>CAWUFW010007418.1:600000-765000 GCA_963921515.1 Calotriton arnoldi | reverse complement strand
CGTCTCGGACCTTTGGCATAGCGGCAGGCCGGGGGACGGGGCCCAGCACTGGAGCACCTGACCCGGCGGGCCACTGTACCCAGCCAGGGCTCCCGGGCCCAGAGGCGCAGGGGAAGCCTCCCCGGGCCCGCGGGACCCCGTCCCGGGCACCCTGCCACACGGTAGGCCCGAGGACAGAGCCCGGGTGGGGAGACCGCCCTCAGGTGCCCCGGATGGAGCTCCTGAACCCAGCCAAGCGAGGGGGGCTCCCCAGGCATGACAGAACCCCATCTCGGGCCTTTGGCATAGCGGCAGGCTGGGGGACGGGGCACAGGGCTGGAGCACCCGACTCGGGCCAAGAGGCGCAGGGGAAGCCTCCCTGGGCCGGCGGGACCCCGTTTCAGGCACCCTGCCACGCAGCAGGCCCGAGGACTGAGCCCAGGGTGGGGAGGCGGACCGCCATCCCAGGCCTTTGGCAGAGCGGCAGGCTGGAGGACAGGGCCCAGGGCTGGAGCACCCAACCCAGGGCCTGGTGGGGCCCCTGGACCCCATCGGGGCTCCCGGGCCCAGAGGCACAGGGGAAGCCTCCCCAGGTCCGCAGGACCCCGTTCCGGGCAACCTGCCACGCGGCAGGCCCGAGGACAGAGCCCGGGGTGGGGAGGCGGCCCTCCCCGGGGCCCTCAGAGGCCCCGGACGGAGCTCCTGAATCCAGCCAAGCGAGGGGGCCTCCCCGGGTACGACGGAACGCCATCCCAGGCCTTTGGCAGAGTGACAGGCCGGAGGACAGGGCCCAGGGCTGGAGTGCCCGACCCAGGGCCCGGCAGGGCCCCTGGACCCCATCGGGGCTCCCAGGCCCAGAGGCACTGGGGAAGCCACCCCGGGCCCGCGGGACCCCGTTCCGGGCACCCTGCCACGCGGCAGGCCCGAGGACGGAGCCTGGGGTGAGGAGGCCAGCCTCCCCAGGGCCCGGGCTGGAGCTCCTGAACCCAGCCAAGCAGGGGGAGGCTCCCCGGGCCCGGCAGAACACCGTCTCAGGCCCCTGGTGGAGCGGCAGGCCAGGAAACTGAGCCTGGGCCCCCTGGACCCCGTTGGGGCTCCCAGCTCCCAGACAGAGGTGAGGCCTCCCCAGGCCCGCTGGCCCCCATCCTGGGCACCACGGCACATGTTGAGCCGGGGGACGGAGCCCCGGGCTGGGGGGCCGTCCTGGCCCATCCGGCTGCAGGCTGAGGACCCTAGGCCGAGAGGGGTTTTGGAGTACCCTGTCCCTAGTAATCTGGAGGAAGGGCGCCCCCCCTTTCTGGTAACCCGTGCGCACCGCGAGACTGAGGGGACCCAAGGTGCAGATGCGCCCGACCTCCTGGAGCCCTGGCTGGGATCGGGGAGGCAAACTAGCCTTCATTGGGACTTCAAGGGCAGCCCGGCCATCTGGTCGCCCCATTGGAAAGCATTGCATGCGACCAGATCGCCGAGGGGGAAGGCGTGACCAGATGGCCGACTCGAAGGACGCCAATCTGCCCGCCCGAGCCTTCGCAGGAGGGCTCCCGCCTGCCCATAGAGAGTTCAGGGGCTCTGCGTCCCGGGGGCTCAGAAACCCCGGCTGGGCCTTGGGCCCGGGGCTGCGGACGGTGGTCCCCGACGGACCTCCAACCCGGGGGTCCACCAGGCACCTTGACAGGCGGGCAAAGCAGGAGGGAGGCCTGCCCAGGCCTGACGAACCCCCGTCCTGGGACCATGGCAGAGCAGGGGGATGGAGCCCGGTTCCCTAAGCCCAGCCGGAGGTCTCGGGCCGGCATGCGCAGGGGAGGCCTCTTCAAGGCCCGCATCCCGGGCGCCCTGCCACGTGGCAGGCCCGAGGATGGAGCCCGGGGTGGGGAGGGTACCCTCCTCGCCAGGGCCACCAAGGGCCCCTGCCAGAGCTCCTAAACCCAAACCGAGCTGGGGAACGCCCGACGGGCCCCGGGCCCATGGCGGAGCGGAGGACGGAGCCCAGTGTACGGAGCGCCCGGCCAGAGCTCTCAGCCCCGGATGCCCAAGGGAGGACCGCCCGGGCCCGATGGAGCCCGTCCCTGGCACTTTGCCACATGGCAGGCTGGAGGAAGGAGCCCCAGACAGGGGGGAAGGTGGTGCCCGGTCCCAGCCCATCTGGTCCCCGGCTGAGAACTGTCAGCCCAGGAGTGGTTCCGGCATACCCTATCCCTAGTAATCTGGAGGAAAGCTACCCTTCTTTCTGGTAACCCGTGCACACCAAGTGACGGAGGGGACCCAGGGCACGGGGCGCCCGACCTCCTGGAGCCCTGGCTGGGATCGGAGAAGCGGGTGAGCCCTCATCGGGACTTCCAGGCCAGCCCGGCCATCTGGTCGCCCCATTGGAAAGCATTGCGCGCGACCAGATGACCGAGGGGAAAGGCGCGACCAGATGGCCGGGCCAGAAGGATGCCAATCTGCCCGCCCTGAGCCTTCACTGGAGTGCTCCCACCTGCCCATGCAGGGCTCAGGGGCTCTGCATCCCGGGGGCTTGGAGACCCCAGCTGGGCCTCAGGCCCAGGGCTGAGAATGGGGGTCCCCAGCGGACCTCTGACCTGGGCCCATGGCGGAGCTTAACTGATCCCTGGGCCCGCCCGGCGGTCCCGGGCCAGTCCACGCGGGGGAGGCCTCCACGGGCCTGCATCGGGCCGCCAAGGGCCCCGGCCTATGCTCCTGAACCCAGCCAAGCTGGGGAAGGCCCGCCCGGGCCCAGGGCGTGGGACGGAGCCTGGGGTGGGAGCACCCGGCCAGAGCTCTCGGGCCCGGACACCCACGGGAGGACTGCCCAGGACCGATGGAGCCTGTCCCGGGCACTTTGCCATGCTGCGGGCTGGAGGAGGGAGCCCCGGGCAGTGGGGAGGTATTGTCCGGGCCTAGCCCATCTGGTCCCCGGCTGAAAACCGCCAGCCCAGGAGTGGTTCCGGCATACCCTGTCCCTAGTAATCTGGAGGAAAGCTACCCTTCTTTCTGGTAACCCGTGCGCACCGAGTGACGGAGGGGACCCAGGGCACAGGGCGCCCGACCTCCTGGAGCCCTGGCTGGGATCGGGGAGGCGGACAAGCCCTCATCGGGACTTCCAGGCCTGCCCGGCCATCTGGTTGCCCCATTGGAAAGCATTGCGCGCGACCAGATGGCCGAGGGGAAAGGCGCGACCAGATGGCTGGGCCAGAAGGACGCCAATCTGCCCACCCCGAGCCTTCACCGGAGGGCTCCCGCCTGCCCATGCAGGGCTCGGGGGCTCTGCGTCCCAGGGGCTCGGAGACCCCAGCTGGGCCTCAGGCCCGGGGCTGAGAATGGGGGTCCCCGGCGGACCTCTGACCCGGGCCCATGACAGAGCTCAACCCATCCCTGGACCCGCCCGGCGGTCCCGGGCTAGGTCGCGCGGCAGGGGCCTGCGTCGGGCCCCGGCCTATGCTCCTGAACCCAGCCAAGCTGTGGAAGGCCCGCCCGGGCCCAGGGCATGGGATGGAGCCCGGGGTGGGAGCACCCAGCCAGAGCTCTTGGGCCCAGACACCCAGGGGAGGTCTGCCCAGGACCGATGGAGCCCGTCCCGGGCACTTTTGCCGCGCGGCGGGCCGGAGGAGGGAGCCCCGGGCAGTGGGGAGGTGTTGTCCGGGCCTAGCCCATCTGGTCCCCGGCTGAGAACCGCCAGCCCGGGAGCGGTTCCAGCATACCCTGTCCCTAGTAATCCGGAGGAAAGCTACCCTTCTTTCTGGTAACCCGTGCGCACCGAGTGACGGAGGGCACTCAGGGCACAGAGGCGCCCGACCTCCTGGAGCCCTGGCTGGAACCGGGGAGGCGGGCGAGCCCTCATCGGGACTTCCAGGCCGGCCCGGCCATCTGGTCGCCCCATTGGAAAGCATTGCGTGCGACCAGATGGCCGAGGTGAAAGGCGCGACCAGATGGCTGGGCCAGAAGGATGCAAATCTGCCCGCCCCAAGCCTTGACCGGAGGGCTCCCGCCTGCCCATGCAGGGCTCGGGGGCTCTGCGTCCCGGGGGCTCGGAGATCCCAGCTGGGCCTCAGGCCCGGGGCTGAGAATGGGGGTCCCCGGCGGACCTCCGACCCGGGCCCATGGCGGAGCTTAACCCATCCCTGGGCCCGCCCGGCGGTCCCAGGCCAGGTCACGCGGCGGAGGCCTCCACGGGCATGCGTCGGGCCACCAAAGGCCCCGGCCTATACTCCTGAACCCAGCCAAGCTGGGAAAGGCCCACCCGGGCCCAGGGTGTGGGACGGAGCCCGGGGTGGCAGCACCCGGCCAGAGCTCTCGGGCCCAGACACCCAGGGGAGGTCTGCCCAGGACCGATGGAGCCCGTCCCGGGCACTTTGCCACGCGGCGGGCCAGAGGAGGGAGCCCCGGGCAGTGGGGAGGTGTTGTCCAGGCCTAGCCCATCTGGTCTCCGGCTGAGAACCGCCAGCCGGGGAGCGGTTCCGGCATACCCTGTCCCTAGTAATCCGGAGGAAATCTACCCTTCTTTCTGGTAACCCGTGCGCACTGAGTGACGGAGGGGACCCAGGGCACAGAGGCGCCCGACCTCCTGGAGCCCTGGCTGGGATCGGGGAGGCGGGTGAGCCCTCATCGGGACTTCCAGGCCAGCCCGGCCATCTGGTCGCCCCATTGGAAAGCATTGCGCGCGACCAGAAAGGCGTGAATAGATGGCCGGGCCCGAAGGACGCCAATCTGGCCGCCCCTAGCCTTCATGGGAGGGCTCCCGCCTGCCCTTTGGAGGGCTCAGGGGCTCTGCATCCCGGGGGCTCATCAGAGCCCTTAGCTGGGTCTCGGGCACGGGCCTGCAAGGGGGGGCCCCGACGGAACTCTGACCCAGGGCCCGCAGGCACCTTGATACCTTGACATGCAGGTGAAGCGGGGGAGGCCTGCCCTGGCCCGATGAACCCCCGTGACGGGCACCCAGACCCTCGGCTGGCCACAGGACGTGGGCTCCCGCACCCAATGGCCCGCCGGAGCCCAGGCCCCGTAACCTGTCCCTGCTTCTGAACCCAGCCAGGCCGGGTAGGGGGGGAGCCTCCCCGGGCACCAGGGACCCCTGTCCCGGGCAGACAGACCCTTGGCAGGCCGCAGGACGGGGGCACCCACACCCCAGGCCCTGCCCAAAATCCAGGCCCCGGGCCCGGTCCCTGCTTTTCAACCCAGCCAGGCCAGGGGGATCTGGGAGACTGCCCGGGCACGAGGGACCCCCGTCCCAGGCACACGGACCCTCGGCTGGCCGCAGGACGTGGGCTCCTGTTTCAAGGACTTTTTTCATAACTCCGTGGAACTCCGCGTAGTGGCACTACGCCAACTCCGCCCAGGGTTATATAACAGCTTAATTTCTCTGGTTTTGTATGAGTAAAATCTGACCTTAACTATAACGTCCCTAACCTTTGTTTTTTTTTTTGTGAATTTCTAAGGGCTTTTTAAATTGTATTTGCTAACTATAATGTCCCTGAAAACTTTGCCTTTTTCAGTGAATATATATATAAAACTAAGGTTAAAGTGGAGCTAGAAGTAGGTTGTCTAAATTTGTTTTTTTAAATACCATTTTAAAACCAAAGAACCACTGAAATTCACCAGTTATATGTAAATGATCAAAGTATAACTTGCATCGCCATACATTTCAGATATCATCAGTGAAGTAATATGTGAGGTCATAAACAGTGTATTGTAGTGGTGCGAGTTATACTTAGATGCACAAAAACATTGAACAGGAGAACATCATCATGGACACAGTGAGTTATGGCAGGTGTCATGTGCGGCTATAGCCATAACTGGTGATTTTTCAGTGGCTTTACTGTTTTAAGCTAAAACTATTACTTATTTTTTAACTGTGTTCTTTCTTCAGGTATGCACAAAAATGACATCCACCAATTCATATATAATAATACATATCTATATTTATTTTTTATATACGTAGCAGCCGGTGTTTTTTGCCAGACAATCATCCCAAAGGTGAATTAGGTTGACAGGGCTCTCGCACACCTCCCCACGAGCATCTTTGTAAAAGGCCATGCACAAGTCCACAATTCGAAGGGCACCTGACAGCCCAAAGCGAGCCAGCGACTATGTCTTTGTTACAAGGCAAATCCGTAGAAATTGAAAATAGCCTTTCCCTAGTCTGTAGCACGTGCAGCTCTCAAAGAGGGCATTGTCCATCTTTATTAGCATTTCCTGCCTTTCTTTTCAGGCCAAATTATCCTTCGGCTTCTCCCAGGGTGAAACTGAGCCCACACGTCTGCAGAATTGAGCTCTGGGCTGCGTGGGTGGGGCCGTGTGGGTGGGGCCACTGTTACCAGAAGATGAAGGGCGAGATTTACCAAATCTCCACGCAACGCAGCACAGCCCCCCACCAGGCTGCGCTGCATTGCGTGACAGGGAGGGAGCAGGAGAGCACCATATTTTCAAAGATATGGCTGTCTCCTCCCCTTTCGCTTGCGCCGGCGCTGATTACAGCTTCCGTGCACCACCCACACACCTTAGTGCCATAGCACTAGGGGGTGCGTGTGTGTGAGTCCAGCATAGGTTTTGTACAGGAAGGATACCCTTCCTGTACAAAATACTATGCTTAGACACAAGGGAAAGCTTTTCCCATTTTGTATGCGTGCTGCAGAGTGCAAAGGAAGAAGTAATGAAAGCATTTCTCCTTCCTTGTGCCTAGTTTAAAAGGGCGCAGTTTTCTCACGCTAAACCCAATCTACTGTATTTGGTAAACTGGGTTTAGCGTGAGAAACCTTAGGTGGTTGCATGGGAATGCCCATGCACCACCCTTGGCACGCCCCCATGGCGCAAAGTAATGTGAAACAGCACTATGCGCTTCTTCGCATTTCTTTTACGTTATTTCCAGCGCTAAACAAGTTTGCGCTGGAAAGTAGATTAGGAAAAAAAGATTTTGCGCCGCTTTGCGTCACTTTTGTGACGCAAACACTGCGCAAAATCTTAGTAAATCTCCCCGGTAGTGCGCAAAAAGACAAAGAACTTGAAAAAATGCAGGACAAGCCACACAAAGTCATAATTCACCACACCACCTAAAAATCACAACAGCTATAAATTGCAATGCAAATAATGTATTTTCCCAGAGATTTCTAATTTCATTTATATAGCGCATCATACCCCTGAGTTGCTGGTAAACCTTTTAGCTGAGGTAGCAGTGCTGATTTACAAAACTTAGCCAGTAATCCTTACACAAAAGTAGAATAAGCATCTATATGCATTTATGCTTTGATGCCTATTTAAGTCCAGCAGTTCAATGTGTTTTCTTATGTGAAATATTTTGTGAAACTTACTGAAGAAATTACATTCTCATCACCGCTGGCGTCATGTCCTCTAGACAAAAGTTACACAACACTACCATCTAGTGGCGAAAATGATCTTTGGTGAAGTTGCTCTGGAAGTAGTAGAATGTTGCATTGGAAAATGTATTTAGGGGCAGATTTACAAGAAAGTGACGCATCTGTAGAGACGCGTCACTTTCCCTGCGCCACTCTGAGAAACCCTTGCGCCACCATGGATGCGACATATTTATAATATGGTGCACCATGGCGCAAGGATTGACAGATGCGTCAGAAATTCTGACGCATCTGTTGGGGCAAAAGTCACGCATTGCTGAAGTCGTGTCGCAAGCACGGCGCAACTCCAGCAATGCGTGTTGAGGCCTATTCCCACTACACTGCATCACTACTTACGCCTGCGTCAAGCAGGCGTAAGGTTTTGACGCAGTGGCGTCCTAAAAGTGGCGCAGTGAAATCTTGTAGATTTCACTGCGTCACTTTTACGAGGCCTTCCTGCGTGGGAACGCCCACCCTGCATACATTATACCTGACGCAGGTATAATGTGACGCAGGGCTTTACAACGTGACGCATCTCCTTATATGCGTCTCGTTGTAAATAGGCCGCATTGTTTGCACCGTCGTTGCGTCAAAAAAAGTGACGCAATGGCGGCGCAAGAAGGCGCAAGGGGCTTGTAAATCTGCCCCTTACTATTTGTTTACCTCCTAGTGAAAGTGCGAATTCAAATTTTAATATCGATCACTATATCAAAAATGTATACAGAATTTAACAATACAATTTCACACTAACAAATCTAATGCAGATGTATTAATATTTTATCAAATCAAATACAATCTGAAAACATTTGCACAGCCTCCTACACAGAATAAAATTGTCACTTTTCATTATATGTCTTAATTAGCGTATTTTGGTGTACCTTGCAGTTGTGTCCTCCCGTCTCCCGCCTTGGCCCCTCAAATACGGACGGCCAGTAGGGCAGACAACTGTCCTGAATTTTGCATGTTAATCATGGAATTCTTTTAGCGTTCTTTTTTTTATATTCCTCAGCATTCTTTCTAGGTGGAGTCTATTGGCGCTATAGAATGACGATTAAGCATGGATGTAATATATATCCTATGGTCCAACTTATCTGGTGAACAGCTAGGTGTTTAGAGATTTTCTAAACTTAGTCAGTGATGGTTCCGGGTACATTTCAGAAGGGACTGTGTGCCACAATTGCACTCCTTGAACTCTGAACGCTCTAGCTCCGTATTTGGAATATTTTACTGATGGTGTTTCAAGAAAGGATTTCCTACATCACACCCAAAATATGGAACGACCTCCCTCAACACTTCAGAGCCTCCTCTTCACGTCTTGAGTTCCGAAAGGAGTTGAAGAGCTGGTTCTTCATATAAGCACCTTGGGACCACACACCTACACACCTTGCCCAAGTGCCTGGATGCCCTCTCGAGTGATTAGTGCACTATACAAATCAACATAACATAAGATTTCTCCTTTTTCAAAGTGCACACATATTGTTAGAATAGTGGACAGAAGCACAGAGAGTGTATCAGGATCAAACACTTTGTTAAAGTGAAAGACTCGACACTGCAGCACACTGTTACATGTTCCAAATGTTACACATCTACCACCATATTGCAGTTCGGTGACTATACCATGAGAATAGGCATTGTCTCTCCTCTCCTAGGTAATGGCCAGTCCATTTTTTTTAAGCACAAACACATTAGCAGATTTTACACTGATTCTGCATAGATTCTAAATATTCACAATCTTTACAAAAAGGAAGCTGAGGAATACGTTCAAAAAGTGATTGCCAAAGAGCACACAATTTGGCAAAATAGGAAAGTAATGATTAAAATCCATGCCTCTGGTTCCATAGACTATTGCTAGCCTACAAGACCACAAATGGTTTGATAGTGATTCCGATGGCAAGACCAACGAACTGCTCTTACCAGGGAAATGTCACTGTGTTGTGAGCTTTAGAATATGGCGTATCTTTATTTCCAGCATATTTAGGTGAAGTGGTAAAACTGAGATCAGATGTCAAATATCGTAGTTCCATGGCTAAAACTTATCTGCTGGACCACATTTAGTTCAGTTGTCTGTCCAACCCAATGACTTGCCTGCCATGTTAAGAGTTCTGTCAGTGTTTTATAGCACTCATTGCCTGTATTGAGCCCAGTGCTTAGTTTGTTAAAGAAAAAAATAAATAAGTGCTGATGTCCAAATATGTTTTTGCAATTTTCTTGCAAAGGCTATTTCAGCCTGGGACTATGTGCACTGGGAAACTTGACTGTGAAAGTCTTTAATGATACAAATAGTTTCCAGTCCACATACGCTTACCTGAATTCTGATTCTTAAAGTGACTAATAAGGGTGTGCTGTTGATACATATGTATATCAACAGAACATGTATGCTCTTCATAGTTTGAATCAGAGCATAGCCAACTCACCCTTTCCACCACGCCTGCTGGTCCTAAGTTCAAATACTGCAGCCACCCACTTGTGAATTTAATGGGATTTTGTTTGATACAATTTTTGCCATTTCTAGTTTGGTTTGATGTGACAGACGGTTCACTGACAAAACAGCGAAACCACAAATATCAAGGGACATATATATCATGTAAAAAATGTTGAGTACAAAAATATCGTTATCCTACACTTATAATGTAATTTTTTTTAAAAACATATTGTTATACACTAATATTGAACACAAAAATACAATTATTTAATGTAAACCTACTTAAACATAGTAAACATTAAATATATTAGCATTAAACAGTAATAAAATGTAAATTAATTATATTTAATATATTTAAATAATTAAAAATTATATATAAATGTTATACTTATTTTTTTTTTAAACTCATAAATGGGTATATTTATTTAAACATATGTAGTTTAAAACATAAAAAATATATATATACATATTGTTAGAAATGGGGGTCTCTAGTTGGCAATGGCTGGCCACTGTCCAAGTAGGGACCCTTCTTCCTAAGTCAGAGTGAGAGGGCTACCCTCTTTAATACCCCTGCTCAACCCTGTGGTAACGTAGCACGAGCAGGTAGGCTTATCTCAGAGGCAGGGTGTGAAGCATTTATGATCATACACAGTAACACAGTGAGGAACACTACAAAGGGACACCACACAAGTAGTTATTATAAAAAATAAGTATCTTTATATAAAGGCAGATTTATCACAAGACCAATAACTGTAAAAGCCACAATACTGTCAAAAATAGGATAGCTGTTGAAGGGCTGTCAAAAATAGTTCAAAGGTTGCAAAAATAAGGTTCAAGTTCAAAGCAGTGGTCTCTGCGACCCTTTCTTTCACAAAGTACCTGGGTTTAGTAGCAAAACCAACAAAGTGTCGCAAATAAGCTGTAGCGATGATTCTCGGCACGCGAGGCCGGCGATGCGTTGAAATCCTTGCCGCAAGGGAGGATGATGCGCCGATCTGCGGGATGCGTGCGGAGACGATGCGACAAACTTCTGCACGCTGGACCGCCGATGCGATGACTTTCTTGCCGCGTGGGAGAAGTCGATGCGGTGATCCTGTTGCGCTGTGCGATCGTGTTGCGATGCGAAGACAAGACGCTCCGCGAGGGAGCGACGAAATTCGGTGCGATGCGATCAAAGTGGCGAACGCACGGCGTCCGCACTGCGATGTCTCGAAGCGATGATTTCCTTCAGGGTTGCGAGTGCGCGGCGACAGCAGCGCGATGATCTTTCCAGCGCGTCTCGGCTGCAGGGGCTCGCAAAGGGGTGTCAGCGATGGTTTCGGGTTGCGGGCCCTCGGCGGCAGTAGCGCGATGATTTTCCCAGCGCTCTCGACTGCAGCGGCCCGCAAAGATGCGTTAGCGTCGATTTCTTACCCTCTTTTCTCTGATGCAGACTAGAGGCCCTGGAACTCACAGGAGCCTCCTCAGCAGATAGCAGTCCTCGCAGGGAGGAAGCAGGAGGTTGGTGGTGGAGTCTGATGTGCCTGAGACTCCAGCAGGAGGCTAGCTCTTTTCCTAGCCCTTGGGTGATTGCTGTACAAAAATAAAAGTTCTCTCAAGAGTTCCTTTTCCTCTTCTCCAAGGTCCAGTGGTCACTGCTGCAGGCCAGTGTAAGAAACAACACACAGCACAGGGACAGTCACTTCCTGCAGATTCCTCCAGTGGCACGGACAGAGTTTCCTCTCCAGATCCAAAAGCAATACAAAAGTAGGGGGTTTGAGCACAGATATTTATACCCCAAAAACCTTTGATTCTTGAAGCTACCAGTCCCTGAACCTAGCCAGAACCAGTTCTGCTCAGGAATGGAGCACTTTGTTTACCAGGCTGCATCCTTCCTTTCAGAAAGAGGGGGTCTGCTAGCAGACACACAGTGGGAGGTGGAGCCAGCATTCACCTTGCCAGGCACAGCCCTATTCAGATCAAAGAGCCACCCCTCCCCACACTCTAAATGCAGATCTTTCTATTCCACCCAGGTCTGACTCAGCCTGTCCTGTCCCTCTAAACCCAGACAGCCAATACACATAACGGCAGAGCACACTGGAAGGCTTAGGCAAGAAAATACCTACTTTCTAAAAGTGGTATTTTCAAACACAGAATATAAAAATAAACTTCACTAAAAGATGTATTTTAATATTCTGAGCTCAGGCATACTAAATTCGTTTTTCTACCATGTTCCTGGGGTCAGTTAGGACTATAGAATGTAATAGTCAAATTGCCCATTCTAGCCTATGAGGAACAGGTAGCCTTACAGTAGTGAAAAACGAAATGGGGCATAATTCACTACCAGGACATGCTACACACACCAAGGCATGTCCTGCCTTACACATACAAGGCACCCTACCATAGGGGTGACTTACAGGATGCCAAGGGAAGGTTCAGGGGCTGGGAAGTGAGTGCACTTCATAGCCAAGATGGCAGTTCTGGACTGCACACAGACACTGCAGTGGCAGGTCTGAGACACACTTTACAAGCTGCTTCTGTGGGTGGCACACATCAGTGCTGCAGGCCCACCAGCAGCATTTGGTTTACCAGCCCTGGGCACACATAGGCCACACTACTAGGGACTAACAGGTAAACCAAATAAGCCAATCAGGGGTATACCAATTCACATAGACATATTTACACAGGGAGCATTTGCGCTGTGACACTGAATGGCAGTGGCACAGCGCCCAGAGCATCTAACACCAGTAAAACAGAGGAGACAACAGCGAAAAATGGAAGGGAGACCCACGCCAATGGTGCCAGGTCTAACACACGTCCCCTCCAGCTGAAATGTGGGGAGAACTACCCATCCCCTTGGAAGTTCTCATCGCTAAGGCGGAAAAATCTGGACAGACCATCAGCATTGGCGTGTTCTGTACCAGGGCAGTGTTCCACCGTGAAGTCCATACCCTGTAGGGAAATGGACCACCTCAACAACTTGGGATTCTCACCCCTCATCTGCATCAGCCATCTGAGGGGCCTGTGGTCTGTCTGAACCCGGAAGTGAGTCCCAAACAGGTATGGTCTCAGCTTCTTCAGTGCCCAGACCACAGCAAATGCCTCACGCTCAATTGCACTCCACCTCTGTTCCCGTGGAAGTAACCTCCTACTGATGAAGGCTACAGGTTGGTCTAGTCCCTCCTCATTTATCTGTGACAGAACGGCCCCCACCCCATGCTCTGAAGCGTCTGTCTGGACAACAAATTCCTAAGCAAAATTGGGCGCCTGGAGTACGGGTGCTGTACACATAGCAGTTTTGAGGGCATCAAAGGCTTTCTGACTAGTGTCAGTCCAGTTCACAATCTTTGGCCGCTTCTTGGAAGTCAGCTCAGTCAAGGGTGCAACAATGTTGCCATACCCCTTGACAAACCTCCTGTAATAACCCGTGAGTCCTAAGAAGGCCCTCACCTGGGTCTGGGTCCTTGGGGGCTCCCAAGCCAGGATGGTTTCAATCTTGGGCTGCAGGGGCGCCACCTGGCCGCTTTCCACCTGGTGTCCCAAGTACACCACAGAACCCTGCCCAATCTGGCACTTACTGGCCTTGATTGTGAGGCCTGGTCGGCGCAGCGCCATCAACACTTCCCAGAGGTGGCGCAAGTGGTCCTCCCAGGAGGAACTAAACACTGCAATGTCATCCAGGTAGGCAGCACTGAAAGCCTCCAGCCCAACCAACACCTGGTTGACCAATCTCTGGAAGGTGGCAGGGGCATTCTTCATCCCAAAGGGCATCACACGGAACTGGTAGTGCCCATCTGGTGTGGAGAATGCTGACCTCTCCTTTGCCCCATCAGTTAAGGCGATCTGCCAGTACCCAGATGTCAGATCAAACGTGCTGAGGTACCGGGCAGCCCCTAACCGGTCTATGAGCTCATCAGCTCTGGGGATGGGGTGCGCGTCGGTCTTGGTGACCGAATTGAGACCTCGGTAGTCCACACAGAACCTAAGTTCAGGAGTGGCACCAGGCGTCGCAGCTTTTGGTACCAAGACCACGGGGCTGGACCAGGGGCTGCTAGAGGACTCAACCACACCTATGGCGAACATTTTGGAGACCTCCTCCTTAATGCAAGCCCTGACCCTGTCAGTTACCCTGTAAGCCTTGTGCTTGACAGGGGAACTGTCCCCGGTATCCACCTCATGGACGCACCAATCAGTGACACCAGGTACCAGGGAGAACAAATCAGAAAATTGCCCCAACAGGTGGTGACAATCTCTCTGCTGCTCAGGGGTCAGTGTGGTGGAGAGGATCACACCCTCCACTGACCCATCCTTCTCTTCTGCACACAGGAGGTCAGGGAGAGGCTCACTCTCCTCCTCAACCCCATCATCTGTGGCAAGAAGCATGCCCACTTCAGACCTCTCAAAGTGGGGCTTTAGGCGGTTCACATGCAGGACCCGCAAGGGGTTCCTGGGAGACTGAAAGTCCACCAAGTAGGTAACTGGACTTTTGCGCTCCACCACCTCAAAGGGACCGGTCCACTTATCTTGGAGCGCACAAGGCTCCACTGGGGCCAGTACCCAAACCTTCTGACCAGGTTGAAATTCGACCAGAGTGGCATTCTGGTCGTGCCAACGTTTCATTTCTTCTTGGCTGGCTTCCAGATTTGCCTCAGCAATTTTTCTGAAACGCCGAGTCTGGTTCCTGAAGGCCAACATGTAGCTAAAGACATCTTGGGGAGGTTTCCTGGGAGATTGCTCCCAGCCTTCCTTGACCAGACTCAGAGGTCCTCTAACCGGGTGGCCATAGAGGAGTTCAAAGGGGCTGAACCCTAAGGACTTCTGTGGCACCTCACGGTAGGCAAACAACAGGCATGGCAAGAGGACGTCCCACTTACGCCTCAGGGGCTCTTCTAGGCCCATGATCATGCCCTTCAAGGTCCGGTTGAACCTTTCAACCAGACCATTACCTTGGGGGTGGTAAGGAGTGGTGAACTTATACGTTACCCCACACTCCTTCCACAGAGACTTCATGTACTGGGAGATGAAGTTGGTCCCCCTGTCAGACACCACCTCTCTGGGGAATCCCACACGGGAGAAAATCCCCATCAGTGCACGTCCCACCACGGGGGCCGTCACTGTCCTGAGCGGGATGGCTTCAGGGTACCGGGTGGCATGGTCCACCAAGACCAGGATGAACCTGTTGCCCATGGCTGTCTTGGGGTCCAGAGGCCCCACAATGTCAATGCCCACTCGCTCGAATGGGGTACTCACAACTGGAAAGGGCTGGAGTGGGGCCTTGATCTTCCCCCACTCTTCCCACTTGCCTGGCAAGTCTCACAGGTCCTGCAATGAGAGTCTGAACTCTTGTGCATCTGGGGCCAATAAAAGTGGGCGGCCAGCCTCTCAAAGGTCTTGGTCTGCCCCAGATACAATACAATACAATACACAACATTTATAGAGCGCAACAGCTACCTCAAACAGAGGTGTCCCGGCGCTAGCATGATCCAACAGCAGAGGGGAGACAGAACTCCGAAACCGAAACGTAGTTTACTAGTCCCGGCTAAAAAGCCATGTTTTTAAAGCTTTCCTGAACTCCCCTTCATCCGGTATATGCCGAAGTCTAACTGGAAGTGAGTTCCACAATTTGGTCACTCCAACTGAGAAAGCCCTGCCTCCAATACGAGTCTTTGCAAATCGGGGGACGCACAGCAAGTTCTGTGAGTTAGAACGTAACACTCGCCTTTGCTGATAAGGGCGGATACGTTTTTTAATGTAATTGGGACCGCTGCCGTTCACGGCCCTGAATGCAATAGTCAAGGCCTTAAACTCTATACGCTGTACAACTGGCAGCCAATGAAGTCGTTTAGCATGTGGGGAAATATGTTGTCTAAATGGCACTCTGCTAATCAATCTTACTGCTGCATTTTGCACCATCTGCAATCTTTTTATCAAGTATGTCGGGAGGCCAAGAAACAGACTGTTGGCATAATCAAGCCTAGAAGTCACCGTGGCATGAACGACTAGTTTTCGACAGTTTTCCGGCAGAAGAAAGAGAAATTTCCTTAGACTCTTCAAAATTCCGAAACAAATAGATGTAATGGAACGTATTTGGGGAGCAAATGTCATTTCAGCATCCCATTTTACACCCAAATTTTTTACCGTAGAAGATGGAGAAGGTGGAGAGCCCATTTCCTCCGGCCACCACAGACCCGATGGAGGGGGAATTCTTACCAAAAAACAACACCTCAGTTTTCTCTGTGTTCAGTTTTAATTTATTATTGTTCATCCATCTAGCAGATGTCCTGCCAATGGAATGTCATGAGCCAACCCCAGTAGGAAGGTTCTGAAGCACTCGGGTACCACCAGCACACGGGCTGACCCTGGCTCAGCAACCTTAGGCTCACTATACAGGAGACTGTTCTCCCAATAAATCAGATGTGAACCAGACATGTCACCTTCTGCCTGGGCTGCAGCCTGTTGCTGCATACCCTCAAGAGAGGGGCAAACTCTCTGCTGCTCACAAAATTCCTCCCTGGTGGGTCCCCCTTCCTGCTGCCAATGGGTCAGCTCAGGCAGGTCCCCCAGTTCGGTGATCTGCTCCCCGGCAGGCTCCAGGGCATCCCCCTCAGGGCCTGCTCCTTCCTGGGCCGTGGGAACCAAGGGGGCCGGCTTCCCGCGCCCCCTGCCCCTTCTCTCTAAGGCAGGGATCTGGGCCCTACTCTCAGGCTCCAGATCCTTTTCAACACCCTCCTTGGCTGCCATGGACCGAGTGGTAGCACACGCCCACTCAGGCAGACCCAACATCTCTAAGTGAGCCTTCCTCTCCACCGTAGCCCACGGGGAGTCCTCTAAATCATTGCCCAGCAGACAGTCTACAGGCATGGCGGGCCTCACAGCTACCTGAAGAGTTCCTGAGACCCCCCACTCAAAGGGAACCTGAGCCACCTCACATTGGCTCTCTGAGTTGTCTGCGGACACTACTGGGTAGAATGCATGGGGGACAACCTGCTCTTTGGACACCAACCGGGAGCTGACAGCAGTTACACTGGCCCCTGTGTCTCTTAGAGCCTCCACCCTATGGCCATTGATGGTCACCCACTGCCTGTATTTTTAGTGTTAGCAGGCAGTGCAGGCTTGGGGACCATCTCAAAGTCCCCTAATGAGACAAGGGTCAATTCTACGGGATCCCACCCCTCTTGGGCACCCATCTCCTCCTCTCCCAGGGCTACACTAGCAATCTGGTGGGGTGGTGCACGGGGGAGCACTGGCCCCCTTTGGGGGCACTGGGGATCAAAATATCTGTGGCCCACTTGACCACAGTTGTAACACGTGGGGGCCCCCTGGGAACAGGCCTACCTGTTGGGGGCCCGGTCCTCCTTTCTTGGGGGGCTGGGACACCACTGCTTGGTTCCCTGGGGGATTACTTTGGGGCCCTCGGTGGAACTCCCTCTGTTGACCCTTGTCCCCCCACTCCTCTGCTGGGGACCCTGCCCACCTTTGGCGACGTCTCCCACTGGACCCTTGCGGACCCGGGTGCTCACCCAGCGGTCTGCCTCCTCAGCAAGCTTTCTAGGTTTAGTCAGCTTGCAATCAATTAGGTGCTGGCGTAGCTCAGGAAAACAATTACTAGATAAATGCTCCCATGCAATCAAATCATAAAACTGTGCAAAAGTTTCTACTTTGCTACCTTTTACCCAGCGTTCCATGGCTCTGCAAAAAAAGGACACATATTCAACCCACGTGGTACCCTCAAGCTTCTTACAGACCCTAAACCTCTGTCTATACATCTCAGGGGTCAAACCATAGCGGGTCATCAACGCTTCCTTCATGTGGGCATAAACCATCCTACTTTCTGGGGGCAGGTCCAACAAGGTATCCCTCCCCTCACTCACAAAGCGTCCCCACAACCCCGCTCCCCAATCCTTCTCAGGGACCCGGTGGGACACCATGGCTAATTCATAAGCGGCAAACCATTGCCCAATATCTTCACTTTTGTGGAAATCTTTAATAACCTCCTTGGGTATATACACCCTACTCTCAGGGTGCACTACAGGTACGCTGCCACCAGAGGGGAGATTTCCATGCTCTTAGCTTTAATCTCCAACTCCCTCAATACTCTCTCATGCTCAAGCTTCATCCTCATAATCTCAATTTCTAACTTCTTGTTCTCTAAGTCCCGGTGACCATCCATTTTAAGCTTAGCCATCTCCATATTATGCCGCCTATCTCTCTCCCTGTCCTCCAGCTCTTCTGGGGACAGACCCTTAGCGGACACACTAGAGCCCGGGTTGGAAAGGGCTGGATCTCCTACTAAGTCTACTACATCGCCCTGCTGCTCTCCTCCCTCCACAAGCTCTCCTAGATCCTTAGGGGCATCCCTGGCTTCTAGCCAGGCCTTCAGCGCCTTGTAATACTCCTCCCTTCTAGTGAGACCTGTGATAGGGACTGTGAATTGCTTGCAAAAATATTTGAGCTGCTTGGCATTGTAGGTTTCTATTTTCTCTTCTTCCCAGGAGAGATCTTCTGAGGCATTGGATCTGGGCTTGCCCATTGTAGAACTAACTGGCAATATCAATAAAGGACAGAAGAAAACTTCTCAAAAAATGTAAGCGGGTGAAAAATCACCGGCAATATCAATCACAATATAGGATTCTAAAAACTCTCAGAAATGTGCGTGGGTGAAAAATCACCAGCAATATCAATCACAATAGGGGATCAAAAAACTTTCAATAAATGGGCGCGGGTGAAAAATCACCGGCAATATCAATCACAATATAGGATCCCAAAACTCTCAGAAATGTGCGTGGGTGAAAAATCACCAGCAATATCAATCACAATAGGGGATCAAAAAACTTTCAATGAATGGGCGCGGGTGAAAAATCACCGGCAATATCAATCACAATATAGGATCCCAAAACTCTCAGAACATGTGCGCGGGTGAAAAATCACCGGCAATATCAATCACAATATAGGAGCAAAAAAAATTCTCAAAAAAATGTATGCGGTACGTTATGGTCTGCACTCACTAGTAGTGTACACTATAATTACTGTATGCGATCATAAATGCAAGTCCAGATCCTCACCGCTGACCACCAATGTTAGAAATGGGGGTCTCTAGTTGGCAATGGCTGGCCACTGTCCAAGTAGGGACCCTTCTTCCTAAGTCAGAGTGAGAGGGCTACCCTCTTTAATACCCCTGCTCAACCCTGTGGTAACGTAGCACGAGCAGGTAGGCTTATCTCAGAGGCAGGGTGTGAAGCATTTATGATCATACACAGTAACACAGTGAGGAACACTACAAAGGGACACCACACAAGTAGTTATTATAAAAAATAAGTATCTTTATATAAAGGCAGATTTATCACAAGACCAATAACTGTAAAAGCCACAATACTGTCAAAAATAGGATAGCTGTTGAAGGGCTGTCAAAAATAGTTCAAAGGTTGCAAAAATAAGGTTCAAGTTCAAAGCAGTGGTCTCTGCGACCCTTTCTTTCACAAAGTACCTGGGTTTAGTAGCAAAACCAACAAAGTGTCGCAAATAAGCTGTAGCGATGATTCTCGGCACGCGAGGCCGGCGATGCGTTGAAATCCTTGCCGCAAGGGAGGATGATGCGCCGATCTGCGGGATGCGTGCGGAGACGATGCGACAAACTTCTGCACGCTGGACCGCCGATGCGATGACTTTCTTGCCGCGTGGGAGAAGTCGATGCGGTGATCCTGTTGCGCTGTGCGATCGTGTTACGATGCGAAGACAAGACGCTCCGCGAGGGAGCGACGAAATTCGGTGCGATGCGATCAAAGTGGCGAACGCACGGCGTCCGCACTGCGATGTCTCGAAGCGATGATTTCCTTCAGGGTTGCGAGTGCGCGGCGACAGCAGCGCGATGATCTTTCCAGCGCGTCTCGGCTGCAGCGGCTCGCAAAGGGGCGTCAGCGATGGTTTCGGGTTGCGGGCCCTCGGCGGCAGTAGCGCAATGATTTTCCCAGCGCTCTCGACTGCAGCGGCCCGCAAAGATGCGTTAGCGTCGATTTCTTACCCTCTTTTCTCTGATGCAGACTAGAGGCCCTGGAACTCACAGGAGCCTCCTCAGCAGATAGCAGTCCTCGCAGGGAGGAAGCAGGAGGTTGGTGGTGGAGTCTGATGTGCCTGAGACTCCAGCAGGAGGCTAGCTCTTTTCCTAGCCCTTGGGTGATTGCTGTACAAAAATAAAAGTTCTCTCAAGAGTTCCTTTTCCTCTTCTCCAAGGTCCAGTGGTCACTGCTGCAGGCCAGTGTAAGAAACAACACACAGCACAGGGACAGTCACTTCCTGCAGATTCCTCCAGTGGCACGGACAGAGTTTCCTCTCCAGATCCAAAAGCAATACAAAAGTAGGGGGTTTGAGCACAGATATTTATACCCCAAAAACCTTTGATCCTTGAAGCTACCAGTCCCTGAACCTAGCCAGAACCAGTTCTGCTCAGGCCTGGAGCACTTTGTTTACCAGGCTGCATCCTTCCTTTCAGAAAGAGGGGGTCTGCTAGCAGACACACAGTGGGAGGTGGAGCCAGCATTCACCTTGCCAGGCACAGCCCTATTCAGATCAAAGAGCCACCCCTCCCCACACTCTAAATGCAGATCTCTCTATTCCACCCAGGTCTGACTCAGCCTGTCCTGTCCCTCTAAACCCAGACAGCCAATACACATAACGGCAGAGCACACTGGAAGGCTTAGGCAAGAAAATACCTACTTTCTAAAAGTGGTATTTTCAAACACAGAATATAAAAATAAACTTCACTAAAAGATGTATTTTAATATTCTGAGCTCAGGCATACTAAATTAGTTTTTCTACCATGTTCCTGGGGTCAGTTAGGACTATAGAATGTAATAGTCAAACTGCCCATTCTAGCCTATGAGGAACAGGTAGCCTTACAGTAGTGAAAAACGAAATGGGGCATAATTCACTACCAGGACATGCTACACACACCAAGGCATGTCCTGCCTTACACATACAAGGCACCCTACCATAGGGGTGACTTACAGGATGCCAAGGGAAGGTTCAGGGGCTGGGAAGTGAGTGCACTTCATAGCCAAGATGGCAGTTCTGGACTGCACACAGACACTGCAGTGGCAGGTCTGAGACACACTTTACAAGCTGCTTCTGTGGGTGGCACACATCAGTGCTGCAGGCCCACCAGCAGCATTTGGTTTACCAGCCCTGGGCACACATAGGCCACACTACTAGGGACTAACAGGTAAACCAAATAAGCCAATCAGGGGTATACCAATTCACATAGACATATTTACACAGGGAGCATTTGCGCTGTGACACTGAATGGCAGTGGCACAGCGCCCAGAGCATCTAACACCAGTAAAACAGAGGAGACAACAGCGAAAAATGGAAGGGAGACCCACGCCAATGGTGCCAGGTCTAACACATATGAAAATCAAAAACCAACGATGGCCCATCATCCTCACGGATGCCACACTTAAACAAGTACTTCCTGCCAAACCTACGTTTGCGTTTCGTAAGGCATTTTCCATGCGAGACGATTTAGTTAAAACTAGCCCTGAAACTCGTAAGATCACTAGCTGGCTCACACCTAAGAAGGGATTCTTTAAGTGTAACACATGCAGAGCCTGTAAATTCGGGGTCAATACCACCTCGTACATCACTGCCTTCTCTCAGGACAGTATAAATCTCACTGGTCAGTACACATGCAGAACAGATCATGCTGTGTATGTGCTCCAGTGTAAGTGTGGATTACGCTACGTAGGGAGCACTAAGCTGCAAGTGTACATAAGAATTCTGCAGCATTTACAAGCTATAGTGAATTCTGACCCTACATACCCGGTAGCACGCCATTTTAAAGCTGTCCATAGTAATGAGCTGCGCTGCATCGAATACTTTGTTATCGATGCGGGTCAGGCATCTAATAGAGGTGGTAACCATGAGAAATCACTAAGGCAGTTGGAATCTAAATACATTATGCAACTTGATACCAAGGCCCCGATGGGCCTCAACATCGGTGAGGATCTGTACAATTATCTGTAAAGACTTAATTGGGCGTCCATGTCTTCTCATACATATGCACTGTCTATTAGTACTAATGAACTAGGGCTCGCATGTTTGTCTTCAGTGTCCTCGTGACTCCCCCAGAATTAGGTGTGAAAGGTATTTGACCTTTTTTTACACAGTTAGGGTCTCATTAGGCACTATACATTAACACCTAATGTTGGTTGCTTGCCCTAACATTTCACACTAACAGAAGATCAGATTCGCCCCAAGCAGACGATAGACTTAAATTTAGTCAATCTATCAGCAGTATTAGCTCACACATATTTTTGTATTTCACACTTTTGTATACCACATGTAAATAACTTTTAGCTTTCACATATTATAATTTTTACACTTACTTGCACTTTGTAGCGAATATGTCCTATCTCCCCATTTTTATATTGAAAATAGTATGTAAACATAGTATGGCGTATTTTGCACAATATATCTGCGTATTTGCACATCTTAACAACTACAGCACCTTAGGCAGGCATTTTATTATCGTACTGGATCATGTAATTTATATGTATGTAAACAGAGTGTTGCGTATTTTGCACAATATATCTGCGTATTTGCACATGACATCAACTACAGCACTTTATGCAGGCACCTTATTACTGTAATGTATTATGTAATGAATTGGAACAATCCTAGAACTAGAAGGTCCATTGCGTATTTGCACACAGAGATCATGCCGATATTTTCCATTCAAGCACTTATGTATCAATTTTTGAATATTGTATATTGCATATTTGCACTTGAAATTTGCATATTTGCACACCCCAGTATTCAGAATTATTGAAGTTAGCATAATGTCTATTACATTATTGTGTGCCATTAAGAGATAAATATATAGACCATGAATATTTCAGATCCAACATATTAGGTGCTGCATACCATCTGGCGGCGTGTGTATTTATGCATTGTCCATATGGTCTGTTGATTTAAGACGCAATAAGGAACCGTCCATATTGGCCTATATATATATATACGACTTACGATGGCGTTTACAGATTGTGGCAATATATACATGAAATGCTTATTTAACAGCAATTGCTTACATCAAAACATTGATATCGTTATCATTATTTTATATTTGGGAGTTGCTATAATGACACATTGTTATTTTCTTTGCAAGTGGGTTAGTATGTCTTTTATGTTTATGATAGTCATCACTAGTCACATGGTGGTTAGGTTTCCTTTAAATGTATTGTAAAGACGCAGCGTGGTCATGTGATCAAGGCCACAGTACGTGGCCGAAACGCGTCATGGGCAGCACGAGCTTGAAATAAAATTGGATACATCAGCACCAGCGTAATTGGAGTCTGTCTAATCTGTTTAGTGCATCACTTGCACTTGGATTGTGTTTTTTTGATCTCTATCTACGGAAGGTGGCTTTTTCCGTCCGACGGACCCCTCCCCAGGAAGAAGGCCGGTTCCCTTTAAGCCGCACAGGAAATACGCTTTGGAAAGAAGCTTTTTCGTAATCGGCCCCCTGCGTGGTTTGGTATTCACACACAAGCAGTGCCAGTGGTGATTGACGGGAGTCGGAGGACTTGTGGGGATCGTAAGACTGCACGCGGTAAGTGTACTACCTTTTAGCAGGTGGGGAGGTGCTTTTGTGCTGTTTGGAGCTGAATCGAGGCTAATATACAGTCCGTTATTCAAATAAGCCACATTATTGAGTGCAATGTCCGAAGACACGCTCCGTGAACATGAGCTAGCTGCTGAAGAATTATTCCTAAATCTACCGAAAATTGCTGAAGGGGGCAGCAGAACCAACAGAAATGACCATACAACTGACAATGATGTTAAAAGCCAGTTACGAGCACTGGAAAAGCACAGCAAAAGTGAGCTCACAAAATGGTGGGAAGTCAAATCATTAGAAAAATACCACGAAGTTGGAAGGATTCCGAGGGGCTTGCGCATCATGCTTGCGCCTAGTTTTGAAAATCCGAATCCGTTATTATTAAAAGAGTGGGCGGAAAGCAATTTAGACGCGTCAATGAGGCTTGTTTGCCTCTTGATTAAATATGCAAAAATCGACCGTAACAGCAACATGGATGAAATAGCACGCACAAATATTGAATTAGGAAAACCAGAACATTCAAGCAATAAAGATTTCATTGAAAAAAGTCTGAAAGAAATGAAGGATCGATTAAAGAAACAAGAGGAAACCATTAAAATCAGAAAGCCATTCAAATTTGCGCGCGATAAGAACGATTATTAGCAAGGCCAAATCTTCAGATTTGCGCGCAAATTCGACAACCTGCGCAGACAAAAAGGTTCAGATAAAGTGCTGGGACACTATAAGGAGCCTACTGTGAGAGGGGGTGACATCAATGTTTCCACCTCGGATGTCAGCACGGTCCCCAGTGAAACGGAATCAGAAGATGGGGGATTATCTGAATCAGGACACCGTGAGGATTTAGGGCATTTGACATTAGCGGAAGAACTGGATTCTTTACGCAGAGAAAGGAAACAATCTCTGAGACCGAGGAATCCAAATATAGCGCAAAACAAAGGAGGAATACCAGAAGGCGCGAGAGAAGAAAGTGCCGCCAACGCAAGAGGAAGGAGGAAGCAGAATGCAAGATGGAACAAACGCTAGTCTCCACAGATAAAACTGTCATCAATCTCACAGACATCCAATTGAGCCAAGCGGAAAAACAAATTTTGGCCCTCAGATTATCGTTCTGTCTAGAAAGTAATTTTAACTATTGCCACACTAGACTGGATGTCTACAAATTTATACGAAAATTAAAACTCGCCAAATACTATGCAATTAAACAACATGCAGATGTGACAAGCATGGACAGTGAAACAATTGATCTTAGTAGACCCAAAGGACTTCTGGCAGGCGATGTCCCGTTATTGAAGACGTTACGTGAGCTGAATAAGGAAACCAATGATGACACTTACAATACACAAGACTTTACACAATCTGTGGGCATTAAGCTTAACATGCCAGGACATAGCCCCTTCAAACCTCCTTCAACCTTCGTACCTACCATGCCTCGTGACGCAGTCAATATTTTTCATGACAGTGTCATTGAAGAACTGAAAACACTCAACCGGAATACTGTTAAACATAAGATCAGCGCTAAACACTCGTCCAATGACTACATCAACCTTATGTCAAAACTAAAGAAAAACTCAGCCATTGTGGTAAATAAATCAGACAAAGGGGGGAATGTAGTGCTTTGGCGCCTAGAGGATTACAAGAAAGAGGCGTACAAGCATTTGAATGATGAACAATGCTAAAAAAAAGTCCAATATGACTCTAGTGAGGAAAATGATTAAAAATTACAAAGATGATCTTACACTCTGGAAGCGAGATGGCCTCATCACTAAAGACGAATTTTCCTTTCTTAATAATGAATTTCCTATCATGCCTACTATGTATTTTATTCCTAAGGTACACAAAAATGAGTCACCAGTACCTGGAAGGCCTATAATATCAGCCCAAAAGAGCTTCTTTGAGAACACATCAAAATACGTGGACTACTATCTGCAGGAGTTTGTAACCAGTCTCCCTACATATATTCGTGACACCACAGACTTTGTGCAAAAACTTAATGAGCAGATATGGGCAGATGACTATTTATTTTTAACTATGGACATCACTGCCCTATACACTAGCATTGCTCATATAGATGGACTGAAGGCGTCAAATATTTCCTGGAGAAAAGACCTATTGAAATGTATGAGCATAACCAGATGATTTTAAGTATGATACACTGGTGCCTACACAATAATGCCTTTTTATTTGATAACATTGTATTTCAACAGTTGAGGGGTGTGGCCATGGGGGCATGCTTTTCCCCCATCTATGCATGCTTGCCTGTTGGCTGGTGGGAGGAGCATGTCCTCATGGACACCCACAAAGAAGATTGGTCACTTCATGTAGTTAAGTGGTGGAGATACATCGACGATGTGTTTGTCATATGGAAGGGGAGTGCAATACAGGCTAAGCAATTTGTTGACAACATCAATAGTAACAATTAAAATCTTCGATTTACAGCTAACATTGATGCGAAAACTACAAATTTTCTTGATGTCACAATATAAGCGGAGCATGGTAGAATAGAGACATTTCTCTTTAGGAAACCGACAGCTGGGAATTCTGTGCTACATGCACCTTGTTTTCATCCTCAGCACACCATCGCCAGTATTCCGTATGGAGAATTCCTGCGTATATGTAGAGCATGCAGTACAGAAAAAGACCTAGCTCGATATCAGGCTGAAGCAAAACGGAGGTTCATTGAAGAGGCTATAAAACTAAACAACTTGAGATTGCCCTTAATAAAGCCAACAGCAAAGACAGGACCAGGCTACTTAACCCTACCAAGGAAAACGACATAGTGCAAACTTTCCCTAGTAGTACTACTACACCTGAAACAAAAAAGAGGTGCATCAGATTAGTAACCACATATAGTAGACAGGCCACCAGGATAAGGAAAATCATAAACCAACGATGGCCCAAGATCCTCACGGATGCCACACTTAAACAAGTACTTCCTGCCAAACCTACGTTTGCGTTTCGTAAGGCATTTTCCATGCAAGACGATTTAGTTAAAACTAGCCCTGAAACTAGTAAGATCACTAGCTGGCTCACACCTAAGAAGGGATTCTTTAAGTGTAACACATGCCGAGCCTGTAAATTTGGGGTCAATACCACCTCGTACATCACTGCCTTCTCTCAGGACAGTATAAATCTCACTGGTCACTACACATGCAGAACAGATCATGCTGTGTATGTGCTCCAGTGTAAGTGTGGATTACGCTACGTAGGGAGCACTAAGCTGCAAGTGTACATAAGAATTCTGCAGCATTTACGAGCTATAGTGAATTCTGACCCTACATACCCGGTAGCGCGCCATTTTAAAGCTGTCCATAGTAATGAGCTGCGCTGCATCGAATACTTTGTTATCAATGCGGTTCAGGCATCTAATAGAGGTGGTAACCGTGAGAAATCACTAAGGCAGTTGGAATCTAAATACATTATGCAACTTGATACCAAGGCCCCAATGGGCCTCAACATTGGTGAGGATCTGTACAATTATCTGTAAAGACTTAATTGGGCGTCCATGTCTTCTCATACATATGCACTGTCTATTAGTACTAATGAACTAGGGTTTGCATGTTTGTCTTCAGTGTCCTCGTGACTCCCCCAGAATTAGGTGTGAAAGGTATTTGACCTTTTTTTACACAGCTAGGGTCTCATTAGGCACTATACATTAACACCTAATGTTGGTTGCTTGCCCTAACATTTCACACTAACAGGGGATCAGATTCGCCCCAAGCAGAAGATAGACTTAAATTTAGTCAATCTATCAGCAGTTTTAGCTCATACATATTTTTGTATTTCACACTTTTGTATACCACATGTAAATAACTTTTAGCTTTCACATAGGATAATGTAGATTTTCCTAGTAATTTATGACGGAAAGTCTTAATTTTATTAAAGACACGGAGGCGAGTATTATGCTCTCAAATCTTGCTTTATTCAATAGCAGCCAAGATAAACAGTAAAAACTACACTTCCCAGAAGGCAAAGCAACAGATTGACCAATGGGGAAACATGGAATCTAAAACCAATAACCAATGAATAGGCAGTCCCATGTATAACGCTTGCTCTGACTGCGAACAGCCCTCTTTTCATCGGCGAGCAAATTAGATACTGTCCATACAAAGGGAAAATAGAGAGAACAATACCAAAGACTAGAGTCCACACAGAAAACTTGTGCCAAAATCCAAAAAAGTCATCCTTGAAGCAGGAACGAGGATCGGAGGATCAGAGTTGAACGATGGAGCAGGACGTTGCAGAACAGAATCCTTTTGCGGACGATGGTTTCGATCAGGAAGAAGCGGGTGGTAGAGCTGGAGTCGCTGTAGGGAGGGAGAAGAACACATATTAAAAAGGTGTTGCAGTGGGATAATACTCGCCTCCGTGTCTTTAATAAAATTAAGACTTTCCGTCATAAATTACTAGGAAAATCTACATTTTATGTCAAGACCGGAGGCTCCTATTATGCTTGCTTAAAGCATATCAACAACCAAAGAAGCAGCAGTAATAACATGTTTACAATAAAACATACGAAACACATTGTCATTGGACCAATCAGCCGATCTCAGAATGTCCTCCAATCTGGAGCCTGCCCAAAAAGCTTTGGAGGCCATGGCCCCCCTGGTGGAATGGGCCCCGAAGACAGAAACATCAATACCGGCAAGGGACATAACCCAGCGAACCCAACGGGCTAAAGTGGCTTAAGAAACAGGTTTATGAGGTTTACGGAAAGAAATAAGAAGTTGGGAAAGGGAGGACGTTCTGAGATCAAAGGTCCGTTGTTCATACACCTTGAGGCATTGACCTACACATAATTTAGGCTGAGAAGGAAAATACGGATAAAAAACAGAATTCAAATTAGTTTTTGTACGTTTATTAATGTGAAACATCACACCAGAAGGGGTAAATTGACGAGAGGAAACATCCATAGCTTTGACATCAGAAACACGTTTGATAGAAACCAAGCACAAGAGCATAGTAGGTTTGGCTGAGAGCATTTTCCAAAAAAGAGCTGCATTATCTGGCCATTCAGAAAAAAGTTTGAGTACCAAATTCACGTCCCATAACTTAGAGTATTTAGCTAAAGGAGGTTTAGAGAACTTTACGCCTCTTAGGAGGCGACAAATTAGGGGATGCTCACCAACTGGTTTGCCTTCAACAGTATTGTGATTAAGGGAAATCGCAGATCTGTACAGGTTAACCGCTCTGTAAGACTTACCTGAACTGGCTTCAGAAGCCAGAAAATTGACAATGTAATTTAAATGTGCTGAAAAGGGATCGATATGTTTTCCCAAACACCAGCTTGCCCATAAAGACCACGCTGATTTGTAAGCTTTAGTTGTTCCTGGAGCCCAGGCTCTGCTAATGAAGAGAGAAGCTTCTTGCGAAATGAAGAGGTCAGGGTGGTTAGACCCGAAATCTTCCAAGCGGACAGAATCAAAGAGTTGTCCAGAATGAGATTGTGTGGTTGACACAAGGGGTCTAGCAGAAGATTGTTGCAGGAAGGAAGGAGAACCAGAAAATCCACAGCCATCTCTAGAAGAGATGGGAAACAAATCTGTGACTGCCAGAAGGCGACCACTATCACCAGTGAGGCTAGTTGGCGTCTGGACTGGGCAAGGACTCTGTTGATCATGGCATAAGGAGGGAAGGCGTAATTCAGATGAAGAGACCAATCTTGGAGGAAGGCATCTGTGGCTAGAGCCAAAGGATCCGGGGGCCAACTGAAGGATTGTGGAAGTTAGGTATTGAGGCGAGAGGCAAGGAGATCGACGTGCAAAGGGCCCCATTTTTGAAACAGAGATTGAAAGACGGATGGAAGAAGCTTCCAATAGCTGGAGTCCCGTAGATAACGAGAGTGCCTGTCTGCGATGGAATTGAGATTGCCTTGGAGGTATTCTGCTCTGACCGAGATCTTGTTGAGAAGGCAAAATTCCCAAAGGCTCTTTGCTAACTCCGCAAGGGGTTTGGATTTGGTGCCACCTATATGGTTTATGTAACGGACCGCAGAAACATTGTCCATGCGAAGGAGGATAGAACAGCGAACTCTGTCCTTTGCGAGGCTTTTGATTGCAAAGGAACCTGCCAGCATCTCTAAACAGTTTATGTGCAATCTCGACTCCTCGAGTGACCATGTACCTCCAGTCGAGATTGTGACACAACGGGCGCCCCAGCCCGACAGACTTGCATCGGATTCTAATATAAGATCTGGGGCTGAGGCGAAGATTGTTCTGCCGTTCCACGCATCTAAATGGTCTATCCACAATTGGAGTTCTAGATGAGATTCCGGATCTAAAGAAATCAGGTCTGAATAAGCCAGGCCTTGACACAGACGGCGTATTTTTAGAAGCTGGAGGGCTCGGTAGTGAAGAGGCCCTGGAAAGATCGCCTGAATGGAGGCAGACAACAGACCTACGATTCTTGCGAGAGATCTGAGGGAAATCGAGGAGTTTCGTAGAACTTGGGAGATTTCTGATTTTAGAGCTGAGACTTTTGACTGAGGAAGATGAAGAGAAGCAGTGTAAGAATCTACGAGAAAACCTAAGAACTCGATTTGTTGAGAAGGAATGAGCATGGATTTTTCGGGATTTAAAAGGAAACCCAGTTCTGAAAGGAGTGAACGAGTGATGTCCAAATGAGACAACAGGGTTTGTTTGTCTAAATTCATTATCTAGATGTCGTCGAGATAGATTATTAATCTGACCCCGAGAGACCTCAGATATATCACAACCGGTTTCATTATCTTCGTAAAGCACCATGGTGCTGACAACAGACCGAAGGGGAGGGAGCAAAACTGATAAGTCACTCCTAGCCATTGAAATTGGAGAAATTTTCTGTGAGCATGATGAATCGGAATTGTAAGGTATGCGCCCTGTAAGTCTCTTCTGACCATCCAATCGTGTAAACGGAGAGAGTCTCTGAGATGAATAATGGTCTCCATTTTGAAGTGGCGATAAACCACCAATTGGTTGAACCACTTCAGATTTATGACAGGATGCATTTTCTTGTTTTTCTTGCGAACCAGAAAGATGGAACTGAGAAACCCTGAAGGGTCTAGAGGGGCGACTTGAATTGCTTGTTTTTGGAGAAGGGATTGCACCTCTATAGAAATGAGATTTGACATGTCGGTTGAGAAGACGAGAGGAGGAGGGAAAACTGTTTGGAAAGGTGGAGCGTAGAATTCTATAAGATAACCTAGGATAGAGTTTAGAACCCAAGGATCTGCAGTCAGAGTACGCCATTTGGAAGAAATAGACTTAAACGACCCCCTACGGGGGAGGCTCTGAGGGACTTACCTTGTTGGGTATTATTCCTGAAGTTCTTTTGTCCACGACCTCTAAAACCTCAACCTCTTTGAGGGTAGAATTGGGGTTTGAACTCTTGATAGTTGGAGTTGAAATAAAAAGATCCTCTGGAGCCTTGGTTATGGTATGAACGGCCGGCAAAGCGACTCCTGCCTCTACCGGCCCGTCCAAAAACCCGTTGAGAGAGAACTTTCTTTAAAGATTGTTGAGCTTTATCAATGGAAGCAAAGGTGGTGACGAACTTACTTAAGTCCTTTACTAAAGAGTCACCAAACAAAAGTCCATCGGCCTTAATGCCAGGGTCAAGGGCAGCCAAGTTAGCCAACTTGGGATCCAACTTTATAAGGAGACCTTTGCGGCGTTCATGGATAATTGCCGAGTTGGCATTACCAAGGAGACAAAAAGCTCTCTGGACCCATAAAGAAATGTCCTGAGGATCCAAGTCCGAGCCATCCAAACGAGCAGATTCCGCCATATCAAAAATGCGAGCCAAGGGCCCTACAACATTCAATAACTTGTCCTGACAAGTAGACCAAGCCTTATCCACCCCTTTACGGGGGTCCTTACCAAATTTGGAAAAGAAAGTTAACAAAGGTTGGTCGATAGTCGGCGTAACAGTAATATTGGAAGAAAGGGAAGGTTTAGGACATTCCGACTTGAGTTTTGACCTAGTGGATTTGTCCAAAGGCAGACAAAGTCTAGCTGAGACATAGTCACCAACATGAGAAACCGGGAACCACTCCGTGGAATTTGGATGGCGAATAAAAGAAGGATCAAACATAGGGGAACCCTCCGAATCCAGAAGAGGTCTGGAGTAAAAAGAATCAGTTTTTGACTTCTTAGCCGGAGGGGAAGAAGAAGGGTCATTGGCATCAAAAAGGTCAAACATATCATCTGCGTCACCAAGATCATCATCTGTGTCCAAAATCTGAGAAATAACCAGTTTCTTAGGTACCTCAGGGTTTTTTAGCTTAGATTTACATTTACCAGCAGTAGTAATAGAAATCCCCACCTTAGAAGGAGGCCTGGGAGGCACAACATCCTCAACCTTTAGTGAGGAAACCTCACTTAACACTCGTGACGCAACATTTTTAGAAACATCATATTTAGTGCTGGAAGGTACCAACTTTCTCTTTCTGCTATCCCCTGCAGAATGGGCCAAAGCTTTGGACATCAAAGATAACATAGAGTTTTCCATATCTTTAGAAAATCTTTTCATAGAAGCTTTAACAGCATGTTCCACAGAGGAATTGATAAACACATTCAAATCATTTTTAAATGCCTCTCCTTCTTCATTTTGCATGTCAGAGCCTGGAGAGCTAGCGAGCTCCATAGTCAAAAATTGCAGTCAGGCAAAAAACGAGGTTGGAAAGAGTTAAAAGAAAACCTGGGACCACCCGCTGGCATGAGAGGAAGCTGAATAGCCGGGGCCAAGAAGGGAAACCACTCCCCGAGGGGCAGGACGTAACCGAAGAGAGAGAGCGAAGGAAACCCAAGCTCCGGCATGGAGAAACGCAGCAGGGCTGAAGCGCGTCAGGGAGAAAAGCCGGTAACACAGCAGAGGTAAGAAGCGGTATAAAATGGCCGCCTCGCGTCGCGCTGAGGAAATATTGAGCGCGCGAGCAGCAGGGGAGAGCACAGATGCGGGCGGCAGCAGGGGAGCGCAAAGCGCAAACGGAAGGCACTGACACCTAAAAGCTACAAAATTTACCAGCAAACATGAATTAAACCAACAGCATAAAACATTAAGGAAAATATAAAGAGCCCATGTACTTATCTTGACTGCGAGCAGCAAGAAAAGAGGGCTGTTCGCAGTCAGAGCAAGCGTTATACATGGGACTGCCTATTCATTGGTTATTGGTTTTAGATTCCATGTTTCCCCATTGGTCAATCTGTTGCTTGGCCTTCTGGGAAGTGTAGTTTTTACTGTTTATCTTGGCTGCTATTGAATAAAGCAAGATTAGAGAGCATAATAGGAGCCTCCGGTCTTGACATAAAATTTTTACACTTACTTGCACTTTGTAGCGAATATGTCCTATCTCCCCATTTTTATATTGAAAATAGTATGTAAACACAGTATGGCGTATTTTGCACAATATATCTGCGTATTTGCACATCTTAACAACTACAGCACCTTAGGCGGGCATTTTATTATCGTGCTGGATCATGTAATTTATATGTATGTAAACAGAGTGTTGCGTATTTTGCACAATATATCTGCGTATTTGCACATGACATCAACTACAGCACTTTATGCAGGCACCTTATTACTGTAATGTATTATGTAATGAATTGGAACAATCCTAGAACTAGAAGGTCCATTGCGTATTTGCACACAGAGATCATGCCGATATTTTGCATTCAAGCACTTATGTATCAATTTTTGAATATTGTATATTGCATATTTGCACTTGAAATTTGCGTATTTGCATGCCCCAGTATTCAGAATTATTGAAGTTAGCATAATGTCTATTACATTATTGTGTGCCATTAAGAGATAAATATATAGACCGTGAATATTTCAGATCCAACATATTAGGTGCTGCATACCATCTGGCGGCGTGTGTATTTATGCATTGTCCATATGGTCTGTTGATTTAAGACGCAATAAGGAACCGTCCATATTGGCCTATATATATATACGACTTACAATGACGTTTACAGATTGTGGCAATATATACATGAAATGCTTATTTAACAGCAATTGCTTACATCAAAATATTGATATCGTTATCATTATTTTATATTTGGGAGTTGCTATAATGACACATTGGAATTTTCTTTGCAAGTGGGTTAGTATGTCTTTTATGTTTATGATAGTCATCACTAGTCACATGGTGGTTAGGTTTCCTTTAAATGTATTGTAAAGACGCAGCGTGGTCATGTGATCAAGGCCACAGTACTTGGCCGAAACGCGTCATGGGCAGCACGAGCTTGAAATAAAATTGGATATATCAGCACCAGCGTAATTGGAGTCCGTCTAATCTGTTTAGTGCATCACTTGCACTTGGATTGTGTTTGTTGATACATATGTATATATACACACACAATAAATCACAAACTAAATTGGAAACAATTCTAAAAACACACCAATTTAATTACAAACAAAGTAAATAAAATAAAAATGACATTTTACTAAAAATGTATTACATATTTCAAACATTAATAGACAAAATAATATATTTTAAATACACAAAAACATCATAATAACATAAAAAGTAAACAAAACTATAAAATTGTACGAATAACACCAATACTATTCCCATTCCAAACTCTGCAACAGCAGGGAAATCGTTGGACTAAGGAGGGGTACAAATTACTATTCCCTCTCCAGTCTCTGCAAGAGTAGGGAAAGTGTTAGATTGCGGAGAGGTAAAATTCACTATTCCCACTACAGTCAGTACAACAGTAGGGAAAGCGCTGAACTACAGAGGGGTAAAATGTACTATTCCCACTCTAGTCAGTACAACAGTAGGGAAAGGGTTGGACTCAGGATGGGTGCAAATTACTATTCTTTAACAAGGAAGGGGGACTGATAGGGCTTGTTAACGGGGTCCAGCACACGTTCCCAGTCAATACGTTACACGAAGAGTATGCTGTTCCCCAAAAAAACGGTGTGGACAACGTGTTACAGGGGTAGGAGGAGGGAAATCCTCCTTTTCGGAACTAGAGTCCTCACTCACCCAACAAGCTAGGTGTCATGCTTCATCATATGGACTTGCTCCTCGTCGGGTCGGCGCTGCAATACCCGACGGGCACCCATAAAGGGGCTCTTTGGCGGAGATCTTTAGTTCCTTGCCGTATGGTGCTGTGGGTGTGAGGGCCCTAGAGAACAGTGTAGATGTGATGTGAGTGGGTGACGTTAAAAGGTTGGATAATCCGAATGAACTTTTTATTAGGGTGGCTATCCACCTTATTAAAAGAGAAGTGGAGTGGCTGCTCTCTGGCTCAATGGTCCAGCGGAGCGGAGCTCAACTCTTACAATGTGGTCAACATGTTTCATGCATTGCGGTCAATACTGATCCATTGCATTTCATCAGGACCTAAGTGTAACGCCGTTGGGTAGATCACCGGCACACGTCCTCCTAGGACAGGACACCACCACATTGGTGTCTGGAGCTGATAAGACCGAATGGAGTGAGTGTTACCCTCCAGATAGGTTACAACTAGGACTGGCGGGACTTCGTGCTCGCATCCATGAAGAGTGGTAGGTAGGAACCCCTCCACCCACCACCACGTGTAGATAGTTTTACACTTAGGTCCTGATGAAATGCTATGGATCAGTATTGACCGCAATGCATGAAACATGTTGACCACATTGTAAGAGTTGAGCTCCGCTCCGCTGGACCATTGAGCCAGAGAGCAGCCACTCCACTTCTCTTTTAATAAGGTGGATAGCCACCCTAATAAAAAGTTCATTCGGATTATCCAACCTTTTTTAACGTCACCCACTCACATCACATCTACACTGTTCTCTAGGGCCCTCACACCTACAGCACCATACGGCAAGGAACTAAAGATCTCCGCCAAAGAGCCCCTTTATGGGTGCCCGTCGAGTATTGCAGCGCCGACCCGACGAGGAGCAAGTCCATATGATGAAGCATGACACCTAGCTTGCTGGGTATGTGAGGACTCTAGTTCCGAAAAGGAGGATTTCCCTCCTCCTACCCTGTAACACGTTGTCCACACCGTTTTTTGGGGGAACAGCATACTCTTCGTGTAACGTGCAAATTACTATTCCCACTCCAGTCGGTGCGACAGCAGGTAAAGTGTTAGATTGGGGAGGGGTAAAATTTACTATTCACACTCCAGTCAGTGCAACAGTAGAGAAAGTGTTGGATTGTGTAGGGGTAAAATTTAATATTCCCACTCCAGTCAGTGCAACAGTAGGGAAAGGGTTTGGACTCAGGAGGGGTAACAATTTACTATTCCCACTCTAGTCGGTGCAACACTAAGAAAAGTGTTGGATTGCGGAGGGGTAAAATTAACTATTTCCACTCCAGTCTGTGCAACGGTAGGGAAAGTGTTGGATTCTGAAGGGGTAAAATTTACTATTCCCACTCCAGTCAGCAACAGTAGGGAAAGCGTTGGACTCAGGAGGGGTAAATTTACTATTTCCACTCCAGTCTGTGCAACAGCAGAGGGAGAGTAGTTCAAAAAATACAGATGAATTACAATATTTAATAAATATTTCAAATTAAAAGAAATAATAATAATATAATTAAAATATCACACTATATTTTCACAATTATAACAACCAACAAATAAAATGTTATTCACAATTGAAAAGCATAACACAATTAACACATAACATAATAAATAACACATTTTTTAAACAATAAATAACATTGTTTACATTTATTATTACTTAAACAACTTCCTGCCCTATACCTCCACAAAGTAAACAACACACACCAAAAAATATATCTTGAAATTTTAATAATTACACATTTTACATTATTAATGATCAAGTAAACAATTATTAATAATTAACTAATAATAAAATAATTGTATTTAAATAACTTCACACCCTATATCACTAGAAACCCAACAATGCACACCTCATATATATTTTAATAAATATCTTAATTACATAATTTACATAATTCATTATCAATTAAACAAATAATAACAATTAACTAATAATAAATTAATTATATTGAATGAACTTCCCAGCCCTTACCCCTACAAACACAACTCGCACCTCATATATAACGTAAAAAATGTTTTAATTACACAATTTGCATAACTATCAATTACATAATTATTAATAATTGACATTAATTATTATAATTAATATCCTTCACACCCTTTACCCCAACAAAAACCACAACCCACACCAAAAATATTAATAAAACATTAAATTAATTAATTAATCAATTAAATAATTAATAATAATTAAATGACAATTATTAAATAATTATAATTAAATTACTTCCCACTCTACACCCCTAGAAACCCAAAAACCCGCAACAGCACTAAAAATACAAATAAACTATTAAACAAAATTTAAAAACAACATAACATTTACAAACTATGGGCCTGATTCACAGAACTAACTTACGACAAAATCCTAAACTTACTACCATTTTGGTATTCACAGAATGAACTTACTCATTTTGGTATTCACAGAATGAACTTACTCATTTTGGCATTCAGTGAATGAACTTACTCATTTTGGTATTCACAGAATGAACTTACTACCATTTTGGTATTCACAGAATGAACTTACTCATTTTGGTATTCACAGAATGAACTTACTCATTTTGGTATTCACAGAATGAACTTACTACCATTTTGGTATTCACAGAATGAACTTACTACCATTTTGGTATTCACAGAATGAACTTACTCATTTTGGTATTCACAGAAGGCACTTACTCATCAATGAGTAAGTGCCTTCTGTGAATACCAAAATGTGTAAGTTACACAAAATGAGTAAGTTACACAAAATGAGTAAGTTACACAAAATGTGTAAGTTACACAAAATGAGTAAGTTACACAAAATGTGTAAGTGCCTTCTGTGAATACCAAAATGAGTAAGTTCATTCTGTGAATACCAAAATGAGTAAGTTCATTCTGTGAATACCAAAATGGTAGTAAGTTTAGGATTTTGTCGTAAGTTAGTTCTGTGAATCGGGCCCATAATTAAAAAACATTAACAATAACTATACAAATAAAATATATACTAAAATACATAAAAATAATTAAACGATATTATGAACAACGATATTTTTGTGAATGATATTAACAATATAGGGCCTTATTATGACATTGGCGGTGTGGCAGCGGGCCACCATGCCAGTGGTCCGCTGCCACACTGCCAAAGCCATAATGGAACTGATCGCCGGATTCCGACAGGAATCCAGGTCGGGAGGTCCTGTGGCGGCCTGGCCCACAGCGGTGCCTTAGCAAGGCACTGCAATGAGAACGCCATTGCATGTTCCTGCAAGGCATGGACGTCAAGCCCATGCCCTGCAGGAACTAGGGGTGAATGCAGATGCAGACAGTGGAGTACACCATGTGCCCCCCTGCATGCTCCCCTGGCACAGAGGCACCAGGTGGCCCAGTAGGGCCCCCTTTGTTTCCTCACCACCCCATTTTCATAGCTGGCTCACCGCCATGAAAACTGTGGCGGTGAGGAAACTCCTAATATGCTTGGCGGTGCCGCAGTGGCACCACTAGCATATTAGGGACCTCAGACCGCTGCAAGACCACCAGGGACGGCGGATCCCTGTCGACAGCAGCAGTCCCATGGCGGTCTGACCACCCAACTTGTTATAGGGCGGTGGACCACTGGTGCAGCAGTAGCCGCATCGCCACCGTGGGTTTGGCGGTCTATTTGACCGCCAAACTCAAAATAAGGCCCATAGATATTTTTAATATCGATATTATGGATCAGTATTGACCGCAATGCATGAAACATGTTGACCACATTGTAAGAGTTGAGCTCCGCTCCGCTGGACCATTGAGCCAGAGAGCAGCCACTCCACTTCTCTTTTAATAAGGTGGATAGCCACCCTAATAAAAAGTTCATTCGGATTATCCAACCTTTTTTAACGTCACCCACTCACATCACATCTACACGGTTCTCTAGGGCCCTCACACCCACAGCACCATACGGCAAGGAACTAAAGTTCTCCGCCAAAGAGCCCCTTTATGGGTGCCCGTCGAGAATTGCAGCGCCGACCCGACGAGGAGCAAGTCCATATGATGAAGCATGACACCTAGCTTGCTGGGTGTGTGAGGACTCTAGTTCCGAAAAGGAGGATTTCCCTCCTCCTACCCCTGTAAGACGTTGTCCACACCGTTTTTTGGGGGAACAGCATACTCTTCGTGTAACGTGCAAATTACTATTCCCACTCCAGTCGGTGCGACAGCAGGTAAAGTGTTAGATTGGGGAGGGGTAAAATTTACTATTCACACTCCAGTCAGTGCAACAGTAGCGAAAGTGTTGGATTGTGTAGGGGTAAAATTTAATATTCCCATTCCAGTCAGTGCAACAGTAGGGAAAGGGTTTGGACTCAGGAGGGGTAACAATTTACTATTCCCACTCTAGTCGGTGCAACACTAAGAAAAGTGTTGGATTGCGGAGGGGTAAAATTAACTATTTCCACTCCAGTCTGTGCAACGGTAGGGAAAGTGTTGGATTCCGAAGGGGTAAAATTTACTATTCCCACTCCAGTCAGCAACAGTAGGGAAAGCGTTGGACTCAGGAGGGGTAAATTTACTATTTCCACTCCAGTCTGTGCAACAGCAGAGGGAGAGTAGTTCAAAAAATACAGATGAATTACAATATTTAATAAATATTTCAAATTAAAAGAAATAATAATAATATAATTAAAATATCACACTATATTTTCACAATTAAAACAACCAACAAATAAAATGTTATTCACAATTGAAAAGCATAACACAATTAACACATAACATAACAAATAACACATTTTTTAAACAATAAATAACATTGTTTACATTTATTATTACTTAAACAACTTCCTGCCCTATACCTCCACAAAGTAAACAACACACCCAAAAATATATCTTGAAATTTTAATAATTACACATTTTACATTATTAATGATCAAGTAAACAATTATTAATAATTAACTAATAATAAAATAATTGTATTTAAATAACTTCACACCCTATATCACTAGAAACCCAACAATGCACACCTCATATATATTTTAATAAATATCTTAATTACATAATTTACATAATTCATTATCAATTAAACAAATAATAACAATTAACTAATAATAAATTAATTATATTGAATGAACTTCCCAGCCCTTACCCCTACAAACACAACTCGCACCTCATATATAACGTAAAAAATGTTTTAATTACACAATTTGCATAACTATCAATTAAATAATTATTAATAATTGACATTAATTATTATAATTAATATCCTTCACACCCTTTACCCCAACAATAACCACAACCCACACCAAAAATATTAATACAACATTAAATTAATTAATCAATTAAATAATTAATAATAATTAAATGACAATTATTAAATAATTATAATTAAATTACTTCCCACTCTACACCCCTAGAAACCCAACAACCCGCAACAGCACTAAAAATACAAATAAACTATTAAACAAAATTTAAAAACAACATAACATTTACAAACTATGGGCCTGATTCACAGAACTAACTTACGACAAAATCCTAAACTTACTACCATTTTGGTATTCACAGAATGAACTTACTCATTTTGGTATTCACAGAATGAACTTACTCATTTTGGCATTCAGAGAATGAACTTACTCATTTTGGTATTCACAGAATGAACTTACTACCATTTTGGTATTCACAGAATGAACTTACTCATTTTGGTATTCACAGAATGAACTTACTCATTTTGGTATTCACAGAATGAACTTACTACCATTTTGGTATTCACAGAATGAACTTACTACCATTTTGGTATTCACAGAATGAACTTACTACCATTTTGGTATTCACAGAATGAACTTACTCATTTTGGTATTCACAGAAGGCACTTACTCATCAATGAGTAAGTGCCTTCTGTGAATACCAAAATGTGTAAATTACACAAAATGAGTAAGTTACACAAAATGAGTAAGTTACACAAAATGAGTAAGTTACACAAAATGTGTAAGTTACACAAAATGAGTAAGTTACACAAAATGTGTAAGTGCCTTCTGTGAATACCAAAATGAGTAAGTTCATTCTGTGAATACCAAAATGAGTAAGTTCATTCTGTGAATACCAAAATGAGTAAGTTCATTCTGTGAATACCAAAATGGTAGTAAGTTCATTCTGTGAATACCAAAATGAGTAAGTTCATTCTGTGAATACCAAAATGGTAGTAAGTTCATTCTGTGAATACCAAAATGAGTAAGTAAGTTTAGGATTTTGTCGTAAGTTAGTTCTGTGAATCGGGCCCATAATTAAAAAACATTAACAATAACTATACAAATAAAATATATACTAAAATACATAAAAATAATTAAAAAACGATATTATGAACAACGATATTTTTGTGAATGATATTAACAATATAGGGCCTTATTATGACATTGGCGGTGTGGCAGCACCACCATGCCAGTGGTCCGCTGCCACACTGCCAAAGCCATAATGGAACTGATCGCCGGATTCCAACAGGAATCCAGGTCAGAAGGTCCTGTGGCGGCCTGGCCCACAGCGGTGCCTTAGCAAGGCACTGCAATGAGAACGCCATTGCATGTTCCTGCAAGGCATGGACGTCAAGCCCATGCCCTGCAGGAACTAGGGGTGAATGCAGATGCAGACAGTGGAGTACACCATGTGCCCCCTGCATGCTCCCCTGGCACAGAGGCACCAGGTGGCCCAGTAGGGCCCCCTTTGTTTCCTCACCACCCCATTTTCATAGCTGGCTCACCGCCATGAAAACTGTGGCGGTGAGGAAACTCCTAATATGCTTGGCGGTGCCGCAGTGGCACCACCAGCATATTAGGGACCTCAGACCGCTGCAAGACCACCAGGGACGGCGGATCCCTGTCGACAGCAGCAGTCCCATGGCGGTCTGACCACCCAACTTGTTATAGGGCGGTGGACCACTGGTGCAGCAGTAGCCGCATCGCCACCGTGGGTTTGGCGCCAAACTCAAAATAAGGCCCATAGATATTTTTAATATCGATATTAACAACATAGATGTTTTTAACATCGATATTACTTACCTTAAAATCAATATTCTTGTCCACAATATTTTTGCACACGATATTTGTGCATCATGATATTTCAAACTATATTTCTGCTCCTCGATTTTTTTCTCTCGATATTTTGTCTGAATACCGCAACAGATACAGGGAGAGTGTAACACTTTTGCTACTGGCCACAAACTCCATAGATTTTCCGGCACATATTTGTGAGAACATCTACACTTTGTGTGTATTTCAAGAATCTGCATTATACGAATGAGACACCCTTCCATAAAATCAAATTTTAGGGTAGAATAAAAACCGGGTAACTTTCGTTGATACTAATTTCTACTCATGTTATTGTCAATTGTTAGATTATGCATGATTGGTACAACATGAAAAATCATTCTAAGCATTGGTTACATTTGTGCTTCTGGGTATCACAAGTTTATGGACGAACTATAAAAGCTATTTAACCCTGTAACCAGGAGGGTCTGCCAGGCATAACAGTATATTGCTGTTGTAGATTGGCCTTCAAACTAAGAAGTTAAAGACATAAATATTGTTATCAACTTACCTTTTTTCCCCATTTACATTTAACCTTTCCTAAATTCAGTGACTAGTTTGTTTGGGAAAATCACCCTTGCTGAATTCAGAATTGTATCCACTTTTCAGCAACGTTTAGCAATCTTGGTTCCCCCACTGGGTTTCAGCCCTATTTACTACACAATTGCAAGCAAGTAGAAAACACAAAAATAGGAAATATTGACCACCACTTTAAAAGTACAAATGCGGTAAAATAAAAATATACTTTTTCTCTCTACTTGCTTCAGGAAGTTGAAAGGAGGGCAATTTTAGTGCTGCAAACCTTTTGTTGATACCAGGTTTACTATAAAAAGCAGTTGCTTTTTGCACAGCACTGTTCATTAAAAAAACACATTTACCATAATATGGCATTTGTTTGTAGGCTCCTCCAGGAGAAATTATAATTTCTGGGTATCTCTATAAAATAGGGTGCCAATTTATCTATCATTGGTGGAGAAAAAGATATGGCGGCGCAAACTGTCCCCAATTCAATATAAGGACTTAGCTCCGAAGGAGTAATGGGGGTGGCGATTATCCAAATGCCTTATTAGCTAATATGGTAATAATAAATAATATGTGCCTCCCAGGTTAACCTACACGCTTTCCCTAACGCTTTTCTGTTACGTTACACCACTATAATCACACAGCCACCCTAGCTAGAGGTGTAGTATGGCTTGTGCAAAAAACAGGCAATAAATGAAAAATAAAAATGAAATGTGCCCCTGTCAACTAGTTGTAGTTGAATTAATCTTATGACAAGCAGAATGAGCAAGATCTGTGCTGTGTTCGTGAACAGCACAGCAGTACCTTTTTTTTTTTTTTAAAAGGCTGAAATCCACTCTTCTGGGGACTAACCCTTGCTGGTCTTTAAATCCCTTTTCCCCCCTTTTTTGTGCTACAACTAAAATAAAGAGTCAGATTATGGTGCGTGAATTTGAAAACATTGGAAGGGGCGTGGCCTGCGCAGCCAACATGGTGGATGCATCTTGTTAGGCTCAGGTCCACCGCTGCTGTGAAACAGTGCTGTTTGGGTGCTGGGGTGCCCCATCCCGACGGGGGAGTTGTAGCATTGTCTCCTGAACCCTACTCGACCATGTGTGTTAGCGCCGGAGTGGGAATCTGATGCTGTAGGGCACACCAGTTGCAGTCTTTGCTCCGCATGCCTCATCAAGATGGCGACCCAGCGTTCAGCGTCCTTCCCTCCGAGCCTGCAGGGAGCTGCTGGGTGTCCGGATCGGATGTGGCGGTCGGCCGCTTTGCCAGGAGCTGCAAGTGGAGAAGGAGAGTGCCCGGTGGCCCTGGGGGCAGGTAGACACCTGTTGCGATATCCTGACCAGGCCATCCAGAAGGATTATCCTGGGCTCCGGACGCCTGGGCCTCACTGGAAAAGGGGTTTCCTGGGCTGGTGAGTGAGGGAGTGGGGGGTGCAGTGTGGTACCTGGCCCGTCAGCAGCTGGTGCAGGGGGCCTCGGTTTCCCTGATCAAGTAGCTGGTTGTATGGGGAGTATGCACGGAGCCCCTCTGCCTAAGAAACCTCCCCACTCCTGCAATATGAAGTGCTGCCACCGGGGTGTTGGGTATTGCTAGCTTTGAGAAAGTGCCTCTTTTGACATGCAGAGACTGGATCCAGGGTTCTTCACATTTTACGACTCTTCGGCGAGACGTCGGGCTGCGTGTTAATTGGTCCAAGTCCCTGTTGGTTCCTCTGTAGGGCAACCACAGTACTGTTTCATGGCAGTCTCATATTCCAGTCCTTCGGCTCAGCTTTCCATACCTGGGAATGTATATTTCCACAGAGCCGGGCCTTATGCGAAGCCTCAATTTGGACCCCGTGACACGTACAGTCCGCGAGGATTTGAAGCAGTGGCACAACCTTTCCCTCAATGTCATGGGTCGAGTGGCCCTATTTAAAATGAGGGTTCTCCCGAAACCAATGTACATCCTACAGAATTATCCCTTACTCCTGCCTCGTCATGGTTTGATGATATCCGGGCCATGGGATGTCGATTCATCTGGGCAGACAGCCCTTCCAAAGTTGCTTGGGGGAAATGCACCTGGGCGTCTTACGACGGGGGTTAGCCATGGCTGACGTTAGGCTCTATTATTGGGATACCCAACTTCTCCCTCTGAACGACTGGTTGCATTGGGGGTGGGATGACCCCACGTCCAGGGGTGAGCTGACCCTGCTAGGTCTTGACAGAATAATGGGTATCCTATATGGCACCCCTATCCCCTCCCAGTTTCCTGAGATAACACGGGTAGTGTTCCATACATGGAGGGCGGTGCTCCACTGAACTGGGTGGAACCATAGGTTCACTCTGGAAACTCCACTGTGGGAGGGCACGTACCTAGCCTGGTGGCCTCCCTTGAGGGATTCAGGGGATGGGACAATATAGGGATCTCCAGAATTGGAGACATTTGGAAGGGAGGGGCGCTGAGGTCCTTTCAGGAGTTGGCGTCAGAATTTAATACGCCCTTTTCCCAGTTTTTTCATTATCTGCAGCTCCGCCATGCCCTTTCCCACTATCAGGACACCCTCACTGACACCCTCGACTGGTGCCCCTTGGAGTGTAAGCTTCTTATGGGTCAATTGGGCAAAGGGAGGGGTGTCACAGATCTATTGATCATTTCCATGTGCAGGCTTTTGGCAATGCTTCAGCCTCCTGTGTGCATGCAGTAGATTTTTTTAAATCACCTGACCCCAAAGCTTCCACCACTATGCCTGTTCCTGTAGGTCAGAGGAGCCTTTTGACCAGTGTGTATACCCTTTCCATCCCTGCCATCACTGTGGTGAGTGTGTCTAAAGAGAGGTCTGTGGTAGACTATGGGGACTTTGGCATATCTCTGTGACAGTAGATAGGACATTCCTGAGAGTTCACACTACTGCATTCCCTCCCAGAAGAGCTTATGGATGACGGGTTACTCCGTACTTCACTTATGTCTGTGACATGTTCTTGGTTAATGCCACCCGACTGTGATCAGTAACTGATTCAGGGTAATGGTGGTGTAGTCATTTCCTGAATGGTTCATGCATTAGTAGTATTGGCGGCAGCAGCGTACCAAACATGGTTGCCAGTGATCTTCCAAGATAGCGAGCCATCAGTTGAAGGCCATGTTATGTATAGACCTGGGCGGTGAACTTGGCTCCATTCGCGGAGTTTTTCACACTCTGTGGAGCACACAGTTTTTTCCTCGCTTGCCAATGTTAAGTTGGCGAGCCTGGAAAATCCAAAGCTATACCACCTCCCAGCGAGATTTCCCAAAGAGGGCGGTCACGGATGGTCGCGACCGCTCGCATTGAGAAACCTTCCGTTCGCGTTGAGGAAGCTGCTGCTCCAGTAGAACATCTATTCAAGTGGCAGAAAGAAGCAGCGCCCTCTTGTGCTGCGCATGGTGCCATTCACGCTGATTTTCCAGTGCGGGACAAATACTGAGCGCTAAAAATCAGCACGAGGGCCGCGACTTAACGCACTCCGCTGCTTGCGGAACTCCGCATAGCGCAGCGGAGTTTTTTGGTCACTTACGCGGATCTCTGCGAACTCCGCCCAGGCCTAGTTATGGAGTATATGGCAATGAAGTGAGGCATTGTTGTTAAATATGACTTGGGGCATGATTTGGTGGTGACGGGTGTTCCTGTAGAGTCCGATCTCTGTATGCATAAGTGAGAATTCACACACTCATGTTTGCCAGAAGAAACTGCATGGCTATGTGGTTGAGGTTTTCTCATAGGTTCTCAGCATCAGTTAGTTCATGGGGTGTTGCTTCATCCATGCATTGAGGGTTTGGGGTTTATGATGCAGGTTGTTCATTTGTAGACGTAGAAAAGTGTATCCATGTGCATGCCATCTTGTGATCTGTTTTGCATTGACAGCGATATGGCAAGTTTCTACAACAGCACATCTTGCCCTCCTTTGGCTTGTATTCTTCCAAGTTTGTTCTCCATACTTTTGCCATGTTTCAGACTTTACACAGGGCTGCATGTCAGGCACTGCTTTCGTTCCAGAACAGTCCTCTCTGCCGGAATGCTCCTCTCTGCCACCCAAGGTGAAGCGATACAGCTTATATGATAAAAACTATTGTGTTGGAAGATGCAGCTGTGAGACCGTGTTATGTCTAAAAGTAAGGAACTGCCGCTGAACAAGCTGAGAAAAAAGTATGCTATGTTGTTAATTATTCCAAGCAACCATGTACAAGATGTGCAGACTAAATCCCAAGTAGAGTCCCTGAATAACAAGCAACATGTACAGCGTATTCCTAGAACAATGTCGCGAAAACAAATGTATTATACGTGGCTATGCAATGCAGAGTCAGCTTAAAACATGTAAAACGCTAAACTAAGGGATAACCAAAGTGGGCTCAGAAGGCAAATCACTACATCCCCTCCATGCTCATGGAAGAAACTCTGCTACTAACAAAATAATAAAAAATCACAAACCAAGCAAACTTAAAGCAATGCTATTATTTATAAAATTATTTAAAATGCAAACATAATGAAAATAAATATGAAACCAATTTATACAAATTAGAAAGGGGGCCAAATAAACTTGAACCTGAGGCACCCAAGATGGCATCCACAATGTCAATGCTTATTAAATCCAGAATGGATTCAGCAACCGCAGATGATGATCCCGCAATTGGGACGTTCAAAAGTTCCAAAGAACAGATATGATCCACGTTATCAGCCGATGCTGAGAAAGTATTCTCCTGTTATTAGAACCAAAGTTTGAAAGTCTAGTAGCTGAAGCATCCATCTCCAGGAAGGCAGCAGCTCATACCATGCCTCTTGAAGCAACTGCAAGTTCATAGGACAACTCCAAAAATGGGCCTTTATTGAACTCATCAACAGGTCCATGTCAATAGAAACAGTCAATTGCATTGCAAGACAAATATCGAGGACCCACTTGAAGGGACACCACAGGCAATGAAACATGGTTTGCACACAGGTAAAACAGGTCGGACAGAAAGACAATGACCAGTCAGTATTCAGTTCCTGAAGTAGAGGAATTCCAAAGAATTGTATCGTGCATTTACGACACAGCTGGACTGGTAGTAATTCCATTACCAGTGGGCTTTGATACGAAACATCCATTGCGGAGCAGCAAAAATATAACCAAAAGGCTGGCAAGGAGGAATAACACCTAGGGTACACCCTTGTAAATACTGGAAAATAGAGAATGAATAAAAACCAGTATAACTCCAAAGAGCTTTTGGAAGGTACTGACTAAGCCAGTCCGATTGCTTTAAAAAAGTGAGCTGTACCAGCAGCATTGGAAGCATTAAAAATGTGATGCACAAGCTCACTAAAATTCTGTGGGAGGTTAGTGCTTAAAAGCAACTGAATTCTACCAGATGTCCTTGGAACCTGCAGTTCAAAAGATTTCTCTGGCAGATGTAAGTGCCACATCCTTTTGAAACAATAAGGCTTTCAGTATGCTTAACTTGTCGAAATCAGCCTTCAAAGTTGGAATGGAAGGCCACAAACTATATCAGAAACCTCGTGCTTTGGGGGAAAAACACGTTATTACAGCAAGTCACTATCTGAGTAACAGAAATGATATACGGGACACCTGCTCTCATCTCACAACAATCTTGGTCATTTAACATCAAATAACTTCCATTGGAAAGCGTGGTAATTTGGGGAGAATTGATGGGGCTGGTATTCCCTTAAAATAACAAGCCAACTTCGCTGTCAAAGTATTACAGGCTCCATGAATTGTAATTTGTTTACAAACAAGTGAATGACTGACAGAAGAATCATATTCATTTCCAGTAAGGAACACCTCTCTGTGCGCCCTTACACATCGGTAATCAAAGGGAAGTGACCACAACTCGTGAATAAAGTTCCCCTCAGTGGCTCATATCTGTCTACGGACAATGTTTCATGCAAGATGTAAACTGTAAAGTTGAAATTGGCAAAGATATTAGCCATGTATTAACCACACTGCTGAAGCTGTTTCAGCTACTGTTAAAAGCAGATATTCTAACTTCTCGATGTATAACATTGTGAAAGTGGCATCTTTGTTTGCCATGAGTCGCTGTTTCCATGTCAGGTTAAAAGGCAAGAATAGTTGCGTAGAGTTCAAATAAGGCCGTGGCACTCAGCCAGATTTTATTACCTGAAGTGTCCAACTAAATTGCATAATTGATCCAAGCCGACTTTGACCATTGTATAATAATGACATGCCGCTTTGCATAATATCAATTACAGATGGCACAATGTTATTCAAACTGTAAATGTGAGAAGACAACGTATTAATGCTATTATCAACAACAGAAAGTACTTTATCCAATTTATCTTGATCAATTTGCTTTAAACGTGCAGCTGCTTCCATCTGTGACAATTTCCAAATGTCATTGTAAGAGGTATAAATTAATCTTTTAGAATGCGGAGACTTAGGACCCAACAAGAAATTAAGCGGATCCATGTCATCCAACAGGAGGGAGAGATGTTGTTTTACTGCAGAAAGTGTGGAATGTTCTAACCATTGTTGGCACAATTTCCCTACCGAATAGGTGTGACTATTCCTGAGTGTTGAGATTGGCAATAATGAGGGTCCTGTCTGCTAGCCTTAAACCCTGGTGTGGAATTCAAAAATTGAGCACGACAACCATTTGTGTCCACTGGCCACAATGACCACCCATTAGGACCTGAAAGTGTGGAGCTAAATGTACCATTCTACACCATATCATTGAGCTGTTCTTCGCTATAATTTGTTAAATGTTGTCAATTGCTAAATCCGGCAATAGAAGGAATATTAGGTGAATTAATATCTTTAATTTTAGAGAGTCCCAGACATGTAGTCAGTTAAACTGTGTCATTCAGAAAAATCATTAGTGTTTGAATCAAGCACGCTCCAAACAAGGTGTCTATTCCCTGAACCTACCAGTGTTTGGTACCACAAACTGCTTTCACTTCAATGGTATTCTTCCAATACTCATAGCCTTTCAAGGCTAATTGTGTGACAATCAAATCTAATGAATCATGGCCAGAAAACATGTGAACTTATCCCTATATTTTTTATAATTCCCTTCTGGGGGAGTTGACAATGTTTCCATTGTGTATCATTAAAAAGTGTTTGTTGAACACTAGCCTTGTGTAAATAATGATGGGCGTAATGATGATAACAGAACATTTCACCATTGTAGGAAGGTAGGATCCTTCTGCATGGTAACCCCCACTTTTTGCCTGGTGCTAAGCTGTATTTTGACTAGTCTGACTGGGATCCTGCTAACCAGGACCCCAGTCTACCTGCTTTCTCCCTAAACTGTTAGGTTCAGTACTTAGGTACACTCCAGATTGGATACTGGGGTACCCTTATCAGTCCCTAGTATATGGTACTAATGTACCCAGGGCATAGGTACCCCATAGGTTTCCCATGGGCTGAAGCATGCATTATGCCACCCATGGGAGACCATGCAAAATGGAACTACAGGCCTGCCATTGCAGCCTGTGTAAGTTGGTGCATGCCCCACTTACTGGAGATATAGGTGTACTATATCTAAAGGTCACTGCACTTAAAACCTATAAGTCACCCCTATAGCAGGCCTTTGCAATCCTGAAGGCAGGGTGCTTGGTTCTAAGTGAGAGGGTGCCCCTACATGAGCAGGACACCCCTGCAGCCTACAGAGTTCATTCTCCCGGGTTGTCAGTGAAGCAGCCATATACTATATAGAGGAGCACCGCGTAATTATGCGATGACCATCTCGAAAACGGCTGCAACGAATCCTATCATGTTTGGTATCAAACATGTTGGACTCATACCCCCATACCGTAAACATTGTGGGAGGTATGATTCCAAGCACTGGAAGAGCCCTCTGTTAGGCTCTCAGTGTTCCCGGTACCAGCCTTCTTGACCCGGACAGCACAAAATGGTTGCTGACGACCAGAGAAGACACATTTCTGCCCTCCTGCTGCTGAGCCAAGCTCGAGCAGAGGAAGGTGGAAAAATAGGCATCCTGTCACAGGGAGGTGTGACCACCTCCCAGACAGGATTTAGTGTATTGGGATCGGGTGGGTGCGCTTGCCAGCGCCACTAAGTCTGCATGAGGGGCACATTTGGTGTCCCTGTGCATAGTCCAATTCAAACCAGTTCTGGGAGCTGTTGGCTCCCGCTCTGGCACGAAACTGGACAAAGGACATGGGAGTAACCTCCCCCCTGTCCAGACCCTCCCCTGGGAGGGTCCCCTGAATCTTCCCAACCCTTTCCCTAGGGTACTTAATGGCTTACCTGGGTGTAGGTCCCTAGATTCGTCGTGGGACAAGATTCAGATCAGATACCACTGCACTTCTACCGTCTGGGCACTCCGGACTTCGTTGGACTTCGTTTGGGCCTGACTTCATCTCCCTTCCAGTATGATCCATCATCTGTTCCAGTGCATCATACAGGAACCTTTCGAGGCTTGTGAAGCATCAAAGACACCTGAAGTAATCTCACTTAGAGTGAAGGAGTCACTCCCCTGCATTTCCAGGCACCGCAACTAAGTCGACCTGTCTGCAGATCCTGAGCTCCTCCAGACTCCGTGGGCTCTGCAACACAGGTGGTGGTTTTCCACAGCTCCTGACTCCTGTTCTATCCTCTCACCAAGTCTGAGGCCAGTATCCCTCGTGGGGGTTGCAATAACCGAACCCCTGAGCACTGCATCCAACTTGCAGTTGCAAAGGCTTGTTGGCCTCTTTGCAAGAAGATGTTTGGGCTCCAACTAGCCCCAACCTTGAGCACCTCCAGTGACCAGAATCTTCAGCCACACCACATAGTGTGCATCGTGGCCTGCATCTTTTGGTGAGCTGCTTGAGGTACTCTTGCGACTCCAGTGCCTCCGGCCTGTGGGTCCACTTGAGAGTCACACTTGTCTCTTTTGGCCTCCCCTGATTGCTCGGGGCCTGCCCTGACCCCCCTGCCTTTGGTGAGTCCCCTGGAACTTGCTGGTCCCAACGTTGCTCCTTTTTTGATTCCTGCGTGGCTTGCCTTCGCCAAGGCTTGTTGGTGCTCCCGCCGGACACCGACCCCTCAGCACTCGACATCCTTTGTGGGACAGCTCGTGCACAGCTCCTGGTCATCCTCAGCATCGCCTGGTACTCACAGCTGCAGAGTAAAGGTCATTGTCATCCTCCCTGAAGCACCCGACATCGGAGGGCATTCGTCTTCCAAGTGTCCTGGTCACTCCTGAGTGGCATAGACTCTGTCCTCTCTGCTTTCAGGTACTCCTCTTCAAGAATCCATGTTTGGATTCCCACGGACTCTTTCTCCTCTTCCAGCAGCGGCACTTTCCTAAAGTCCTCCATTGGGTTCGATGGCAGTTTCCGACACCACTTCACACGTATGTAACCGGCTTCCCTGGTGTAGGTAACGTGGGTACTAGGGTTTCCCCGGGTAGGGTGGCTCTCCAACCTTCTGTCTTCCACAGGATTTCTTCAGGGTCCACTGGGAAGGGTTCTTAATCTTAAAAAATCCAACCGCGACTTGCACATATACTTGTACAGAGCACGCAGTTGTGTTCCCACACTGCACACGCTCTCCGTGGGGTCCCTATCTACTCACCTTGGGTGGTTCCTTGGGGTCCCAGCATTTCTACATCCTCTCGACACTGTCTTGACTCGAGTCGTCGTTCTTATACCGCTTTCTTAGTATATGGTTTGGTCCCCCCCTGGAGCCACTGTGTATTTTGTGCTATTTACTGTGTTTCTTTGCTAAAGTATTGTGTGCATTGTGTTTATCTCCGAGTAGGAGATATTTGAACGTACTAGAGAGTATTATATAATAAATACATATTTTTATAAATACTTGGTGTGGTTTTTTTCACTTAATCTATACTATAAGGTTACATTCTGGTAAAACAAGCTGCTTTACACTCCTTCTGGAATAAACCTGAAGGCTGCTCTCCACAGCTACCACTTAGAGAGCTTTCTAAGGTTGTCTAATACCTCTTAAATCACCATAAGGGTTGTCTAGACTGGTGCAAGGTGTCCACTTACATAAGTGTACATCATATACCAGGCCAGCCTCTCACAACCATAATTAGCAGAATTAAGGTACAAATCTTCACTTTCAAAAACAGTATAATATTCCAGTTCCGAGAGCATGGAGTTAACAGTTTCGACATTCCGGTCATCAGAGTGCAACCCAGACATAATAACATCACATCACCCATTGCAACCTTAAATACGTAAGGAATCTGCAGTATTTCTGTAGGACCAGAAATATCATAGGGGACCTTATCCCAAACCATTCCATCAGTCACTGGGACAGCTGAAACATTCACAAGGGGCAGGTCTCTCCTTACATTGTGTGAGGAGGAGTGAGACATTAACACCTCGTCCACCAGTTCTGTGGCAGAGTGTTCTGGAAGTTAATGTCCATTTATTTGCAAAACGAAAACAGATACAAATCCAATCCAAAGAAATAGAAAAAACAAGGAACATATTATCCAAATATATATCCAAGGAGGGACCAGATAAGTGCATTTCAGTCATAAAACGAAAGCACAAGCAAGTGTAGCCATAGTGTCTAAAATGTTAGAAGTGTCAGAAGAGTCTGATGAAAAATCATCTAGTACTTCAAAATAACCAGTGGCGGCTCGCCAAGGGAGTGCTGTGGGGCGGTGAGGCGGGACGGGGGAGGTGCAGGGTGGGGGGTAGTGGACTCGGACATACGATGGACAGAACTCAGAGGGAGTTCTGTCCGAGTCCACTGCCCCTCCACCGCCCCGCCGCCCCGCAGCACTCCCTCAGCGAGCCTCCACCGAAAATAACCAGAAGTAGTTTGTTGACAAACAGGAGCCACGGGTGAAAAGACAGAGCTGGCAGATTCCTCGAAAGGTGGATCATCGTAAACCGCTTCATCTGCAGGAGATTCAGTATCAAGTGCAATACTCACTTCCGTTGTATGGCTGGTATTTGTAGCGGAAACCGGAATCAATGGAGGTTCAATGATACCCCCCCCCCAGCTGGGGAGAAACAGCTCCCATGTTGCCCACAAGCTGTAGAGGAAATTCCTGTATGCTAGCGAGAGGAGTTAGGGAACTATCAAGTAGTCCTCATGGCCTACAGTTTAGAATCCGCCACATGACACAATTTTACTTGATCAATAGAGACAAAACGATTTGTCATGTGTCCCAGTTAGGCCTAGTAGGACCCGTTGCCATTTTAAACATACACAGCTTTTTCCCACAGTTGCCTTCTCTTTACCACATCGACGTTTGACACGCACTGACACTCAAGTTAGTTTCTTGGAAACACCGACCTTGCTAACACAAATAAACTTTGCAAGAACACTAGCACATTGCCTTGGCATTGTGTACAAGGCCCTCACGTGAGTTGTCTTTACAACCAGCAACTGGTGGCAATATCACGGTTCTGGTACCTCGAACTCCAAGGACTGGCACCGGTGCATGGTAGGATGGGCAAAATTCCTTCTTTACTGCAGTTTTCTCACAAACCAAATCGCCAACTTGTGGAATCCGGCCATAAGGCGCAGGTTGCTCCATCCCTCCGGCAGAGGTAGAGGTCTTCAACTGTTCATTATCTTGGCTATCACGGAAGTGTTGCAAATCATGTAAGACAGCAGAATAATAATTTACATCAAAGGGTGTGGCTTCTGTCACGATGTCTGGATCATCAAGGTCTGGAACATATATTTGTATGCCAAAGAGGACCTCGTATGGAGTCCGGCCACTCAGAGAACATTTAGGGAGATTATTAAGGGCTCTTTGTAACCAATGTAAGTGATGGATCCAGCTATGTCCTGAACCTAATACTCTAACTGTTAAGGATTGCCATAGAATCCCTATTCACTCCCAAGTATTCTAATTGTTAGAGTATTTCCCCAACAGGTGCTTTCACATCCCATTTAATAGGGTATTGTGGTTGCACTCGAGGGCTGACCATATCGGTATTATATGATAAGTAGAGTCCTTATCCAGCCGACATGATTGCTAAAATGCCGGGGCTTGTGCAAAGAGCCCATTCTGATGCATAGGCTTGTTTGACCTCATCAGTAACAAGCTCAGAAGATGATGGTATTATTTTGTCCGCACCTTGTGGGGATGTTCTTATAAACTCCGGGGGACAATTGACCTCCACCAAGAGAATGTCATAGGATAATGTTAAATTTTCCCAGAAAATTGCCCGTATGGTGCACTGTATGTCACCTTCAGGCTGACGCACCGGTCTGGGGTTTCAACTTCAATGTATTTGTTAGTTGCTGTCGCCGCCAGAAACTCCCAGAGATTCTGGCACACTAGAGTGATCTCTACCGCCCTGTCGAGGAGAGTCACCACCCACCTCCTGCTCAGAAGGAGAGTTCTCAGTGTTTGTGGCATATTTTGCAGTAATACCTGCAACTTTCTTTTTCTGGAATTGCGGTTCCAGTTGTGGAAGCTTTTCTTCCTTTTTTATCTTCACATCAGATGAGCGTTGCGAGTCCTTTTTCGGTTTCACGTACTCAACTTGTCTCCTTTCTGTACCCCCTCCTCTCTCGTATTGTTTATCCAACGCGTCCTGAAAGGAACGAGAAGGATGAGTATCAGAATACTGATACCTATCAGGTGACTTCAATTGTGTGCGATTAGGCTAATTATAGAGTCTATCAGAGGGCTCCAGTTGTCAGAACCTCCTTGAGATTTAGCTTTTGCTTTAGGTCTTGGTTTTTCCCAACGTCTTTTAGCAAACTGTGTTTTGCTTGGCAGTGTTGTTGTTGGAACTAGGTTTGCCAAGTTGTGGTTTATTTGATCTGGCCCCCAAATGATCGCAACCTATAGAGGTATATACCTCAACAATAATGATTGGTAGCTCACTTTCATGGTCTATTGGTGTGACCTGCGGGAGCCGTTGGCATATAACCAAAGCTGCAGCTTTGCCCTTAATGTTAGCTAGAATCATTGAGGATACTGCGGGAAAATTGCCCAATAATTTCATCCCCTAATCCAGGACAGAAGCTGCCCCTATTTATTTTGTATATACTTCAAAACCTCTGGCAGGACTGACAGAGACATGTACCATGTGATGGTATAGACCGCAGCAAAGACTGTGCCCCAAGTGGTGCAGTCACCTATCTCGGGAACAATCCCAAGGGGTAGACACATAGGTAATATTCTATGTTTGTCTTGTGGTCCTGTAAGTGAAAACGCGGCTTCAAGCTGATAATTCATTGAGCTATTCAAAAAGGGATTTCATGACGTTTAGTGCGGATTTTACCTATAATTGCATTAATAAACACTGGACTAATTTGAGGTACAGCATGCAACTGTAGTTGCCCTGTTTATGCTGCCCGTCCAGGGACAGCCATCAAGGTGCGCGAAACATATTGAGTTAAACACCTCTCTTCTGACTAGGCCATTGTGTTATGTTCGTAGCTCATTAGCATTGAGGTTTTGTGCATTAGGGAATGGTGTATAACCAGCCAGTGCTCGCCATGTGACCCCCTAGTTACTAAGGGGGCCTATGTGTACATTGTCTAGTGCGTGTATTAGGGTGCCATGAACCAATTTGGATGTTCCTAAACAGATAGTTGAATCTCTAACTGCTGATATGCTATGTATTGTTGTGGTGGTACAAAGTCAGTGCAGGCATGAAATGTTTGTGAGTTTGCATCCATAGCTGTAAAAGTGACCCAAGAATAAATCTCTCCCAATCGGTAAGCATCGTGGGCTTCAACCACGAAGCTTACATCACCACCCACATTGCCAAGTCATTGTAAAGCTAAATGCACATGGACTGCAGGTCTGCAATTAGCAGCTATTGTTATTAATTTGGCGCCCCCATTAATAATGATTTAAATTAAACAGAGCGGAAACACTAAAATGGGTATCTTTCTAAAGGTTCAAGCTTGAACAACCAACGGAAAAAATGAAGGTACTTCCTAAAATACTATGGAAGATAAATCCCTAACACCACGGACATCTCCGGTGGATGTGTATAGGGCACCAAGGGCATACACAAGTACTACTCAGGAGACCTGTTAAATAAGTACCTGACAATCATTGAGGGTGCAGTGTTGCACGGATCCTGCTGGTAAAGCAGGACTGTGTATAAGAACGACAGGACATCAAAGTGTAGGGACTGTGTCTCTCTACAATGTCAGTACCTGTTGGCCCAAATCCTAGCTGGCGCATAATGCCTCACCTGAACACCTAACCTACCCAGAGTAGCTGGTGATTTCGACAACCTTAAGCATGACACTCTAGTCCCTGAGGGAACAATGGAAACAGATCCTACCCCTTTCGTTGTTCACACACTCATGCATTCCAGTGGTAAACACAAGAAAGACACGAAGAAAGTTTACAATACATTTATTGAAACTATTGTAGGCTTTTATGTAGCAAATGTGCTGTGATCATTAGACAGATGCAACTAAGCAAAGTAATTAGCATTACTAACAGTGTATATATGACAAACATCCCCACCATAGCAAATTGTCTATCTGGCTAATCTACTTTCACTGTATGAGCACAGGGATTTATATATGATCTCTGGGATTGGCCTCAGACCCCTTTCCTGGAGTATGTAGTTAGGTGGTCAGCATCGTGAGTGTAAACTCAGTTTATGCAGGGCTGCATGTCATGCACTGCTTTCATTCCAGAACAGTTCTCTCCACCGGGATGCTCCTCTCTGCCCCCCAGAGGATGAGACACAGCTTATATGATAAAAACAATTGTGTTAGAAGATGCCGCTGTGCGACAGTGTTATGTCTAAATGTCAGGCGCTGATGCTGAATGAGCAGAGAAAACAATACGCTATGTTGTTATGTATTCTGAGCAACCTTGTACAAGATGTGCAGACCGAATCACAAGAAGAGTCCCTGAGTAACAAATAACTTGTACTGGGTATTCCTAGAACAATGTCGCAAAAACAAATGTATTATATGTGGCTATGCAGCGCAGAGTCAGCCTAACTTGTGTAAAATGCAAAATCAAGGGAGAACCAATGTGGGCCTAGAAAAAAATCACTACAATGTGTGTTTTAGGTTTTGAGCCTTTTCCTGTCTATTTGTGTTTTAGGCGTTAGTGCAATTTGTTCACTTTTTTGATTTTTCAATTGGCTTGTTCATGCAAATGTGATGATAGCTGCTGGCTTTTCTGTCTTGTTGGTTTTGCAGAGGACTATGCAATTGGAAGCTCCATGACTGTTTGCTTTATGTGTACTTTGCTTTATGTTGTTTAAGACAGACAATTATGTGCCTATATCCAAAATTACAATGCAATCGTTGCTAGTTTCGGCACACTACCCTCGGTTTGATCTTGCCCATAATTCAAAGCAAAATTAATCAAAAACAACAAAACTAAATAATTCACTATGCCTAGTAAAGGGAGGTGTTTCACACAAAGACCTCTATTAAAATTTGGACAAATGCAGGACATCTTCCAAACAGTGTCAGGTGTTCAGCCTGCAATATTAAGAGGGCATAAATGTCAATGAAACGTTAAATATAGCAGACAGGACATCTGCTACTCCACCGTTCGCCAAACTCGACTCTCTTTCTAAACAACATCAATTGTTCATGCATGCATCTGCCCAATGTTCAATCTTTTCTAATCAAGTAAACTTCTCAAATAACTTAGGAATGCTTACAAGTCGTTCAATCAATCAATCAGGGTTTTGTAAAGTGCGCTACTCACCCGTTAGGGTCTCAAGGTGCTGATGGGTGGGTGTGCGCAGCTCCGTAGCGGTCTTTCGAAAAGCCTGTTGTGGTCATTCGAAAAGCTAGGTCTTGAGGTCTTTCCTGATTTGGTGCGCTGTCGGGCTTCGCCGGAGGTGAAGGGGGAGATTGTTCCAGGTCTTGGCTGCGAGGTAGGAGAAGGACCTTCCAATTGCTCTGGTCCTGTAGAAGCGTGGGATGGTGGCTAGGGAGAGCGGCTGAGCGGAGGGTTCTCTTGGGGGCATGGAAGGAGATGCAGTCGTTGAGGTATTGGGCTCCGGTGTTGTGGAGGGCCTTGTAGGTGTGTGTGAGCAGCTTGAAAGTTATTCTTCTTTTGACGGACAGCCAGTGGAGGTCATGGAGATGTTGGGTGATGTGGTTGTGCCGTGGGATATCGAGGATTAGTCTGGTTGCGGCGTTCTGGATGGTCTGGAGGTTGTGGAGGAGTTTTTTGTTGATTTCAGCATAGAGGGTGTTGCCATAGTCTAGTCTGCTGATGAGTGCGTGAGTGACCATTTTCCTGGAGTCAAGGGGGATCCACTTGAATGTCTTGCGTAGTATGCGGAGGGTGTTGAAGCATGCAAAGGAGATGGCGTTAATCTGGCGATTCATAGTGGGTGATGAGTCCAGTATGATGCCGAGGTTACGCGCATGGTCCGTCAGGGTGGGTGGGTTTCTGAGGACGGGGACCACCAGGTGTTGCCCATGCAGAGGGGGTGGAGCCGAGGATGAGGACTTCTGTTTTCTCCGAGTTGAGTTTCAGGCAGCTGTTCCTCATCTAGGTTGTGACGGCTTTCATCCCTTCTTGGAAGTTGTGCCTGGTGATGTCGAGTTCCTTGGTGAGGGAGAGGGTGAGCTGGGTGTCACCGGTGTAGGAGATGATGTTGAGCCCGTGGTTTCTGACGATGATTGTGAGGGGGGCCATGTAGACATTGAAGAGGGTGGGGCTGAGGGAGGATCCTTCAGGTACTCTGCATCTGATCTCCGTTGGTTCTGAGAGGAAGGGCTGGAGTCTTATTCTCTGTGTTCTGCCTGTGAGGAATGATCATAACCAGTCTAGGGCCTTTCCTTGGATGCCGGCGTCATGGATTCTGGTGTCTAGTGTGCGGAAGGAGACAGTGTTGAAGGCTGCTGATAGGTCCAGGAGGATGAGGGCTGCCGTTTGGCCTTGGTTGAGGAGGGCGTGGATATCGTCCGTGGGGCGAGGAGGGTGGTCTCGGTGCTGTGGTTGCTGTGGAATCCGGATTGACAGGTGTCTAGGATGTTGCTGGTTTCGATGAAGTGTGCTAGCTGAGTGTTGATGGCCTTTTCGATGACCTTGGCTGCGAAAGGGAGCAGTGAGATGGGCCTGAAGTTCTTGAGGTCCATCAGGTCTGCGGAGGGCTTCTTTAGGAGGGGGTTGACTTTGGCACGCTTCCAGTTGTCGGGGAATGTGGCAGTCTCGAGGGAGCAGTTGATGGTTCGACGTAGCTCGGTGCGATGGCTGTGGCGGCCCTGTGGAAGATGTGCGGCGGGCAGGGGTCAGAAGGTGCTCCGGAGTGGATGCTCTACAAGGTCTTTAGGGTGTCTTCTGTCGTGAGTGGAGTCCAGGTAAGAAGGGTCTGTTGGGTGGCGTCGCTGGGGAGGGAGTTGGCTCAGTGCAGAGGTCTCGGTCATCGATTTTGTTGCAGAGCGTCTTGATCTTGAGGTGAAAGAAGGAGCTGAGTCTGTTGCAGAGGTCTTGGGAGGGAGGGACGTCAGTTGTTTCACTGTTGGGTTTGGCAAATTCCTGTATGATGGTGAAGAGCTCCTTGGAGTTATGGGCTTTGGAGAGGATTCTGTCTTGGAGGAAGTTTTTCTTTGTGAATTTGATGAGTTGGTGGTGTGCCATGGTGGCTGTTTTGTAGGCGGAGTGTGCTTCCGGAGTTTTGCTGTTTCTCCACGTCTTTTCCAGTCGTCGGCAGGAGCGCTTCAATTCTTGGAGTGCCGTGGTGAACCAGTTAGCTTTCTTGTTGTCGTCTCGTGGTGTTCTGGAGGGGGCGAGTGTGTTGGCGCAGTTGGCAATCCATTGGTGGAGGTTGCTTGCCACGTGTTGGCGTCTGTCGTAGTAGGGGGTAGAGTGCAGGTGAGGGCGGAGGTGAGGTGTTCTTCGGAGACTTTGTTCCAGATTCTGTGTGGGAGTCCGCACGAGTGCTTGCGTGTGGTGGGTTTGCTAAAGGAGAAATGGATGCAGTGGTGGTCAGTCCAGAGCAGTTCCGTGGTGTGGCTGAAGAAAATGCTGTTTACTCCTGCGAAGACGGGGTCGAGTGTGTGTCCCCCTGTGTGAGTGGGGGTGGAGACGAGTTGCTTCAGCCCTATGTTGTTGAGGTTCTCTAGGAGGGCGGTGATGTTGGGGTCATTGTGGTTGTCCAGGTGGAAGTTCAGGTCTCTGAGTAGTATGTAGTCTGTGTGCGAGGGTTTGGGGTGCGATGAGGTCGGCTATGATGTTGGTGAACGGAGCGCAGGGGCCAGGTGGTATGCAGACGAGTTTTCCGCGGAGCGTCGTTCTGGGGTTGGTCTGGATCTGGAAGTGGATGTGTTCCATGGCGGGTGAGGCGTCATCCGAGTCGGTGGTTGTCAATCGGAGAGGGCTTTTGTGGATGATGGCGAGGCCTCCTCCTGGGCAGGTGGGGCAGTCTTTTCTCAGGATCTTGTATCCGTGGGGGATGGTGGTTGCGATGTCAGGTGCGGAGCTGGCAGTTGTTGCATCCGTGGTTGAGAGCGTGGAGGGTGCTGGGGTCGTAACTGCGGGGTTCCTGGTGCTGGTCATGGTTGGGTCGCGGATGGGCGCAGATGGGCTTGCCTTTGGCGCACTAGCGGCTGCCATTAAGTAGGGGTCGGGGAGGGAGATCAGCTGGGAGGCGAGAGCGACACGCTGGGGCAGTGGCGGGGAGCGCGGGAAAAGGGAGCGAAATGAGGCAAAGAGAAAAGAGGCAAGAAAGAAAAAGTGGCAAAAGAGGCAATAAGAGGCAAAAGAGAGAAATCCCATGTTGTAGTATGTCTGCCACTTCCCCACCCACTCCCTCTAGTGCTACCCACATTTACTAATAAAACTTATATTTAAATGTTTGGATACTCTGCAGTCAGGGTGGAGAAGTGCACACACATAAGTATAGGTAATGCAGAGATGTAAAACTCCACACATAGTTTGTGAATTGAAATTTGTAGTATGTCTTTTAGTACTGCAAAACATACAACAAAGTGCAGTTTGTGAACTGGACCCTAAACATTAAAAAAAACAGTTTTTTCATTTGAATGTTTACTGCAGACTTGATATGCTACAAGATAAAAAACATTGTATGAGTGGAAATACTCTTAAATATCTTGGTATTATCTTTTAGTAGTATATTAATACAATAATTGATATAAATTGTGAAATTGTTTTTGCTAAAGTTAAAGACACAATTGACAAATGGTCTTTGTTACATTTAACAAGGTGGTGTCAAAGAGAATCAGTTAAACTAGTTATTGCCTCAGAATATCATATTTGCTTTTATGCTTCCTTTAGGATTTCCAATAATTTACTATTAAAAATTGTTAATTTACTATCCAAATGTAGCTGGGATAATACACCTCCAAGAATAAGTTCGGATGATCTCAAATATACCAGCTCCAATGGAGGTGTGGATTTATCCGATCTTTGTAAATACCACCTTGTTTTTAGCAAATCAAGGATATTTGTGGTTTGAACCCTTAAATGCTCTAACGGCTAATAAATGGATCCTAACAGAACAAAATATGGTATATTCATTTATGTTGCCAACTATTTTAACTGTGTCCATCGCTAAATTAAAAGATTTTTTTCCGAATCATAATAAACGCCAAACATGCACTTTTGGCAGTTGCTTTGCTTTTTCATTTTAATATAAGTTGTTCAAAGTCTATTACTCTTTGGCATAATCCTTTATTCATATGTAGTAATACTATTATACTTAGCAAAGATTGAATTGACATGGGTGGGCCTCATTTTTATGTTGGTGGTATGTATACTACGTCGCCACGGCGACAGAGTATACATACCACCAACATAAAGGTCTGGCGTCCCAATTTAAATGCAGACAGACTTTTGGTTTGACTACGGCAGTGACTACTCCGTCGCCGCCATAGCCAACCCTCTCTGACAGAATAAGGGCCATCAGAGAAATGGCTACACGTCCGCCCAATCAGGCGGGGCAGATAGGTGCCCATTTTTTTTACTGTCACCGCCAGGCAAACCCTGGCGGTGAGGGACAGTAAAAACCAAATAATGCTCCCCTCACCATGGGAGACAACTTCAATGGTGAGGGGAGCATCACTTTTTCCTGTTTTGTGATTTTCTGTTTGAAAATAAAAAAAGAATACAATTTGATGCAGGGTTGGGTCATGCTGATGCAACACTGTAACAAACAGTGGATTGTATTGACAGCAACTGCCATACCAGCAGTTCCTCTCAATGCTTTGTAAATGACTGCCTGCCTGGCGGTCATTTATAAATTTGGCGGGCAGTCCCTCCATCATGGGGACAGAGGTATTTACTTCGCTCCCATGGCGGAACAATGAGTCATTCACCAACATATAAATGAGGCATGGTTTTCATTATTTACATAATATTTGTCAAGGTGATATGTGTACATCCTATTTAAATTGGCAAGCTCAATTTGAAGTGCAATCTTTAGAATATTTTAGATATGAACTTGTGTTTGATGCTATTCTTCAAACATGTCCTGAAGCACTTCTAGTGGTCAAACTGACGAACCGATCATATGTTTTAATAATTATAACATGTCTGTTTATATAGCCTCTAAAGGTTATAAGACATTTGTTAACTGTGACACTAATAATTTAAATGCTACATCTTATGTTTGGAATGAGGAACTTTCTTTATATTTTATCCTTGACAAATGGAAAAAAAGGTTTGACCTTGACCCATCTCAAGCTTACTGCCTGTGGCTTCATAAAACTAATTTATATGTGTTATTTAATTGCCCTTGGACACCTCAAAAGTGTTTAAGGCAAATTTCTCAGCTAGTTCAATTTGTTGGCATTGCTTGCAAGGTCAATTTGAAGTGCAATCTTCAGAATATTTTAGATATGAAATTGTGTTTGATGCTATTCTTCAAACATTTCCTGAAGCACTTGTAGTGGTCAAAACTGAAGAACCGATCAAAGGTTTCAATAATTATAACAGGTCTGTTTATTTAGCCTCTAAAGGTTATAAGACATTTGTTAACTGTGGCTTCATAAAACTAATTTATGTGTGTTATTTAATTGCCTTTGGACAACTCACAAAGTGTTTAAGGCAAATAGCTTAGCTAGTTGTTGGCTTTGCTTGCAGGGACAGGTACCCTAAAGCACCTGACATATGATTGTTAAATTATCTCTGGACAATGGATTAAAACATGGGAACTATTTAAAAAAATGTAAATATAACTAATAGCATTGCCTATACATTAATTATTTGTAAATCATACGCACCATCTAACCCGTTACCAACAGTGCAAATGAGGGTATCTGAGTTTGGTGTGCCCTCTGCAATCAAATCAATTACAAGTAACTGGAAAGAGACTAAAGTATTTTCTGTGCACTCTAGGTAAGCATGGATTACATTTTCTCATAAAGGTGCAAGTCTCTTTCTAAATAAACTTTATAAATCATCTTCTGGAGATTTAGATATGGACAATCTATTGAAAGATAATACGTTGTACTTACAATAGTATTTTTATCTGTATTGCATTTAACTGTTTTGTATCAATTTAAATATATATATGTTTATATATATATATTTATATATACATGTTTATGTTTATATATGCATTATGTAGCTCTTTTCTAATTTTCTTTTCCTCATTGTCTTACAACCGTGTAACTGTGTTTCTATGGTATTATAAGGCAAGTTTTTAAAATTACAATTAGGCTTATTGTTTATTATGTAATTGTTTATTTGACTGACATATTGATGTTTTATAAAACTCAAGCAAATATTTTGAACATGAGAACCTAGAACTTCTTATCAAATTTGAAGTAATTGTGATAACGGTTTGAATGCAGTAAATGTACCTGGAATGTGTAACCTACTCCATTTAAAATCAGTGTAAGGCATGACTCGTGGGTTGGGACTACATGCTCAGAGTTTTACAGCTGCAGCCACAGGGTTAACTAAGGATGAGGTAGTGGCCAAAAGTCCAACTGAAGATAGTATGGATAAAGGGGGCTGGTTGAGTGTGGGGATCAGTCGCACTGAAGGGTTGTTAATGCTGAACACGGACAAGACAGAGGTCCTCATCCTCGGCTCTAACCCCTCAGCCTGGGACGACTCCTGGTGGCCAACGACGCTGGGAGCAGCCCCGACACCCACCGACCACGCACGCAACCTGGGAGTCATCCTCGACTCAACGCTCTCCATGGCCAAGCAAGTCAACGCAGTCTCCTCCTCCTGCTTCAACACCCTCCGCATGCTTCGCAAGATCTACAGGTGGATCCCGACAGACACAAGGAGAACAGTCACCCAGGCCCTCGTCAGTAGCAGGCTTGACTATGGGAACGCCCTCTACGCGGGAGCCCCGGCCAAGCTCATCAAGCGACTGCAACGCATACAAAACGCCTCTGCACGCCTGATCCTCGACATACCTCGCCACAGCCACATCACCCCCCACCTGAGGAACCTGCACTGGCTCCCCGTCGACAGGAGGATCTCCTTCAAACTCCTCATCCACGCACACAAGGCACTCCACAAGACTGGCCCAGCCTACCTCAACAGACGACTCTTCTTCTACATCCCCAACCGCCAGCTCCGCTCCGCCGACCTCTCCCTCGCCGCCAAGACCTGGAACACCCTTCCACTAAGCCTACGACAGACCCAAGACCTGCTGACCTTCAGGAGGCTACTCAAGACCTGGCTGTTCGACCAGTAGCAGCACCCCCCCCCTTTTCTCACCCCAGCGCTTTGAGACCCTCGCGGGTAGGTAGTGCGCTCTACAAATTCTGTGATTGATTGATTGAGTAATGATCTCCTGTCTGTCTGCCATTTCCCTAGCCAAAGATGTGATAATTCAGTTACTTTCCTGTGCTTTACAGAATGAAATACATCTATTATAAAACCATCCTGTGTTTCCTAATTGTTATGTTTCTAGTATTAGCACTGAGCACTGTAGAGTGGCTCCATTTGAAAGCTCTTTGGACACATTTACATTATTGGAGAATCAGTTTTTGAAATATTTGTCACTGTTGAAAGTCAGAAGGTTACAGCAGCCTTATTGTTTCAAGAGGCTATTTATTTGAATGCTAATTGCAGGGTGCCTCTAACTCAGGTAAATAATAATAATTGAAATAGGTTGAAAAATTGTGCTGGCCAGAATTTACAATGATTGGAATTTACCATGCTCATGCACTATACTGAAGTAAATCAAGTATATCAAGACTGATAGATTTTAATATACCCCACCTACGAAGAAGAGGAATCAAAATTGTAGTATAGAGTGGAAAGAAGTCCTCGACAACCTGTCTTGTCTATTGTTGAACATATTGGGCCTGATTCACAAAGGTAAAGTCTAACTTTGCGACTTTTGGTATTCACAAAGGGCATTTACGAGTAGTAAATGCTCTTTGTGAATACCAAAATTTTAACTTTATGACTTTCGGTATTCACAAAGGGCATTTACGAGTAGTAAATGCTCTTTGTGAATATCGAAAGTCTCACTTTACCTTTGTGAATTGGGCCCAGTAACTTTGCCCAACAAGCACCAGAGAAACATAATACTCCACTGGTACGGCTGGAACAATAACATGTACATTTGGATTTTGGTGAACAAGAAGAGGCATTTTTTAAGAAAGTTGAGAGTAACTTACTTTTCTTGCAAGACAAGATAAGGCAAAAAAAGAATAAACATTCAAATACGATCATCAGAAGTTCAAACTGAATATAATGTATAGCAACTCACAAAAGTATGATTCACTGCTCCTGGGAGGAGGAAATATTCTTCAAAATAATCAGAGATATCAAAATTCATTGAGGATATCTTAACCACTATAGGTACAATAAGCCTTAACAGTGAAGGCGGAAATTCAGAATAACCAATGGCATCTTGTTTTTTAGATTTGGGGACTCCAAGAAGGGGATAAAGACAAAAGGGTTGGATGTGACACGTGGCTACAAGTAATACAAGTAATACAAAAAGACGCAGAGGAGCAGGAGAACAGGAAAATAACTGCAAAGAGGAATACAAACAAGATTTGGAAAAAGGGACTAATATTCAACATGGCAGGGGGCAGATAATGTGAAATCTATCAAAAATAGCCCTTATTTTCCGAGGGATATTTCCTTATATTTGTCTTTTGCCCCATCAAGAGAGTATAACGTTATGCCTGAAGACAGCTTATATAAATTCCCAAACAATTTATTTATGTGAATATTTTTAAAAAACATTTTACACGCTGCATACAGTCAAGTGTCTCATCATACATGACTAACTCAACAATTCAAGAGCTGGAAGATATCACAATACTGATGTCCTTAGATGAAGAGCCTCAAATTTCCAAAACTATACATGGAACAGAATTTAGCCTTTTAACTTCAACTGAAGTAGACAAACTATTTATGGTAAAATCTAAATTTACTACAAAAATTGGCAATTTCAAGACTATTAATATATGTAAAACAGTTGAAAAGCAGGGCTGTGTCAAAATGTTTTGCTGTAAAAATAATGGAAAAAGGACATGTTTTAATTTGAGACTAGCAGAAATTCAGATGTAAGAGTTTAAAAGGTATCACTGCATAGTAATTAAATCTACTGATATGGCAGGGTTGTGGTGGAATTAGGCAGGCAGGATCACTTGAAGAAGCCTATCTAGCAGACCAGGCCTCCAAAGATAGACCAAGATTTCTAGACATGGGAAACCGGATTAAACAAATTGAGAAGCGTATCTTGACAGTTTAATTGTGCCATTTATCACTAACTTGATGTCTTCTTTAAGAGGCACAAATGATGTGTTGTAACATTTACAAGGCATTCCTTGGGAAGAGGATAAGTGGGTCATGTCAGTAGATGTGGTTTTACTTTACACCTCTAGAAGCCCTAAGGATGGCCTACAGGCAATCATTTATTTCTTAAAACCGAGATCAGCAAATATAATAGACGATACCAAAATGCTACTTGATTTTTGGAATTCTTTTATCCCATAACTATTTTATGTTTAATAACTGTTTTCTTTTTCAGCTTTGTGGAACTGTGATGGAATCTACATTTGCACCATAAGTTTCAAATTTGACCATGAAGAGATGGGAAGTGACCAGGTCACTAAAGAACAACACATTTATGCAGGGAAAATACATTAAACATCTGAAAAAGAAATTTCTCTTAAGAGGTTAATTTGGTTGAGATCTTGAATACTAACAATGTGACTATTTATTGTCAAGAATGCTAGCAAGGAACCATAAACTGGTCGAAGTCAGTGGTCTTTGTTCTATGTGGCCCGCCGCCTCGATTGCCGAAGGAGTGTGAGGCGCAGGTAGTAACGGAAGGATTCCGTAATTTAGGAATCTTTGTCACAGTTAATTAAGACTTATTCAAAATAAAAAACTCCTACCCCCCCCCCTTGCACCGGCTAAAGGGAGATGTGCAACATTGGTGCTCCCTGCCGCTTTCCCTATCAGGTAGGGCGGTCCTCTTTAATATGAAGGCACTGCCACATTTTCTGTATGTCCTACAGAATTCCCCCTTCCCTGTGCCAGAGAGCTACTTTAGAGATGTACAGAGTGAGGTCAGAGTCCTGTTGAGGGATGGAGGTGCCCCCAGAATCGCCCTCAATAAATTAACTTTGGGTTGGTTTGATGGTGGAATCGCCCTTCCCGACATACAGACGTACTACTGTGCAGCGCAATTGACAGTCATCAACCAGTGGGGCCACCAAACAATGACAGAGCCGGCATTCTGTATGGACAGACCAACTCTACAACCGATGGGGTACCTGCATGCGTTATATTCTCCCAAAAGAGTACATTCCCTGGTGCGGCCCACAGTACTGACAGTACAAATCTGGCACTCGACACACCAGCAGTTGGGATGGAAAGACAAGATTACACTTGCTACACCCCTATGGGACTCTGATCTACTTGGGGACATGGGGAGGAAGCAGGGATTCGACAAGTGGGACTTACTGGGAATCTCAAAAGTGGGAGAGGTTTACTCTGCAGCGGGAATACGACCCTTTACAGACTAACCGAAAACATATAATTTGGCTCTCTCTGAGACATTTTGATATCTACAACTCCGCCACGCTCTGAGCTCAGTAATATCCAGGGAAGAAGTAATGCCAGAATCTTCACCCTTGGAGATTAGACTACTTGAGGAGCACATAACTCAAAAAGCTATCTCGCTGACATATAGGAAATTAGTAATTAACGCCCCGACACGTTAACAAAAGTACGGAAGAAATGGGAGGGAGATTTTATAGATATGCAGGAGGATGATTGGCCCGAGGCACTTTCTTCCCCTAGAGAAGTTGCAATTCGATCTCGTTTCTGTCTCATACAGCTTAAAGTACTTCATAGGACATACATTTCATACACTACACTGGTGAAAATGGGCAAGCATTCAAATCCCCTCTGTAAGAGAGGGTGTGGCCAGGAAGGAACGTTTTTCCATATAATTTGGGCCTGTCCCAAAATCCAATCCTACTGATCCATGATAATGCAATGCCTAAGTGGGCTGTATGGGTCGGGTTACCATTGTCTGCTAAGCTGTGCCTGCTTAATGTGTGGGAGGCAACAGATCTGGGTAGAGGGGAGAGAATCGGTGCGTCTTTAGCTCTGATAATTGGCAAAAGAAACATAGCACATAATTGGGGCAAAGAAGAGACACCGATACTGGGCGATTGGAAAAAGGATATGGACTGGTGCATGGTGGCCGAAAAAACTGTTTATCAAAATAGAGGCTGTCCTCAAAAAAATGGGGAAAGGTCGGGAATAAATGGAATGAGTGCAGGGGACTCCTGTGCACAGCCCCGGTGGGCCCAATAAGACGAGAGGAATTAGAGGATGGGAAAGAATAAAGAAATTTGTGGGGTTGGGGTGAAGGCAACTATCCTGTACTTTAAGGAACAGTAGAAGAGTCGATGCAATAATATAGTATGTGGCCCAAGCTTATGTCAAATGAGTGGTGTAATGCAATATTTTATGACTGCAATAAAAAGAAGTAAAAAAAAATTAAAAAAAAAAATGCTAGCAAGGAACACGTAGTATTTTTAGATCTGAAATTGACAGTCATAAATAAGCTACCAATCTCAAGTATTTGATAAAAGGAGATCTTAGTGAACTCAGTTCTGCACACCACATCTGGCCAACCACTAGCACTCCTAAAAAGTATCACGTTTGGGAAACTGTTGCGAGCCAAGCTTATTTGAAGCATCCAAGTGAAATTTGTTCAGGAAAATTAAGTAAATCTCAAGAGATTTAGAGGAAGAGGTTATGGTGAAAGACTTTTGGACACAATAAATGAAGTTCAGAACTTGAGAGACATACCATCTTGATAGAGAGCCACAAGAACAAACACCAGTGATTCACAAAGTAATGAATGTAGATTAATTCTGCAATTCTGTAACCAACATCAGGCTATAAAGAAACATTGTTAATTGTCACTGGCATTTGATTAGTAGAGATAGTGACTTGATGCTCTCTTTGTTGTTGATAAACTCCCTGTAAGACTTGGCCTTTTTGGCTAAAGTTCCCTAAACTTTTTGCTTTCCCCCTAGACCGTTTTCCTGACAAAGAGTTGCCAATTTAAATGCTTTGGGTACTTTGCCACTGCTGATCAGTGTCAAAGTACAAGTGTTCCCTGTGTAAAGTGTAATGCTAATTGGTTGGCCATGATTGGTATGTTGCTTTACTAGTAAAGTCCCTAGTGATGTGCACTGTGTGTGCCAGGGCTAGTAATGCAAAGGTGCGCGGAGAAGGGAACTCAGGCCTGCAGTGTAGGGCCTGCGCGCAGTTTGCTAAGTTAGCATGTTGTCCTGACAAGTGCAACCACTTGTCAGGCCTTACTTTCCCTTTTGCTTTCACAGTGGGCACCCCTGTGGTAGGTCCCGGGTAACCCCTGGACAGGGTGCAGTGTAAGTAAAAGGCAGGACCTATACTGAGGTGTGTGTTATGTCCTGACAGTGAAAAACACTCCATTTCGTTTTTCACTGGTGAAAGGCCATCCTGCCCATAGGACAGAATGGAGGAGGCTGGGTATTGTGTTTTTTAGCCTAGTTTCCCATAAGTTTAAAATGGAGAGGTGAAGTTTAGTATGTATGAACTCACAGCGTTATAACACATCTTTCTATGAAAGTGGTTTTGTCACTGTGTGTTCAAAAGCCACGCTTTTAGAAAGTGGCTGAGTTTTGTGCTTTAAGCATTTCTGTGTGTCTCTGCTGAATGTGGATTGACTGTCTGGATATGAGAGGGGAGAGTAGCTGGGGGAGGTCTTGACCCAGGGAGGGGTTGAGATGGCACCAGGCTGACCTGCATCTGGAGAGTAGGCGAGGAAAAGCACCAGGAGGTGAAGAGGCCTGGGTTGCGGCTATAAAACAATTGACCCATCTCCTGCTGAGTGATTAAGGATCCAGACCCCCAGTATCAAAGGGAGAAAGGTGACACTGGGAGGGAGACACCCAGAACTGATTTAGGCAGGGGTTAGGGACCCCTGAGCACAACGAACGTCAAAGACATTTAGGGGTATAACTATGAGAGCTGAGACCCCTGAACGTTGGAATAGAAATGGATTGAGACTGAAAAGGCTTGGACCCATTTCGTGGTCAAGAGGAACCTCTGCTAAGGAAGGAACAACTGAAGAGACTGCTGGGAAGGACCGACCCTTGCTTCGTGATCTGGGGCTGGTCTGCAGTTTGCTGTTTTAACCAAGGAAGAGGCTGTTGGGACTGTGCTTTGTGCGCTGGGTCCCCCTGCTTGAAGAAGACTGTGCATTGTGCTGTGTCTTGTTACCCCAAGGGCCCGAGGTGAGCTGGCTCCCTGTTTGGAAACACAGGAACATAAAAGTTTCCGGAGAAGTTTCAAGCGACGCGGTGGGCGCGTGTTGTGGCAGCTTGAGACCCTCGGAAGGTGTGCCCTGTGATCTTGGACACACGGAGAAGTGAGACTCAGACGCGCTGGGTGCGTGTCGTGGTGCACAGGAGGCGTTGGTGAAGAGTGCCTGGTCAACGTGTGCATCGAAGGTGAAGTGAGTCTCGGACGCGCTGGGTGCGTGTCGTGGTGCACAGGAGGCGTTGATGAAGAGCGCCTGGTCAACGAGTGCATCGAAGATGAAGTGAGTCTCGGACGCGCTGGGAGCGTGTCGTGGTGCACAGGAGGCGTTGGTGAAGAGCACCTGGTCAATGTGTGCATCGAAGGTGAAGTGAGTCTCGGACGCGCTGGGTGCGTGTCGTGGTGCACAGCAGGCATTGGTGAAGAGCGCCTGGTCAGCATGTGCATCGGAGGTGACGTGAGACTCTGATGCGCAGGGTGCGTGTTGTGGTGCACCGCAGGCGCTGGTGAAGAGCGCCTGGTCAGCGGGTGCATCGGAGGAGAAGTGAGGCTCGGACACAGTGAGCGTGTCGGGGTGCGGCCGAAGGCGTTGGTGAAGAGCGCCTGGATATCGGGGCACCGGAGTTGGAGTAAGTCTCAGTGAAGCAGTGTGCGTGCTTCGGTGCAACCTGGGACTGTGGAGGTGATCGGCTGATCATCGTGTGCACCGGAAGTGAGTCTCTGCAGCGCGGTGTGCGTGTCTTGGTACCAACTGAGACCGCAGGAAGGAGTGCCTGGTGAACGTGCACTCGGAGTCGACGTGAAGTCCCATCAGCGTTGTGTGTGTGGCTTCGTGCCAGAGGAGACCCGGAGGGTGCTGTGGTGAACGTGCACCCGGAGTAACGTAATCTCAGGGGCGTGGGGTACGTGTGCCCTGCGGCCGCCTGAGACCTTCCTAACAGTCGCGGCCCAGACCGGCAGCCCCGGAGGAGCTGAGCTGCCAGGCCGAGCCGCTGAGGCCCATTGAGAAAGTTCTACACAGGAGGCCCAGTTCGCTGAAGGAGGAGAGGAGAATGGGGTCGCGCCCCCAGGTAACATGGATCACTGCCTGGGCAGGGTGCGGGCTCGGAGGGACACTCTCTCTGCCTCTCAGTCCTTCTGGCGACGTGAGCCTTTGCTTTGGCTCAGATTGGGGCCCGTACTGCGTTCAGGAGTGGCAGTATTGGGGCCAGAGTGAGAAGCTGTACTTTGTCATCGTTGATACGTGTGGGGGGGCAACTGTTATCGAAGAGGCTGACTGTCGTAATACACATTGCCAATATTGCTGCTAACGAACTGCCAGACTGTCTTATGACGCCTGACATTATTTCTGCATAACGAAGTACACGATTGTACCGCTACGCATTGCATTATTTCTCCATTGCCTTATTTCTTCATTGCAAAGTACGTGATTGGAGTGTGACGCATTGCATTATTCTTTCATTGCGCAGTACATGATTGTAGCGGTACGCATTGCATTATTTCTCCCATTGCCAGGTACCGGGGTGTATCGTTACGCATTATATTATTTCTCCTTTGCCCAGCACAGGATTGTATCGTTACGCAGTGCACTATTGTTTGTCCATTGCAACGTGTGTGATTCTAGCATTGCGACCAGCATAGCATTTTGAAAGCGGTGGTTGAGATTTGAACCTACCAGCCAGCCGGAACGAATATTACCCTTTATTACATGTTGGCTTATGTATCGTTTGGTCTGATCGTATATCTTTTTACATAAAGTTTATACTCGTTTTATCAAACTCGTGTGGAGTCCATTTGTGGTGTCACCAGTGGGTTGTTGTGAGTGTGGTTGCACATACTGTACACTCGTGCCTTGGAGATAGGCCTGGCTGCTCGTGCCAAGCTACTAAGGGGGTGAGCAGGGCTATCTCAAACGGTGTCCTTACTTGGCCTAACATTGAGTGAGGAGTCCCGGGTCTCGCATTTGGTGACAGTGGTGCGGGACGGGGACTCCGGCTTCCAACACTCCCGAAACACATTATGGGAAGAGATACATAACTACAACAGAAGCTAAATGGACCCATCAATTTTTGAGTCCTTCACCAAAGGGCATAAACAATTACTCAGGATTAAATGTGTTTCTCTATTGTTTTGATAAAATTCATTTCTGCCACTAGTTATATCATAAATGAATCGTTGCTGAAAGTACAGAGGTATGTGGGTGAAATGGGAGCTGCTTAAATTCCAGCAGTAATCTGCGGATTATAGTGTGACATTGTAAATTATACAGAATATATATATATATATATGTTTGTTTCCAATGAACAATTAACGCAGTCAGTAACGGGTGCACTCACGGGTAGGTTTTAAGCAAAGTGCTTTAATCAGTAAGTCACAAAGCACTGACAGACGCATTTCGTCACAACACCTTCTTCAATGTCAGCAAGATTCACAATTCATTAATAATTTAAAACCAAGAGGAATACGTACGTGAAAAAAACAATCATTAATCAAAATCGATGACGGCCTATGGATTTAAATAAATCCTATGTAATCAAGGCGGCCATTTTGGAACATGTTCATCACTGAGTCGCGACAGCACAGTTCATAATGTTATAAAAGAAACAATACTTAAACACATAAGGGACGTGTTCTGCCATGTTACGCAAAATTCCAGTGTAAGGGAAGAGGTGTGACGCCGCGGCCAGGGCGACTGACGCTGGACGCTGGGGATCACGGTTCGATCCCTGGCTCCAGCGGCAGGGGTCTGCCCAGCACCATGCGACTCTGGGCAATAGCTCGCTTAATCTTCCCAACGGCCCCCAGCGCCGAGAGACCCCTTCGGGGGTGATTCGTGCGCTATACAAGTACTGGACTTACTTACTTACTAAGTCCACCTGCGACCTACAGTGATTTCGAGTTTACTGCTGCTACAAGAGTCTTCTTGGACACTTGTTCATCAATTGCGATGCTGTATCTGTCTAGAACCACCTAAAATGACCCGACACATGATTTTGCCCTGAGGAAGCCTGTAAAAAGGCGAAATGCATTAGCTACACTTATCTGTATTCCATGAGGAAGAAATTGATTAAAGAGTAACAAAAACAAGCAGAGAAACTTCTTGTCTTATTGCCTCTTGGTGTTCTATGTGCTAATTCTTTCATGGGTACTCTATTTTTTTTTTTTTGTGTAAATATCTTTATTGGTATTTTCTGATTTTAACATGACTGTCATCACGTTTATGTACAAAATGTCCAAGTGCATATAACATAAATGCAGAACACATATATAAAATAATATTACACATTGCACCAGTTTGCTGTTGTTACTAACGTACTATTCTCGAATGCAGAGATTTGCATCTTATGTGAGTATGTGTTCTGGGGTCCCTGTGTGCCATTGCTCACAGTTTTACTACATCATGGTTTAGAAATTATAATCATTTCTATTCACATCTTACATATGACACATCTGACCTGAGTTATAATGACAGGGTCTTATTTATATATTTCATGAACATACAAAATCTGCCCTTCGGGCCCGATCATCCCTTCGCTGCGGAAGAAAAGGAATTAAATGATGACAGAATATAAAAAGAGATCACTGAAGAATACCAATAAGACTTGTTTTCTAAAACCATACCAACTAAACTGAAACTTATAATATAAAAATAAAATTTGCCATCTATTGAATACATACAAAATCAGTCCTACATGGCTGGGTACGAGGGTGCATTATCGGATCATTTCCACATAGTAGCGCATCCGGTTGAAAATTGAAGCAGTGCGCATAACTAAGTATAGTTACCAACCAGCAAAGGGGACCTCTATGTCTAGAAAAACAGATGGGGTGCGTGTGCCTACCCACAGTGGACCAGGGGGTACGATAAATGTCTATTCTGTGCATTCTGAAGCGTGTCTTCTCCACTCAGCTAAGTAGTGAAGCACTAGCGTATCTGTCACGGATCAGCAGTTAGGGTATTATCTGCGTCTATTGTGTTGCCGGTTCGTAGTGCAGTGAGTAATGCGTCCCAACCTTGAGCGATAGGATATTTGCGGAGCCCCGCTGTCTCCTCTCTGTGCAGTGCCGTACTTTCCGCTTGAGCCCATATTAGAAATGAACGCTTCCAGCTAATTATCTCTGGAGGATCCGTGTTTTTCCATTTCTTGGTTATTAGACGTTTTGCAGTAATCAGACCTAAATCTCGGAATCTCGAGGTAACCTTGTTTTTTTTTAGATCTAGCATGGAGCCCTAGAAGGCAAACTTCCCATGACAATGGCAGTGTTGTGTCTGTGCATAAAGCTAGAACCGTGACTATCTCTTGCCAATAATGTTGAAGGGATGCGCAAGCCCACAGTATATGAAGCAGATCTGCATCTGGATGTTGACAGCGCGGACATGCAGAGGTGGCGGTACGGAAATATCTGTTTATCATGTCAGGCCAGAGGTATGCCCTTTGTATAATGTATGTTTGTATGAGCTTGAATCTAGAGTTTCTTGGTATGTTCCTAGCACCCGCTAGTATGGCGTCCCATTCCTTATCAGTCCAAGGCCGGCCTCTATCTGCCTCCCATCTAACTTGGAGGCGTTGCATCGGCTTCAACGTATGTGCAAGCAGCACCTCTACCAGCCAATGCACCACATGTGATCCCGCCCCCATTACATGCAGATATTGTAATACTAGATGTGTTGGTGGCACAGTTGTTAGATCCCCCCAAGCAGCTGACAAAGCCTTGAGAAGGGAGGTGTGTAGAAGGAATTGACCAGCCGGTAACTCAGCCTCTTCGACCAGTGTCTCAAATGTTAGTAATGCACCATCTCTATAGAGGTCACCCAAAGTGTTTAGTTCCGCCGCATGCCAGGTCGCCAAGGCTGTCTCCGATATACCCAGTCTACCCCTTGGCGTCCCCATCAGTGGTAAAATCGGGGCGTATGGAAGTGTCGTGCGGGTAAGATATAAACACCTTTTGTAACATTTATGAGCCAATCCTAAATGTAATTGCGGTGGTCGCGGGAGTTTGGCAACGGGATGGAACAGATGGCAGATTTGAGAGTGGGTCCAAGGCTGTTGCATGGTTGCTGTGTCTTCCAGACACCTACCGTCTAGCCACTTCGCCGCCCATTGGAGCTGGGCAGCTAAATAATACAGTTCCATATTGGGGACCGCTAGTCCACCCTGGCTAGTGGGAGCATACATCTTCCACAGAGCAACTCGCGGTCTCCCCTTGTTCCATATTAAGTCCCGGAATAACCGTTCCAGCTCTCGGAAGATCCTAGGTTGGACATAAAGTGGGAGGTTTGAGAAATAATAGAGCAATTTGGGAAGCACGATCATTTTCAGCAGAGTTATACGGCTCATGACGTTCAGTGGAAGCGTTTTCCAAAATTGCGTTTGAGCTCGTATGGCCGAGATTGCTCTCAACAGATTGCCCTCTAGTAAGTCGTCGGGCGATCGGTACACAAAAATGCCAAGATATCTGAAGGTGGTGGGATACCAAGTGAGGAGCGAGCCATTCAGGAATACATCTTCCTCTATGGTGTCGGTATTAAATGAATAGATCCCTGACTTAGCCCAATTGACCCGGAGCCCTGACTTTTCCTCAAAGGTTTTGAGTATATCTGCAATGGACGTCGGGATTACAGTAACATCCCGGAGATATAACAACAAGTCGTCTGCATATAGGGAAACAGCGTGTAGCCCATCCCCCAGCCGTATATCCCACTCTTCGCCATCTCTCCGGAGCAGCATTGCCAAAGGCTCCATAGCTAGGGAAAACAGCAGCGGAGACAATGGGCAGCCCTGACGTGTCCCACGCCTCACTCTAATATAGTCCGAGATTAACTTACCGGTGCGAACCCGGACAGTGGGTCGTTGATACAATAAACAAATCATATTTAAATAAATTCCCCCAGTTCGTATTTGCCCAACACAGCTGCCAGATAAGGCCATTCCGAAGAATCGAAGGCCTTCTCTAAGTCCAGTACCAGACAGCCCGATCGGGGCCAACTATGCGTTGCATACTGTTGTACTCTAAAAAACCTTCGTATATTAAGAGAAGTGCACCGTGCGGGAACAAAACCGTTCTGATCGGGGTGTACCAGCGTTTTCACTAAGGGTGAAAGACGCCTGGCTAATAGCGATGCAAAGATCTTATAATCTGTGTTGAGGAGCGCAAGCGGACGGTAGGAGCCCAGGAGGTCGGGATTTTTATCAGGCTTAAGGAGGGACACCAGCAGGGTGAGAGTGGAGTCATCGAGTGCAGTTTCGTACACTTTCAACAACTGCGGTACTAGGATGTGTGTATATGCCTTGTAAAATTCAGTCGGTAGACCATCTGGTCCCGGTGACTTCCCATTGGACAATGAGAAAATACTGTCCCGAATTTCCTCTGAGTGAAGAGGGGTATTTAATTCTTCACTTTGGGTGCGTGTAGGCCGTGGCAGATCTATGTCCTCCAGGTAAATCTGTAACTCTAAGGGCGTAGTTCGCACACACGAGTTATACAAGTCCCGATAGTGTTTCAAACGCACCATGAATGTCCCGCTGCATATATGCGATTTCCCCGTTCGCCATCCTCACCGATGCTATCGGCGTTGATGACTTATTCTGGTGGATGAGCCATGTAAGCAGTTTGCACGCTTTGTCACCCATGTGATGTGTTCTCGCCAAGTGAGCGGCGTAATTGAGGCATCTCAGCCGCTCTAGCAACCACGCATGTTCCTCCTTGTGTTGGTCCAGCCGCCCCTGGGTGCCATCTATGGCTGCCTGTTCACTAGTGGCCAGTTTTCGTTCTAAAATAGTGAGTTCTTTCTCCAGTTGCGTGCGCATGCCTGCCTGTGTCCCCAAACAGTGCCCCCTAACAACCACCTTTAGGGCGTCCCACTCCACCAATGGCAACGTGGCCGTACCCGCATTTTCTTCAAAATATTGTGCCACTGTGGTGGCCAGTGAGTCCCGGAATGGCGCATCAAGGAGAACATCCAGTTGGAGGCGCCATATCGGGATCGGTGGCAGTTCGACCTCCCACTGTAACTCCATGACATGCGGGTTATGATCAGAGTGTGTGCGTCCCATATATGAGGATTCGGAAATGCTTGGTAAAAGGTAATCTGACACCATAAAGCGGTCTAGGTGCACATGGAGTCTATGGGCCCCGGAGTAATAGGAGTACACCCTATCTAATGGATTTCTGTGCCGCCACACATCAGTGAGGCGCCATTGCGTAGTCCAGTTTGCCAACGCCTTCGCAGCTGGGTATGTGACAGTGCCAGGCAAGGGGGGGAAGGATCGGTCCAGGGAAACGTCCAGCACACAGTTGTAATCACCACCTAAGATCATAGGGGTGTCGTGCCACATGGACAATTTTTGCGACATCCGATCTAAAAAGGCTGCCTGCTCAGTGTTGGGTGCGTAGAGTGATGCTAATACCACCGGCTTACCGTCAAGCACCCCCTTAACTAAAGCATACCTTCCCTCCCCATCAACCATTGTGTCCACCACACGAAATGGAGTACCCGGTCTTACCCACACTAGGACCCCCCGTGCGTAGGCCTAGTGTGCCATAGTTGCCCCCTCCAGCGTCTGTGAAGGCGTGTGACTTCTGCTTGAGCCAAATGTGTCTCCTGGAGGAGTGCTATTTGTATGTGGTGGCGTTTTAGATAGGAGTATATAAGATAACGGCATGCAGGGCTATGGATACCTCGCACGTTCCATGTACCTATCCTGATGGGTGCCATACCCGGTGAGTGTCAGGGGTGTAAGTGGTCCCTTCCAGCCGAGGGTGGAGGAGGTGGGCAGCAGGCGTGTAGAGGTCATTCTAGAGTGCGTTTCCCTGTTCAGATCAACTATGCAACAATCGTACCCTTGTTGAAAAAAGATGGCATAATAAACATATAAACAATTCACAATCAAAAATACCATGAGAGCAATTTTGCAACAAGCAATCGCCCAAACCTATAATGCAATGGCACACAACTAACGTCTGGGGGAGACTATTGTGCACAGCAATCTAAGTATTAGTTAAAGAAAAGGAGGGGACCGTCATGTGCGGCTAAGCCTGTCTCTGGCCAGACACTTGTAAGACAGGGCCACTGCCTGTTTGTTATGTATAAATTTCCCATACATGGAGGAGCTAACAGGGAGAGCATGCCGCCGTTTATAGGACTTAACCTGCAAAAAACAATATCGGCATGACTACTAAATATAACTATTACAGTTCAGAGACAGCATACAGAGTCTTTTATACTTGCGTAACCAGTGAAGCCGTACGGCGCTCAGCCTATGGAGGAGAGGAGAGGTGGACAAAAGACCTACGTATGCTCAAGCAATATTGTCAGAGGTCTGCGGGGTGACATGTGGCAGCACGCAGGAGCCTTGGGAAACAGGGAGATTGTCCGAAAGTTCCTCGTCACTGAGCGGCCCCTGTCGATCAGAGTCTGAATCGGATTCCCCGTCCGGCGATCCGCTGATATTCGCCACTGCTTGTACCGCCTCAAGTTGACCGCTCAATATCAACTCTGGTGTTAGGCCAGAGGCTTGAGAGGTCGAGGATTGTGATTTCCTTCGTCTTCTTCGGCGTCGTCATAAAGCAGTCACTGGCAGTGCCTCTCTTCGCCCTGTTTGTGGTGGGTTGTAGGAATCCAGCCATTCTTCTGCACTTTCCGGGGTGTTGAAGAAGTGGGTCTTACCATTTGCAATGACCCTCAGTTTCGCAGGAAACAGCAAAGAATATTTAAGATCACATTGCCGTAAGCGCCTCTTCACCACTAGATATGAGTGCCTCTGTTTCTGGACTTGGAACGTGTAGTCCGGGAAGATCATGACTTTATGATTGTCCACCTGTATTTCCTGCAGTTTTCGAGTCTCTTCGAGAATGGCATCTCTGTCTCTATAGTTTAATAAGCGGATTAAAAGCGGCCTCGGGTTCGAGCCCGGAGGTGGGGGCTTGGCAGGCACCCTATGCGCTCTTTCAACAACAAATTGTGGAGATAGGGCCTCCCCTGGCAGCAGCGATCGGATCCAGTCTTCTGCGTAATTTACTGCATTTCTTCCTTCCACTCCCTCCAGAAGGCCCACGACGCGTACATTGTTGCGGCGGGCCCTGCCTTCGGCATCCTCAGCCCTGTCTTCCAGGAATTCCACTCGGTTTAATAAATCACGAATGATCTTCTCAGCCGTGGACACTCGCGGTGAAACCTCCGCAATGTCCCCTTCAGTGGCAGCAGTACGGTCTGCGAGTTTCCGATGGTCTGCGTGCAGCAGCGTAAGATCGAGTGCCACTTTATCTATTTTACCTTCTAAAGAAGTGCGGATTTGATTCATCGTCTCTCCAAGTTTCTCAACTGCCGCCAGCACTGCGTCAAGTTTATGCGCCATGGGGTCCACTGTCTCTGCCCCCGCCATCTTGTCTGTTTGCGCCCGAGTCTGCGGGTGAGGGGCTGTCGCACCCCCGGTGCCAGCCTTCGTTTGGCCTCCTCGTGACATGGAGTAGTGATCAGCAAATGGCAATATGGATATATCGCCTCTCAGGCGCCTCTGGAGCAGTCCCCGGAGTTCACACCCACCATCCGCGGCAATCAAATCTTAAGAGTAACTGGACTAGGCAAATGTGACTCACCAGTGCCACTCGTGCCTGCACCTCAATGACCGCAATGTGAAAGGTGTTAGGCGGGTCTCACTTCCTCTGAACTCGGCATTGCGAGCTTGGGAGACAGGATATGCCCTGTGTGGTGGACTTCTATGTGTGGCCAGTCGCAGGTCCGCGGCATCCCAATCGAAGTAGACTCCGGAGGAAGAGGCACGTGTCGCGCCAGATCGCGCCAGATCAGGGTGTGCAACAGCAGGGTGTTGCCAGCGTGACTCACCCGGAGTCTCTATGGGTAGCCCCGCATGCCCCTCTGTTCTCGGCAGACAATGTCTGGTAGTTTGCCCCAATAGATCCGACTCTCACTGGGCAGTCAGCACCCGGGGAGGCGTCCGGTTCGCAGCGCCTCAGGTCGCGTGCACCGGCGTGAGCGAGCCGTCTGTTGCCGCCCCGCAGGTCTGCATAGGTGCCTCTTCGCGTCCCCGATCAGGGCAGAACGACCGCGGTGGGTGGCTTTAACACAGTTGCCCAATTCCAGGGGTGGGGCAGTCGCCGGTCTCGGGCGGTCCACAGGGCCCAGCGCCTCTCATCACCACACGCGGTATCCAGACAGCGGAATGGGCCGGCCCACAAGCACAAGCGCCCCCATCCCTCGTCTCTGCGTCAGGGTCTCACCGGCGGGCTCGAGGTCTCAACAGCAGGCCGCAGTCTTCGTGCCCAGCCAGCTTCTTTCCTTTCGGTCAGGCCTAGTGGGTGGGGCCAATCCCCGGCCTTGCGTGAAATGTCGCAGCCAGCGCCACCACCCCTCGTCCGGCGGTCTTGCGGGCAGCGGGGCTTATCACCGAGTAGACAGGGCAATCTTGTCGCGCTGCTTGATATCGACTGGACCGGTCTTGGGCCGTCAGTGTCACTAGGTAGTTCACGGGGTGAGATGGGGCCACAGCGTCTGCCGGGGCCTAGGGGGCGGAGCCAACCCCCGGCCTCGCGTACCTTGCTACGCCCGGTGTCCTGGAGGTACTTTCGGCAAGGCTGCAGGCAGGGAGATCCGCTCCGGCGTTCCATGGCAGCCGTCCACCCGTTTCCTCACCGGGACATCAGGGCCGCCTCTGGAACAGCCCCGGCTGGCAGCGGCCCCTGCAGCTCAGGTATTGACAGAGTAATGCGGCCAGAGAAGGGAGCCGATGACGGAGCTCTACAGCAACACGTCCGACTCCATTGCTGGCCAAGCCACGCCCCCTTTCATGGGTACTCTATTTTGTTGCCTCTCAACTTTGTCCAAATATATCTCATGTATGACCAATTGGTAGCTGGTCATTAGAGGTCGGCAACATTTGCTCAAGACATAAAAAACACTTCTGGTAGTGCGGTAGCAGGTCCCCTAGCTGCCAATATCTGCTCAAACACCAATGGCACTCTGAATCTGCTCACCTCAAAAGTCTGTTCCTCTAGAAAAGTTTTAAAGCATAGGAGTGCCATCCATGCCGAGCTAGCAAGTGATAAAGCCTTCTGTCATTTTTGCAGCAGTCTTTAAGCTTTGGAGTAGCACATGCCATCAATGCTGAGCTGGAGAATGTCAAAAGCCTTTTACCACTCTAGGCACAGTATTACAGCTTTAGATTGGTAAAATACCATCGAAGCCAACCTGAAAGCAGAGCTAACTATAACTCGTACCCCCAAAATGCACTGCTTATGACCTCACATATTACATCACTCAGACATGGTCAGTGACACCACTGAGGACACCTCTTATGACATCACTGATGACATCTTCCAGTGACTGTGAGTGTTTTAAAAAAGTTTATGAGTGTTAAATATATATACAAAGGTGTATTGGTGAATCAGTGGGGGTATGAGTGCCTGTATGGATGATTCAGTGCGTGCGTGACTGACTGTATAAGTGAGTGATTAGGTGTCTCAGTGAATGTATGGGTGAGTGACTGGTTGTGTGAATGTTTCTATCAGTTTGTCAGTTGATGTCTAAGTGGCTGTATGGGTGGGTGAGTGGGTACGCGAGTGGCTGTCTGGGTGATTGATTGGTTGTCTAAGTACCTGCATGGGTATCTGAGTGCCTGTGTGGGTGGGTGAGGTGGTGTGTGACTGCCTGTATGGATGAGTAAATGGGCGAGTCAGTGGCTGTATGGGTTAGTAAGTGTGTGTGTGTGAGGGGATGTATGGGTGAGAGAGTGTGTATATGGCTGTGTGGATAAGTGGATGTATCAGTGGTATATGGGTGAGTAACTGGGTATGTGAAAGGCAGTATAGGTGAGTGATGGGGTATATGAGTGATTGTATGGGTGAGTGAGGGCTTGTGTTAGTGATGGTATAGGTGAGTGAGTATGTGTTAGTATCTGTATGAGTAAGTAACTGGGTGTGTGTGTAACTGTATGGGTGAGTAAGTGGCTGTGTAATTGACTGTATGGGTGAGTGAGTAGGTGTGTGAGTAGCTCTACAAGTGACTGACTCAGTGTGTGAATGGCTGTATCAGTGGATATGTCAGTGGCCTATTAGTGAGTGAGTGGGTATATGAGTGGCTGTATGGGTGAGTGAGTGGATGTGTGTGTAGCTCCATGAATTAGTGAGTGGGTGTGTAAGTACTGGTATGGGTCTGTGCATGGGTTTGTGAATAGTTGTTTGGGAGTGGGTGTATGAAAGGTTCTATGGGGTGTGAGTGGGTGCATTAGTGATTTTGTGGATGATGTCATCAGTGATGTCATTAGTGATGTAATATGTGAGGTCTTAAGCAGTGCATTGCAGTGGTGTGAGTTATAGTTAGCTCAGCTAACTAGAACTGCTGAATTTCACTGGTTTTGTACAAGTGAAACATGAGCCTAACTATAACGTCCCTGTAACCTTCGGTTTTTTCGGTAAATTTTTTTTTTTTAAATTCCATTTCCTAACTATAACGTCCTTGTAACCTTTGTTTTTTTCAGTGAATTTCTATGGTTTTTTAAGTAGTAATGGCGTTTGCAGAGTGGCAGAGAAAGGGGGCGGGCCTCTGACCAGCTCGCAGGAATCCCACTGTGTAGGACTTACAGAAAGTACCAGGAGGGCTTCTTGGCCTCCAAGGTCCATCAGCATACAAGAGGACTTCATTTCCCAACCAGTAGTGTGCCAGGAAACATGTCTGCTGAGTGGTGGAGAAAGGGGAAGTGGACTCCGAAGACCTCTCAGCAATCCCGCAGTGTGGGATTAACTGAACATAATAGGAGGGGTAGTTGGCCCACAAGAACTTCCTTGGGGGGCCAACAACTCCTCCTGTTACCTCCAGTAAGTCCCACACAGTGCAATTGCTTAGAGGTCTTTGGGGGGAATTTTTTTTTCAACAGATTGTTCACCAAGTAATTATTTTATACTGAAATCTATGTTCATGTTGGGAAACAGAAGTGCTTATTCCATGAGATACTTGCAGTGAAGTACTAATAAGTGATTTGTCTATGAGTGTCGCCTTGTGATTGGTGCTAGCCTAACCTGAATTATAACCAAGGGTAATAGAATTACTAACATATTTTCAGTTTATTTACAAAAGTTATTGTATGCCAATTGTGGCATATGTATGATCCAGAAGTAGAAGACTGAACATATGCAAAATATGACATGCTTTGGTGGGTATGCAATGGCTTATTTATATTTAATGATTGAGCCTTTGAATGTTATGTATGTATGTATGTATGTATGTATGTATATGGTGTTTCTATAGTGCAAACCTAGCCAAAAGGCAGAGGAGCATTGTACATGGTCAAAGGCAAGCTTAAAATCAGTAATGTAGAGGAAGCTGAGTTGTGGATGGTTAATGCAGTGTGATGTAGAGTTCTTTAAAGAGGTGAGTCTTCAACTCCTTCCTAAATTGGAGCAGCGTTGGAGGGGTACCGATGGAGAAGAATATTTTGTTCCAGATCCTGGGTACATAGATGGAAAATGTCTCTTGTCTTGTTTTTTTACACTTCTTAGTCTGCAGTCTGATAGTAACCTGGCTCTGGGTGTGCCGAGAACTACCGGAGCTTGTCTAAAAGATAAGTCGGTGTGCTGGTTGTGATTGCTTTATAAATGAGGTAGCTGGTTTTGGAGATGGTGCGGTCTGGCAAGGGGAGCCAATCAGGGTGGGGGTGATATGATTATATTTCTTCAGGCCCTGGATGAGATTTGCTGCTGCATGTAAAATGCTCTGAAGAGGTGCCAGTGTAGAGTCCAGGATGCCATCCAGATGTGAGAGTACAAGGGCTTGAAAAGCAGATGTGAAGTCACTTTCTGTTTTACTTTCTTTAGAGGAAACAGCTGGTGCCATGACGTCTCTGTTTTCTTAGACAATGTGTTCCTTGAGGGAGAGGTTGGTGTCCAGGGGGAATCCAAGTGATTTGGTATTTGGTGAAAGCTGTGATTCAAAGCTATCAAGGTTCATACCATTGAGCCAGGTGGGTATTGTATTTTGTGTGTTGTTTTTGGCAAATAAAAGGAATACTGTCTTGGTTGGGTTGATCATCAGGTAGGCAGTGGACATCAAGGTCTGGATGATGTGCAAGCAGTGTTTGAGAAATTGAATGTCTGAAGCAGAGGAAACTTTCAAGTAGAATTATGTATCATTGGCATATTGGCGAATGCTAGTGCTGCTATCTGTGAGTAAAGCATCAAAATAGGGTCAGTTGGAAAAGTAGGAGGGGAATCAGTGAAGGACATTGCCAGTGAATCCCACTCCCAAATCGAGGGAGCCAATGAGGGTAGCATGGTCGACTGTTTCAAAGGCAGCTGAGAGGTCCAGCAATATCAGGAGGCAGAGGTCATCTTCATCTGTGGTCAAGAAGGCATGATCTACGCTGTGTTAGGTCAATGCTGCAGCGTAATCTGAAGCCAAACCAGTAGTCGTGCAGGAGATGGTTAGCACTGATGTGATATGGGAATTAAATACAGACTCCTTTTTCAATGATCTTGCCCACGAATGGTAGGTGAGTGATGGACCAGTAGTTGACGAGGTCATCAAAGTGTAGGTTTCTTTACAAGTGGGAGGATCTGGCCAATCTTGAGAGCATCTGGAAAGATACCTTAAGTGAGAGAGGTATTGACAATGATAAGTAGGAGAATGAGAGCATCTACAGAGAGAGATTTGATGAAAGATGATGGTAAGACATCATCTTCAGAAGAAGTGGGATTTGAGGGACTTTATTGATGGCGATGGTTAGTACTTTGCTTTGGCTGACATGATAAGCTGGCTGCGTGTTGCTCTTAGGGCCTTAATTATCAAGAAGGCCTCAAGAGTTCTGTTTCTCTTCCATTATCTTTCCTGCATGCAAATGGACCGTTTATTGACAGTATTTGTCAAAAAGGTCTTTAGACTACCAGGGGGTGCTGAAGGCTTTAGTTTACACTTGCGTTTTGAAATTGGGGCATGGACATTCACATAGCTTTCTTAGAAATTGCTGAAGTTGTTTACAAGGGTGTTGACATCGGATGTAGAGTTGATGGGAGGAGAGATGAGTTCCAGCATTAGGTTTTCTATGGAGAAGTCTTTGACACTTTGACACTACCAGAGAGATGTGGATCATCCTCTCTCCTTCAGTGGTTCAATGCTATGGTTAGTACTCTCTCTCCCTATCCTAGCGTGAATGGCTATTATGAAGGAACTGGAGGCTACAGTTGGAAGCAGAAAGCAGAAAAAAGTAGCCGAGCAATGAAGTAGACACAGCTATGCATTGTTGGCTGGGGTTGTGCATGTGCTGCCAGATGTTTCAGGCAGAAGTGGCCATCATTCCCAAATAAACCTTCCTCTCTTTCCTTGCTTCAGTATATCACACACCATTTCTGTGATAACATTAAATAGTCCAGACCACAATAGTTCTAAAAGGTCCTTATTCCTGCTGAAAACAAATAGAAAAGTAGTTTGGGTAGCTCTTTCATTGATAAAGTATGGGATAGATGTTGTGAGCACTCCCAAACTGTGTCACTGTACGCTAGGTTTAATTTAATACATGAAAAAGCTCTGAGCTCTTACTCCAATTTCAAAAGAGCAACACATCAATAAGTGAGTTCCTATCCATGTCTTGGCCCTTCCTTTCCAATTTAATGTTTTAAGAGCACATCATCAAGATTGTACTCCATGTGAATTTAATGGGCCTGCGTGGGGATTTCATAAAACATTGAAACTGAAGCTTACAATTCAGTTTATTGCTATAGAAATACCAAAGCGATGGACACAGAGGTCACCTCACATTAAGGATGATTACTCAAAGAATGTAACGTGGTAGAAAGCAGGTGAGGGTTCTTTTTATACACTCTTCCCAGCAGAAGCCCATGGACATTTGGGAGTCCTTCAGCTCATATCAACTAAACATTATGGTTTAGGGGCTTATTGGCACGAGCTGAGGGCATGCCATCTTTTATCTTGCTTCATGCCATGGCTTCCTGGCTCAATACTACCCTTACAATGTAGTTCTCATAGATGACACGTTTCTCTTGGAGTAGCGGAAACCATGTGGCTCCTTTTGATTCAGGAGCAGACTTTGTGGCGCTGCACCAACCAGAGCTTTGTGACTTGGCAGATTTGCTCCTCCTAAACTATGGTCAGATCTTTATGTTTGGTCACCACTGTTTGACTGGACAAGGTAAAGGGAAGGAAGCTGAGAGACCCTGCTTGTGTGCTGTTTGCATTGTGTGGACAGTCCGCTCTGGCAGAGATAGCATTGCCACACTGGAATGGGCCAGAAGGACCCTAGCATCTCAGAGTGGTACTCAGAGGACAGGGGAAGATCATGATAAGACAAACTCCATTTAATCCCCACATTTGTGAAAGATACACAATCACACCAACTATAATCCAGAATGGGTGTCACTGGGCTACTGTAGCCATAACTAAAACATCTGCATCAATAACAATCTCTGGGGAGAGGAGTTGGCCTAACGGCTAGGGCAGTCGACCTCGAATCTGGGGAACTGGGCTCGAGTTTCGGCAATGACGCTGAACATCCTGTGATTCTGGGCAAATAACTTAATCTCCCCGTGCCTAACAAAAATGAATGTGTCCTCATGTAATGCAACTGGTGCTATGTAAAGCGCTCTGATACCCGATACCTTCGGGTCAAGTTCGCGCTATATACAACTCCGTAAAAAAAAAAAAAAAAAGCAAATTTTCCTTTAGACTAGTAATAGCATGCACAAAAGCAGTATACCAACTCTAATAATGTCGCATAATATGCGGCTAATGCAAGACTTAAAACTAGCTCTACAATAACTCTGTGCTCCTCGGAGTAGTGTGCTACACATCTGCAAAACACTTGAATGCCTTATCAGGGGTAGTAAGTGCGATCTAAATCTATGATACAATAAATACTTCCAGGGACAAGGTGAGCTCCCTAAAGTTACCATACCAAAAGTGGGTGATCGAGGTGTCCTGAATGAATAGGCTAGAATGGATTTAAATAAAGCAACACATGAGCGGATAAGCTTAGCTCATGCAGGAGTATCAGCTGCATATATGACAGGAGCACTGTTGGTGGCTAGTAATGCCTAAATTGTCTAGGCAGTATGCACTACAGTGAGGACAATGGCAACAAATACAACAAATAAAGCATTACACCATAGTAAGGCCACCTTATATCCCTCTTTTGAAAGCGACGCAACCATTCACAACTATATGCCTCAATCAGATTGGTCTTCTTAGGTCAATAAATTAATATAAATATATATTGCTAGTGGTAGAACCCTGTATTTGTTTTATATAGATTTGGCTGGAGCACCAAGTCACAGCTCGTGCAGTCTCAAAAGATTTGTTGCACCTAGTAGCAATGGGTGGAGTGCATATCTTTCACTCAGATCAAGGGCTGGCACTTACCTATAAAATATTAGCAAAAAAGCTCACTAAGATGGGACTACACCTTCAATTCTCACATCCCCTTAGGCCTAGTTCAAACAAGCCAATTCAGAGAAACAACACTGTGCTTAAACAAGCCTTAACTGCAAGGAGCTTAAGCAGTTGGGTACCCTGGCTAAAGAAAACTCTACAGCACATAGAGAGCTTGCAATATTATAACAAGACTTGTTTATATGAACCATACACCTTATAAGATGCTGTCCAGAACAAACATGTGTCTACCTAATCTTCTGGGAAGGGAGATCCCATATGATCCATCACATATTGATCTGTTAACATATTTGAAGATCACCTGACAAAGTTTGAGTAATGCGCAAGAAGCTGCCATCATGGAATTGCTGTCTGCTGTAATTGGCTGCTTACCCAAGGTTTCAGAACCTGTGACTGAGAACTTGGGAGAGAATGAAGAAGGTGCTTCTGCCTACAGAAACCCTGTGCCAAACCCAGAAAGGAAAGGAACAAGATAGATGGTGCCACCACCACTGCCCAGGAAATAAAATTAGACACATGCCCATTGACTTGGTAAAGCCATACCATGTGGCCCATCCTATACAGTCGACCGGTGTAGCTGCCAGAAATACTGCAAACTGTGCAACCGATACAAGTATGGCAGAGCATGCAACAGTCATAATAACCTCCAAATGAAGAACAACCAGGTCCAAGCACAGATCAAAATGTTGTAAGAACCGTAATGCTTGAAAATGGAGTTACAACACTGTCCACACAGCCACTAACACCTATCTCAGACTGTACTGAAAACCTATTGACAGAAGGTACCGGAATCCCATCAGGTATTAACTATGAACTGTCTGAGTGTGAAATGTTTATTACTCAATTTATCACTGATTAACAAAACTATAGACCGTTATGGAGTGCTCACACCCAAATGGGCAACATGCGGACTTTAGGTGTGCAATGGAGACTTATGCTAAACCTCCTTGGTCTTATGTCTAGATAACACTGATTTCACAATTTGGCTTCACTTGTGGCATATTCTATTTGAATGGTGCTTGGTCAATACCTTCCAGCAATGGAGAATCCATGCCCAATTAAGTGATACAGACAGGGAAATCTACACAGAGTCTCTAGGAGTGAGTCTAATTAGTCTGCTGTCAAGATAATAGCAAAATGATTTATTCTCCTAAATTCTGAGTCACTATGGTGAACACAGGTTTGCATTGTAGAATAAAACAATTCTGTTACAGGGAGTGTGCCTAACTGAGGAGTGGCAGATTCAAAGAACATGTACACTTAACGTTTCATCTTACTATCCTAAAGATGTTACATGTTTGAATGACACCGCCCTACAAAGAATATGTTTTTGGCTTGCAGATGCTAGAAAGTTATTGATTCCAATGGTTCTTGGGTAGAATGACTCACTTTCTAAGCTAGGGTGGAAGAGGGCACAAAATAGGGACAAGATAAATGCCTTGATTGCTATTGGTACTTTTAAGAAAGTAACAGCTGAGTCTAAGGGAACACACCTTTTGAACTGCACAGAAATGATTGTCATCAGAGATTTGCTTGAGTCGTGAGACCACTAGCAAATAGCGGGAATCCTGGGTATGGTCCGAGTCAGCACTTACAGTACTGGTAAGCATTATACCCAAGCTATGACAACAGAACGTATTCAATCATTTAATGAGTAAATTAATGCAAGTGTTTTTCTTGAAGGACTTCATAAGAAGAGCAAGTGAAAAAGAGATTTATTATTATGGATAACAAAGTCATTAATGCAGACATCAGTCAATTCTGCCCAAGAAGCAGTCTGGAGAATTAGGGAGATAGATCCCAAAAATAGTAGAGGCACACTTAGAATAAGAGATGGAGACCTTAGATTGTTGAAAGAATCTATTCAGTTTTAGAATTTATATCATCTGCCCTTAAGAGTGTAAAAAATACATTCTAGTACTATAAACATGAGCAAGAGCAGTACAAAGTTATATTTGCATTGCAATCTTCCTTACATGTACTAAAATATCACAGTGCCAAGGAAACTTATTAAAGACTCCAGGATATCTGAACCTTATGTATGGTATGAATGATTTTGAAAAACATTGAGTAAGCAGAACTCAACTTACAGTTTAGTTTCTGTAAAAGAATATGAGCTATCTCTATTCACCCATACAAACAATCAAATATTACATTGTTAATTCACTGGTTCATTACATTTAGAGGACTGTTTAGTTAAAAAAGAATTGGGGGGTGTACAACAAATTAGAAAACGCTTTTGTATATTATTCTTGAAGAATCCCAAAGTCATTATATTGTCTATTGGAAGAACAACCTGTATTTTTAAGTAAGACTGATTGTGTTAGCCCGTTGGGCACTTCCATTATATGTAAAAACCTATGCTGCACAAAGAATGCAAATTCGAATGACCAATGTACATAGTTGTCCTATCCAAAACAATCAATTTCTTAAGAGTTTTCAGTAATGACAAAAAGCTTATGTTTCGATAGATTTGCAAAACATGCTGTTCTTTGAAAAAACGAAACAGTTAAGCGCTTACAGTGTGTGAAAGGCTTGAATGTTTTGGATATGATCTGATTTGAATGAATGAATGAAATTAAATTTCTATAGCGCATTACTACCCTGAGGCCTCGTAGCGCTTAGGACAGGACAGACAGTATCAAGGCAGGTTAGTGTGTAGTACTAAAAAGATAAGTTTTAAGGAGTTTACGGAAAGACTGTAGGTTAGATTCCATGCGAAGAGTAGAAGGAAGAGAGTTCCAGAAATTAGCAGCATTCAAAGAAAAGGAACGTCCGCCCCATCTGGATCTACGTACTTTCCTTGTGGTAGCAAGGAAAGCGGAGCTGGAACGAAGACTCCTTGGAGGTTGGTAGAGAGTGACCAGGGGATGGATAATGGCAGGGCCGGTTTTCCAGATGGCTCTGTGGGCCAGGCACATGGCCTTAAATCGTATTCGGGACTTGATTGGGAGCCAATTAAGTTTTCTCATTGCGGGTTTTGCTGATTGTCTCCGAGGAATCTGGAGGAGTAAACGAGCCGCGCAATTCTGGATCACTTGTAATTTTTGAGTAGTAGCCTGGGGGGCGCCCAAATACAAGGCGTTCCCGTAATCCAGGCGGGACAAGATGAGGGCTTGCACCATAATCCTTCACGCCTGAAAGGGGAGTAAAGGGAGAATTTTCCTTAACATCCTCATCAGGCCAAAACATGTAGCTGAGAGCATGGTGGCTTGATGATTGAAACTTAAGGAGCTATCAAGCCACATGCCTAGGCTCTTAATCTGGTGCTTTGGGGCAGGCATAGTGCCGAGACAGACAGGCCATGAGAATGCAGAGGAGGGTGATGGAGCTTTGCCCAGGAACATCAGTTCAGTTTTGTCCCCATTTAACTTAAGGTGAGATAGATCCATCCATTCGGCTACCGCCTCTAGGCAATTGCCCAGGGCGCAAGATGAACCCTCCGGGTGGTTTAGTGCCACAACCAGTTGGGTATCATCTGCGTAGGTGATAATTTTTATGCCGAATGGACGCACTATCTCTGCCAAAGTCGCCATATAGATGTTAAAAAGCGTGGGGCTCAGGGAGAAACCCTGGGGAACCCCACAACTAAGAGACCATCGATTTGATGTAAAGGTACCCTCAAAGACCTGAAAGAATCGGTCCTTTAAGAAGGACTGGATCCATGTGAGAGCCCGGTGTGTTACTCCAAGATTTTTTAATCGCTCCAGCAAGATGTTATGATCAACAGTGTCGAAGGCGGCACTGAGGTCTAGCAAAATAATTGCTGCTGAGCCACCCTGATCCACAAGTCTCCTTGCTTCCTCTGTTACTGCCAGAAGGGCCGTCTCTGTCCCAAGCCTGGGACGAAATCCTGTCTGGGAATCGTGGAGCAAGTTGTTAGACTCCAGATAATGAACTAGAGTAGAGTTTATATGTCTCTCAGTCAACTTGCTCAGCCAGGGAAGGAGAGAAATAGGTCGATAGTTGGCCATGTTGGAGATGTCTAAGTTTGGTTTCTTCAAAAGGGCTCTTACCTGAGCACATTTCCAGTCAGGGGGTACCGTGCTCGAAGTGATGGAGGCATTTATAATGTTCAAAATTACTGGCCGAATAACATCAGCAGCTAGAGTGAGATGCGGAGGAGGAGCGGGGTCCATAGGAGAGCCCGAGGTTACCGTCGAAATAAGTGTATTCAAGGCCACCTCGTCTATCAAGGGGAACTCCGCTAAAGAACACTGTGATTCGGGGAGGGAGCTTTCGGTACCGAACGCTGTAGGCTCACTTTGGTTCTCACTACCATAGGACGCAATCATGTTGCCCATTTAGCTGAATGCTAACAAGTTCTCGTATGTAAGCCTTAATAAATTATCTAGTATAGTTTCAATAATACTTAAAAAAGATATAACACTAAATCCCACAAGTAATGTTATGTTTTACAGGTAGCACACAGTGTAGCACAGATTACAAAGCTACTACACTCAGCATACCCCAGAATTTATTGAGGCCTCAGAAACTATTTTACATGCATTAAAAGCAACAGGATTTATCTCATATGGAAAACTGCTGGCAAGGGAATATTGAATGTATTTAAATACAAACTAGGATCAACCTCACAAACACTAGGGTACTTCAAAACTATTGTTCTTTATCCAAATTTGCTCTAATGTTACTAGTGGGCAATGCAATACTAACCGGGATATTAGCAATGAAGAAATGTATGTGCTCACTAGACCGCAGGGGTGTTCCAAGTGTTAATGTGAAGATGAAGATGCTGGGTTAGAAACAACATAGCTTGATGCAAGATGAATGTCAAACATATGCACACATTGCTTACATTAGCGAGATAAAGTGAGCAAGTGTACGTTTGCATGCGTTGCACCAACTAGTCTTATTGTATTGTAATTGCATTTATATAGCACTAACTACCTCTGGTGAGGCACTGAAGAGCTCTGCAGCGAGTAGCATTTTACTTTGGAACCCAAGATTTGAGGTGAATCCAGTGGTTATTTGATTGTTGGTTATTGGGAATAGTCTTGTGCTTGCAAGGAAATCATTCCATGTGTTTACTTCGGTTATTTGTGATATTTATTTACATATGTTTATGGTATAGATTTAAAATTAAATCAATAACAAAACATGTATCAACAAAGTGACAAGTTAAAAAAAGTAATTTGATTAAATAGCTTGTAAAACAATATTATTCTTGTAATATCATTAAATGATGATTGTATGTAATCGTTACGTTTTTCATAACACTACTATATTTAACGTGAAAGCAATGTATAATGTTGTTTCTGACAGTACTTTAATTTGCAGCTCTAAAAAACAGTCATAGATACTTGGTCCAAATTTGTAGGAGTTTAGGATAAATACACATAATATGCTCTAAAGACTCATTCATTTTGTTACAAAGATGACACACTGATTGTTATTTTTCTGAATTTATCTAGCTACCCTCAATTTGAAGAATTGGAATATACAGTAATCTAAATTGTATATAAGTATTCTTGGTTAGATTCAACACTGAAATACAGATATTGCTATCTCATTATGGTAGGAGTCTTGGATCGAAATGAACATGTTTTTATGAGGAGGATAATATGTCATGGAGGTAGGATGTTTCCATTATTTTTTTGTGGATCAGTTGGTTATGGCCCATCTTATTGAATTTGAATAGTGAATCAAGTGACGGTAAATCATGTTTGATAGTGATTGTAGCAATCTTCTTTCCCATGGAGTCAGGATAGTTTGAATTACTAAGAATCATTTCTGATATAATTAGTTTCCTTTAAGCTACCTTCTGATGCAGCATTGCAATCACATGATGTTCATGAGAGCAATACTGCTTACCGACTTTAATGATGTCAAGCCCAGTACTAATCTGCGAGAAAGTGGATTATTAGTTGCAGTTGTTGTAAGACCTCACCAAGTAATAAATGTCCCTATTCTATGTCAGACCTAGTTAGGGTTCTTTATATCAAACCTTAGCTCCATCCTGGGTATCTATGGCACAGAGCAGTCCAGCTTAACTCAAAGGTAAACAAGTGTAAAGCATTTATCAGTACCAAAAAAGACAATAAGTAAGAAACAAGACAGTAAAAACCCCACTTTAATTTATAAAAACAGCATATATTTTTATCTTTAAGTAGATCCCAAAATGACAAAAAGCTGAAATAATTTTGCAAGGTTTTCATAAATCACTGCCATTCACTCTAAAATGTTTTGTAATTCACTGCTTTTCACTCTTAGCAGTAGTCTATGAGCCTCGAATGTGAAGGTCCAGGCCAAAGTCAAAGTTTCAGGCCAACTGCAATGGAGTGCGAGTCGGATGCAGGGGCCAGGTTGGTCCCGGTCAAGATTTTACCTTTGCACTTTTCTCAGTGACGGACTTGCTGGTGTAACCCTGCAGGTTATGGCTAACTTTGGACTTAACATCGGAGGACAGCCAAAGTCCAGCAGTCCGGAGGAAGCCATGGTTCTCAACGGCGTTTGAGGCTACCTGTGAACAGGCAAATAGCAGTAGTGTATGAGCCTTGGAGTCTGTGCCCCAAAAAAGTTGACTTTTGCTCTAGGCTCACAAGTTGTAGTTTTGTGGGAAGAAAGCGTACACTCTAGCACCAGCCAAAGGTCCAAGACCTGTGGGGTACCCCTTGGGGGCTAGGACTCAATCTCATGGGCTAGTCAACTAGTCCTTGGAGTTCACTGACTGGTCCCTGGCACATGTGGGAGCAGGTCCAGCCCTCAGGGTCTCTCAGCGCAGGTTCAACAGCTCTCTGAAGTCCTGCCTTGGTTCAGTAGGTGCAGTCTTTTTTGGTGCAGCCTTCATTCTGAGATTCATAGGTTCAGCAGGTGCAGTCCTTCTGTTCTTTACAAGTCCAGCAGTGTTCTGAGGCTGGGGGCTGGGGGGCAGGGGCAGCCGGAGCAGACTTCCCTTTCTGAAGTCTGGTCTTTGTTCAGCAGGTGCAGTCGTTCTTAATGCAGGCTTTCTTTCTGAGGTCCACAGGTTCAGCAGGTGCGGTCCTACTTCTGTTTTTTCCATGTCCAGCAGTGTTCTGAGGCTGGGAGCCACTTTTGTGCCAATTTCGAGTTTGTGGGTGAGGAGGTTTCCCTCACCAAAGGGGGCAAAATCCCAATGGGGCAACCCTACCCACTCTTACACCACTTCCTGTGGAGTTGGAACTAAATAATCCCTTCTTCCTGGGGTCAGAACTAGGGGCACAACCCTGAGGCTTGTCCAGTAAAATCAGTAATTAGCCACCGATCCAGGAAAACTCGTTCTGCAGTGGGTTTCCCCCTCTGGAAGAGATGCTAGTGTGACTATCTACACAAAGGAGTGAGCAAGCTAAATTGTGTGTTTGCCTATCAGAGGCAGCAGCCTCTTTGAAGCTGAGCCATTTGCAGCCACAACCCTTTGGCCATCCTGTCAGGAGGAGGTCACACCTCCTCCCACCAGCAGACCTTTTGTTTCCCTTTCCTGAGAGCCAATCACACCTCCTGACAGGAGGGCAGCAGGCTGTCTTCAGTGACAACTGCTGTAGTGAATCAGAGATGGCCGCTAGAACCTTAGGGCAGGAAAGTGGTGACTTTCTAAAGTCACCTTTATATCAAAAGTTACTTTAAACCTAGCCTCAGCAATAAGTCATGTTTAATGTAACAATTAATTTGATACCTTTAAATACTATATTTGGTGGTCCCAAGTGGAAATTAGCGCTTAGCGTTTGGGCTAGTGTAACCCCATGTTAGCCAATGGGACTACCAAATTTGCTACAATGTAAACGACAATTGCGATTCTCCTTTGTTAGGACATGCAAAGCATATACAAAACATTTCCTTCTTTTTATTATTTAACACCCTCCCTCGTGGGCTATTAAGGCCTTCCATAAGGGTAACTTATAAATATTAAAAAGGAAGGTTTGGACTTTTGAGGCTACTTACAAACTGGCAAGTAGCAGTAGTGTATGAGCATCAAAGTCTGTGCCCAAAAAGTTATCTTTGACTTTAGGCTCAGACATTGCTGTTCTGTGGAGAGGAAGAGTACACCTAGCACCAGCCAAGGGTCCAGACCCTTTGGAGCACACCTTGGGGGCTAGGACTCAATCCCACAGCTACACCAGCGGAGTCCAGGGCAATGCCAGTGGCACTGGTCAGTCGGATACTGTGCAGCTGCAGGGCTTCTTTAACTTTTGGGTCCCTGGGACTTAACAGGAGGCTAGCCAACTAGCCCTTGGAGACCACTGTCTGGTCTTTGGCAAACGTGGGAGCAGGTCCAGCTCTAGGGTCTCTCACCACAGGTCCAACAGCAGGAGCAGTCCTCTCTCTGAAGTCCTGCCTTGGTTCAGCAGGTGCAGTCTTTTTTGGTACAGCCTTTCATTCTGAGGTTCATAGGTTCAGCAGATGCAGTCCTTCTTCTGTTCTTTACAAGTCCAGCAGTGTTCTGAGGCTCTGGGTGCCACTTTTATCCGAATTTTGAGTTTGTGGTTGAGGAGGACTCCCTAACCAATGGGGGTAAAATTCTCATAGGGCAACCCTAGGAACTCTTTCATCATTTCCTGTGGGGTTGGCAATAAACAATGCCACAGTGCATAACTCTGCCCAAATCCATGATGCTGAGCCCTCCTTCCCTAGGTCAGAGCTATGGCCACATCCCTGAGGCGTGTCCAGTATAATGAGTCACCCCTCCAGGAAAACTGGTTCTGCAACAGGTTTTGTCTTCAGGAAGACATGCCAGCATGCCTACCTGTATAAAAGAGTGGGAAAGCTAAGGTGTAACTTGTATTTGCCTATCAGAGGCTGGGTCATCTGCAGCCACAGCCCTTAGGCCATCCCTTTCCAGAAAGTCATTCAAACCTAGCGGAAGGGCAGCATGCTGTCTCGGGTGACAACTGCTGTAGTGAATCAGAAACAGCTGCTAGAACTTTAGGGCAAGAAAGTGGTGACTTTCTATAGTTACCTTTATATTAAACGTTACTATAAATCCAACCTCAGTATTAAGTCAGGTTAATGTTATAATTAATTTGATACCTTGAAATACTATATTTGGTGGTCCCAAATGGAAGTTAGCACTTATCGGTTGCCCTGGTGTAACCACGTTAGCTAATGGGACTACCAGCTTTGCTACAGTGAAAACAACAATTGCGACTTTTAACTGTCAGGCCATACAAAGCAAAATAAAACATGTCCTTCCTTTTAATATTTAGCACTCTGCCTTATGGGCTACTAAGGCCTTCCCTAAGGGTGACTTATGAATACTAAAAAAGGTTTGTATTTGGCAAAAGTTTATTTTGCCATATCCGATTAAGAATTTAAAAGCTTCCCAACTTGGCTGCAGTGGCACATCTAGAGCCATGTTTTCATTTTGTCACTGCAGTAGTGGCACAATTATGTGCTGCAGTCTCCTACTGCCATTCAACTTACTAGCCCTGGGTACATTTTGTACCATATACTTGGGACTTATACGCAAGTTAAATATGCCAATCAGGGTTTAGTCAATTGCATATACACGTTGTGGGGCCAAAGCACATGCACTGGGGACTGATCAACAGGGTCCAGTGCACTTCAGAGTCGAACAACGAGCAGCATCAGTCCAAAAATGCAGGGGCGATCATATAAAAAGAGTTTTTTCCTTACATAATCCAATACAACATTGTGGAGTTGAGGATCTTAAATTAAGGAGTTGAATGTTTTTAATGAAAATGAAGACAGTGGGTATATACTGAAAGATTAGGGAACCATAAAGAAGAATTAAGATCAGTTGCCTAGTGGCGGTGATGGAGCAAGGACTCAAAATTGAGACTTGCTCGAACGCAATCACCTCACAGTATTAAATTATTAATTTTGTATTGTTTATACTAACGTTGCATACACTACACGAATAGCAAGGAAGCTTGCCTATGTGTGCTAACTAACAAGTAACGCTTGTCCTTTTCTAAAATGGCCGCTAAAGCGCGGGAAACTTACTGCGCATGTCTCATCCATATCACATGGTGTGACGTCTTTCTTTGCTTGGTGGGAAATTTCTGCTTCTGCACAGTGTGCTTAAAATGGCTGCTTAATGTTTTCACATGCTTCAGCTTGCTCTTGTATTATTATCAATGTGTCGTTTTCTTAACGCTACTAATGCGGGATAGATTTATAAGTAAAAGGGGATAGAGTAGAAAGAGTGGGTATACAGTGAAACTTATTATTTGTGATTTTAATATTTTCTTCTTTGACTTTTATTAGTTCGTAAACTTGGTCCTGGGGTTGGTGAACTGAAAACTCGAATGACGTGGGTCTGCGCATGCTCCTTGAAAGACTGCCCAGAGCGGAAAGGATGAAGTCAACCTGGACATCGTCCAAGGCCACGACCTGATGGCCTATATTGTCATATTCATGAAATGTCCTTATAAAACTGTAACATTGTACATGAAAAAGGCACAAACTTTGTCATGAGACGGGTGGGAAATAAAGCAAATGTATTAAATTTAAGGGGCGGTATTCTAATACAAAGAAGCTTTAAGAAAAGGCATTTAATCAATATGTTGTGATAATCCACCCCCTGTCCCTGTCCAATCAGAAGTAGTGGTCCCATATTTTAGCAACATTAGTGGGCGGTACATGGTGTAGAAGGGTATAATAGATATAGAATTAGCTAATTAGGGAGAGCTTACACACACGAGCACAGGAGAGCGGAGATGCTGACAGGAAAAGCTCCAGACCGCCAAGCTGATCAATTGCAGAAGAGGTCCTGAGGAGGGGGCGGCGGAGTCCATTAGAAGGGAGACACGGGAGAATCGAGGAGAAGCGAAGTACCAGAGAGGGGAACGACGCAGGCGTCGTGGTAGAGAGGTCACCGGTCCTGTCCTGATCCGGGAGGAGTCTTTGCTCTTCATCCTTCCAGGGTCCTATCTTTCCAACTCCTTGGCCAAGGGGCTTGGTTCTCGCACTTAGGTTAATATAAATGCAACCTTTAGTTGCGCTGCTGTCTCTATCTTCTCCTTTCTGAGGGACCGTCATTAATCAATAATTATTCTATGCTTCCTTTTTTGATGTGCGACTAAGTACCATGTGTTTTCTGTAATTTACTCTGCTAAATATTTTAAAACTTCCTGACTCAGTGGTTATTTCAGGATTATGTATTATAATGAATGTCACTCATTTTAAACTTACCAATTAGCAAAGGATTCATTGGTAAGTCATTACTCTTCAATCGGAAGGTAATTGGTAGCAGGGATTTTTGATAAAGAGTAACAACTGATAAAACCCAGCGTAAGTATTAGCATAGTATGAATGTATGGGCCCAAGTGAGTATCTGGTGTATGAATGCTGTTTGTTAATATCACGCTGGATCAGTTTTCTGGTAATCAGAGGAAGGTTACTCTTTGTTAATTGGGTAATGAGAATTTTATATTTTATGAACTAACATCCATGTATTCAGAGTTTGTTTTATGTTGTCCAGAATCCCCGGGGAAAATTGAATAGCGGTTGGTAGTGGAAGCCAAACTGCAGTGAGGTTATCTGTCAGGCAGAAATAGTACTGAAAAGTTAAGCAGGACTATCAGTACTGGTTAGGGAATCTATGCGTGAGTAATAGCAAAAGAGTACGCTGGTAAAAATTTGATGTTATATCACCTAGAAAGGGTAACATTGAAGAAGTAACAGGTATTTCTGGAGCTTGTGTGAAGAGTAGACGGAAGTGTTTTTACTCGTAGTGTATGTTTAGTAAACGGAAAGGTTTTACTAAGTGTGAGAGAAAACTATCTTTTCTATTTTAGAGAAACTGGCACGATAGCGAATGTTTTATGTCGTTACTGAAATTTAATTAAGATTTATAGAGAAAAATAAAGTTTGCGTAAGAATTTTGTAAAGGGAGGGTCAGCTACCGGAGAGGGAGCTGACGTCACAAACGCCGCGCTGGGATTGGGTGAAACAGCGGGTGTGGAACGACTCTTGTAAAGGAGGGGTCAGTAGTCAGGAGCAGTACTGATGTCACAGGTGCCGCGCTGGGATTGGTTGACACAGCGAGGGACAGAGAAAACGCAGATTGTAAAGGAGGGGTTGACAGACAAACGTCACCGAAAAGCCGCGTTAGGATTGGTTCAGAAATAAAAGTTAGCAGACACTTGATTGGTTGATATTTTAGAAGCTAAAATCTTAGTGGATAAAGATTGCATGTTAGAACGCGATCCGACTTTAACAGAAACTCGTCCGGATAGGAGATTCCTAGGTTTTGCAGAATATAATTTTGTACACCGAAGATTAGATAGAATGTACGGAGAAAAGAGAAAAATGTCCTTTCTGCAAAAGATAAAGAACTATTTTAAAAAGGATAAACCAATCAAAACTAGAGAAGGAATTATCATTCCACCAGCTAAAACGCCCGCTTCATTCATGATGATGGAGAGAGGTTATCATACTTGTGTATGGATAGAGAATTGGATAGAATATACCAAAAATGATGGGATATTAGCATTTCCCGAGAATGGTACCTTCAATGGAAGAATTCTTCAAAATTTGAGATTGAGGATGAATGACTTAGAACCAAGACTTAGATTAACTCAATACGAAGCCTTAGAGGAATGGGAAACCGAGGCATTTGAACGTGACCGATCCAGGAGTAATAGGGGTTATCGAGGATTTTTTCCCAGATACCAACATGAGAATAGGGACGGTCAGATGAAACAGTGGAGGAGAGCAATGCTTACAGAAGGATTATATCCAAAATTTACGGAAGAAGAACTGTTAGGGAAGAAATGCACAGAAAAGACAAAACATTTAATGAGAAATGGAGATTCTGAAGATGAATTTATAGAAGAAATATTAAGGAACCCCCCCACCTTATCAGGAAGGGACAAGTGGATGTACCCCAAGTGCTCCAGTATTAAAAACTCCCTTAGTACCACAGGTAGTGCACGATTTCACCCCCAGTAGGATCCTTCACGATAAAGAAAAAGAAGCCCTAGAGAAGACCAGAGCAGAATTAATACAGAAGATAACCCAGATAAAAGTACATCCTGATTCTTTGACCATACCTGTAACAATTGGTCCAGTAGTTCCATTATATGGTAATCAGGGAAGTTGTCCACCACCGTTAGTTATGCCTACTCCTGTGAATATTCCGAAACCAGAAGCACCAGTGATGGTTGAGGATCATTTTAGTGATTGTGAATCTACGATATCATTAATGGATTTACCAATTCGAGATTCTGTCAATAGTACTCCCAGAAGAACTACACCTGGGTGCTCGAAAGAGATAAACTTGATAACTTCATCAGGAGCAAAAAGTGTCACTGTAGTTAGTCCAGAGGACTTAGAAAGGTGGGCACAAGGATCAGATCAGCAGTGTACACCTCCAAAAATATTGGATATTTATAAATTAAAGGTCGAATTAGAAGAAATAATAGCAGGAAATGTGGGACTAGATCGCCTAAACGTTTACAAGGAAGAAGAATTATTGTTCATATGCAGAAGTATCACCAGAAATGTAAAAATATTTCATGAAAAATTATCAGATTTGGCTTTGCAGATGGGAATTGAAATAGGGAGATCAAAGGTGTTGCAGAAACCCTATAGAGCAGATTTCTCAGACAAAGATTTGGAAACTATGAACGCTTCCGGAAGAAAGTTACAAGTAAAAGAGTTAATGACAGTCTTGCAAAAATGGGGAGACCTAGATAAATGGAAAGTTCGATGGGCAAAGAAAAAGGAAGAGGCCCGATCTAGTAGAACAGCCTCTGAATATGTGATGAAAAAAACAGGGAAAACAGATCAAATGTACCCGATGCGAGAAGTTCCCGAAGGGGGCTATGTACATGTCCCATGGAGTAGACAGGATATTTTGTCATTTACGAATGATTTTCCAAAATTGAGAGAAAAACCAATTGAATGGTACAAGCAGGTTGAAAGGTTTGTGAAGGTGTCAAAGGTATTGTTGAAGGATTTAGATGGTCTGTTTGACATAGTGGTACCTGCCGATTTGTGGACAGATTGTAAAATTACGGTTGATTGGCCTAGTGATGAGTATCCAAGAGATCCAAAAACAGGTGCCCCGTCAAATGATGTAATGAAAAAGTATCACCAGGTGATAACTTACCTGAAAGGCAAAATACCTCCGAAAGAAACAGATTGGGTGAAAATAGACCGAACCACCCAAGAAGCTAGTGAATCGGTACATGCCTATTATGAGCGTTTATTACAGGTATTTAAGCAGTATAGTGGATTTGAGGACATTGGAGACAAGAACATGAGTCAGTTTGTGTATCGATTTGTTTATGGTCTAAAGCCAGAGATTTGTCAGATGATTAAGCAGCACATGTTGTGTTGGCAGGGGAAACCCATAGACGAAATTTTGAAATATGCTAAATATTGTGGAGACGATATTGAGGATAGACACAAGATATTGCAGGAAAAAGTGATGTGGGCACAGGTGAAGATGGCTGAGAAACAAGGGATTAATTTGGAAAATCCAAGTGAAAGTCAAGGAAAAGATTCTGGAACGAATGGAGATACTGGGAATGGTGGGAAAGTGAGAGGACGAATGAGTAGAGAAGAAGCTAAAAAGAAATTTCCTTGTCATGGATGCGGAAAATTGGGGCATTGGAAGGATGAATGCAAAAAGATTCGGAATAATAATGGCCCAAATCAAAATTTAAATCCACAGACGCAGAATGACTCACAGCAGGGTGTAAATCCTCAGAGTCAGTTGCCATCTCCACCTATTCAGGGTAATGTAAGCAGAGCAAAACACGGTACAGACGTCGGATATCAAGGAGGAAGTGGTAAGAATGATTATGTAACATCACAATTTCTTTTACAGGACGATTTCTGTCAATACAGTTCATGACGGTGCCTGGGAGAGGGGGAGTATGAGTGCGTACTTGGCGCATCCTTATCGGTAGATCAATCAGGTCCATATGTTGAAGGGAGTGTAAAAGGTAATGATATTACTTTTCTTTTGGACACTGGTGCTACCCGGTCTACTGTGAGAACAGCAGACATTTCAGACCTTCCTCTCTCTGGTGAAGCTATCCAAGTAGTGGGAGTAGCTAATAGAAAGATTAGAACACCTCTTACCGAACCAATGGAAGTTAAAATTGGAAATTTCAGAGAAATGCATCAATTTGTAGTATGTGATTCCAGTCCAGTAAATTTATTGGGCAGGGATTTGTTGTGCAAAATGAATTGTACAATTTTCTGCACGCCGGATGGTGTGGCAGTTCAGACCCCAGACGAAGATCATGTATATAAGTTTATGATTGCAAAACAAGGAACAGAAGTAGATGAGATGTTTTCATTGATAACAAAAGATGAGTTGCCAGAAGAATTAAAAACTACCGTAAACCCCATAGTATGGGATTTTACAGGAAAAGAAGTAGGACTTATGGCCAAAATAGACCCGGTTAAAATTACTGTAAAAGAAGGTGCGATTTTCCCAAATACCAAACAGTACAAAATGAGTGCAGAAGTAAAAGCGGGAGTAATTGAAGAAATAAACCGAATGGTAGAACAAAACATTCTGAGAGAAGTGATGAGTAGTCCATGTAATTCACCAATAATGGGCTTAAAGAAACCTAGCGGGAAATATAGGATTGTTCAGGACCTGCGCAAAATAAATAAGATCGTGGAACCTTGTTGTCCTATAGTACCCAATCCTGCAGTAATACTATATCAGATTCCTTGGAATGCAGGATGGTTCACAGTGATTGATTTATGCCAAGCGTTTTTTTCAATACCATTACATCCAGACAGCCAGTATCTATTTTCATTTAAATTTGAAAACAAGGTCTATGTATGGAATCGTGTTCCTCAGGGGTACACAGAAAGTCCTTCCATCTTCAATCAGATATTGAAGAAGTGCTTAGAGAAATTAGTGCTGCCAGGAAGTTCAGTTTTAGTCCAATATATCGACGACTTATTAGTGGCATCAACCAACAGAGAAGACTGTGTTGTTGATTCCATAGCACTATTGAATCATTTGGCTGAAGAAGGACATAAAGTCTCACCAGAAAAATTGCAGTTCTGTACAACAGCTGTTAAATATCTGGGACATCAAATTGAGAGGGGCAGAAGGAGAATAACATCGGAAAGAGTACAATTGATTAAGAAAATGCAAATGCCTGTAACCCAAAGAGAAGTGAGAATGTTCCTAGGAATAGTAGGTTACTGTCGACAATGGATACTAGGATTTTCCTTGTTAGCAAAGCCCCTAATACAAATGACAAGAAAGAAAGCAAAAGACCCAGTTGATTGGGATGATGAAAGTGTAGGAGCTTTTGTGAAATTGAGAAATGCTTTGTGCTCAGCACCAGCCCTAGGCATGCCCGACTATAAGAGAAGCTTCGCATTGTTCTGTCACGAGAGAGAAAACTGTGCACTTTCAGTCCTAACCCAGAGACATGGTTTGGACAGACGTCCTATAGCATATTTTTCTGCTACATTGGATCCAGTGGCAGCTGCGTTGCCTGGTTGCTTAAAAGCAGTAGCTGCTACTTGTTTGAGCATTGAACAAAGTGAGTCAATTGTAATGGGACACCCAGTAAAGGTGTTTGTTCCACATGCAGTTGTGATTCTGTTGACAAGAACACGAACTCAGCATCTGACTCCTAGTCGGCTGACTAAGTATGAGAGAATAATAATGGGTGCTGAAAATGTGAACATAGTGAGGTGTACAATAGTAAATCCTGCAACCTTACTACCAGACCCGTATCATGAAGAAATTAAAAATGACGAAGAAGAAGAACATGATTGTTTACAAGTCACAGAGTTATGTACAAAACCACGTCCTGATATAGAAGAGCAGCCCCTTAGAAAGCCAGATAGGGAGCTGTTTGTCGATGGTTCATGTCAAAGGCATGAAGATGGTAAACTGACTGCAGCATATGCAGTATGTGAACTAACTGGAATAGTCGAAGCATCCTATTTACCAGGAGTAAAATCTGCACAAGTAGCTGAATTGATTGCTTTGATAAAAGCGTGCAAAATTGGGAGGAATCAAAAAGTGACTATATTTACAGATAGCCAATATGGTTACGGGGTTGTGCATGATTTTGGCCAACTATGGATGCAGAGGGATTTCATGACTTCTTCAGGATCCCCCATTAAAAATGGAAAATTTGTAAGGGAATTGCTAGAAGCAATACAATTACCAAAAGAATTGGCTGTGGTGAAATGTGCCGCACATCAGTCAGGAGATGACTGGGTGGTAGTCGGCAACAGATATGCAGATCTTGTGGCTCAACATTGTGCCAGAAATAGATTGTCAGTCAATAAAAGGGTGGAAAGAATGGGAATCAGCTGCCAACTTATTTTGTATATGCCACCTGAAACATGGAATGAGGTTAGAAGATTACAAGATGGTGCTGATGAAAGTGAGAAGAAAACATGGATCAAAGTGGGTTGTTCCCAAAGGGGAGATGATGAAGTGTGGATTTGTGCTGATGGCAGACCAGTCATGCCTGACTGTCTACTGTCTCAAATGGCCAGGATGTATCATGGAGACACACACATAGGGAGAGATGCAATGATTAGGCTTTTCAGACAGAACTGGTACAATCCCAAGTTCAGGGCTGTAGCAGAGAGCCTTTGCCAGAGATGTTTGACTTGGGTTTGGAAAAATTGGAAAAGCAGAAGGTCCATTTATAAGACAACAGTTTGACTTTATACAGTTACCACCTTGCAGAGGGTTGAAATATGTACTAGTCATAGTGTGTCTGTTTTCAAAGTGGGTGGAGGCTTACCCTACCAGAAGGTGTGACAGCATTACAGTCGCAAAGCTGTTACTACGAGAACTCATTCCTTGGTTTGGTTTCCCAGTAACTTTGGAATCAGATAGAGGAAAACATTTTAACAGTGAAGTGATTCAAATAATCTGTGAAGCATTCCAAATTGAACAAAAATTGCACTGTGCATATCGCCCAGAGGCTTCTGGAGTGGTTGAACAATTGAATGGCACTATAAAATCCAGACTGTGAAAAATGTGTGCTTCAACATCATTGGAGTGGCCAGATGCATTGCCACTTGTCTTAATGGGACTCAGAAGCATTCCGGATAGAAATACGGGATTGAGCCCACATGAAATAATGATGGGAAGAGCAATGAGACAAGCACATGTTCCCATAAACAAACTGCTGAATATATCTGATGATATGGTACTGGATTATTGCAAAGGATTGGCTGACCTAGTGCGTTCTGTCTCTCATCAGGTCGGAGAAGACGCAGTTTCGAGACAGACTGAACAGGAACATGATCTGAATCCTGGTGACTGGGTGGTAGTGAAGAATCACACCAGAGAGACGTGTCTATCACCTAGATGGGGAAAACCTTGTCAAGTCATACTGACTACAAATACAGCAGTGAAGTGTGCAGGATTTCCTAATTGGATTCATGTAAGCCACACCAAAAGAGTACCAGACCCTGAAGAAGAAAATCCTCAGTCAGCATCAATCACTGAGGAAGCTGAAGGTTGCCCAGCTGAAAAATCTCAGGCTCGAGATTCGAGAGAAGCTGCAGTAGAACAACCGAGCACAAGTCCGGACTGGATACCGGTAGTAGAAATTCCTGAAGTTTCTACAGAACAAGAAGTCAAGCAAAATTGGCAGAAATTGAAGAAGATCAGATAGGTGAAGAAGAAGCAGCTCAGGGAAAAGAAGAACAAACAATAAAAGAACCTGAGCAAGACCAGATAGGGAAAGGAAACTGGACTCAAAGTAACGAAGAACCAACAAGTTTTGAGCAGGGAAAGACCGGTTTAGAAGAATCCGGTCAGGCTGCAGAAGTACAAAGTGCAATAAGCCCTGATCAGAACCAGTTAGATCTAGAAAATCACACAGAAGGAAAAGATCTCGAGAAAAATGAGCATGAAGAATTAAACAAAGAACAAGGTCAATTATTGGAAACTCACAGAAAAGCTGCAGAAGAAAAACAAATAAGGCCTGAAAAAGAGCAAGAAAGAAAAACAGTAATTGCAGAAAACGAAAAGGTGTTGAACAGTGAAAATAAAGAGATTGCTGAAGACAAAAATAAAGAAAGAGTGCAAACAAAGAAAACAAGAAAAGGTGATCATTGGCCTAGTGTCATTAAGAGAGTAAAATACCACATAACAACCAGAAGTGAAGATCCAGATCAAGTAAATGAAGTAACAAGTCAAACAGAACAAGAAAACAGAACTAAGAAAAGAAGAAGCAAGAGACTGAAACTTGTGAATAACAAATTCAAGGGTCCTGATTGGACCTACATTATTCTTGAAGATTACGAAAGCTCAGAGTCAAGCGAAAGTGGTGACGAAGGAACAAGTGCAGAATTGACGTACGAGAGAGAAACAAGACCACCTTGACTACGAAAAGAATCATAAAAGAAAAACGAAAATAGATAAGAAGAGCAATCTTCCTTGTCGAAATGTCTGATGATAGAGTTGCTAGGTGACCAAAACAGGGATGTTGTAGAAGATGCTGTGCAATATGCATATGTAGTCTAGTAATGGTGCTTATAGTTTGGTTAGTTCTGATCGTAGCAGTCCCTTACCTTATGATAATGGATAAAAAGATTAACAACGAAACTAAAGGGAAGACAGCATACATGAAGGGAAATAGAGTAGACCTAATGGCAGAAAATGAACCAGAGTTTCATCACGAAATAACTGATAATGACACTAGTTTAAATGTTTTCACAAAGTTATTATTTCAATATGTAGATACCATGGAAGTTAGTAATTGTTACATTTGTATGAAGTTACCTGAATCAGTAGCAGAAGGATTAACATATCATCACTTACCATTGACATATGGCATATCATGTAGTGTATTAGCTAGTTTATTTTATAGAACAGGAAGACTTCAATATTATTATTCAAACATAGATGTGATATTTTTCAGAGGTTCCGATTCGCAAGAGTATGAACCCAGTGCTTAGTAGTCAAGATGCACAGTTTATGGGAGAATTTTTCTTAACAATGAAATCAATAGACATAACACATGCACATAGACACAATCTAACATGTTCCTTACATGAAGAAGAAAAGATATTTTTGAATTTAGTAGAAAATAGAAGACAAGATTTTCAAAAGAAAGCTTCTGAGCATAAGGCTCATTTACCACCTTGGGCTGAGAAAGAAGGGAGTTACACACCTGGCAAGGCTCAAGCTGCTATGGCTCTTGATTTTGTAAAGACGGGGAAAATTTGTCTACATAGATTAAGGACTGATTATAACAATGTTTTCATTGGTACCAGTGAATGTGAACACAATTTCTTAATTCTTGGAGGTTGGGGAATCAAAGGAGGAACAGATTCAGTCTTTCCTGGAGTCTATTATGTATGTGGGAATAAGGCTTATTTTAGGCTTCCTGCACGGTGGTATGGAAGTTGTTATTTTGGAATAGTATTTCCAAAGATATACCACGTAAAAAGAAACACTGGGAGCAATGAAAACAATGGCGAATTAACACGTAGTAAAAGAGCTAGTTTTTCTGAAATTGTAGGTGATATATTTGGTGCATTGATACCTTCAGTGGGAATAATTCTGAACTCAAGGAAGATATGTAAATTGTCTACAGTGGTTGATCGTTTATCAACTGACACTGCTGGAGGATTTCTAATGATTAATGTGGAAATGGTTGCGATTAGATCTATGGTTATGCAAAACTGACTTGCTCTTGATATTTTATTGGCAAAAGAGGGCGGAGTCTGTAAATTACTGAAGACGAAACATTGTTGCACTTACATTCCTGATAAAAGTGCTGAAATTGGAACGTATATACAGAATATAACTAAACTTGAGAAGGAACTTAAACCACTGGAAGTTGATAGTGTATGGGAAAGATTGACAAGTAGTATTGCGTCAATTGGTACCTGGTTTTCTAATGTAGGAAAAGGACTTATAGGTCAAATACTAGTACCATTAGCAGGAATAGCAATAATAGTACTGACGATGATAATATGGTGCAAATGTTGTAGAAAGAATGGAACATATACTGTGACAGGAAGAGGGAAAAGAGAAAGATTGATGAAATTGAACTTGAGGATATGAGAAGTGAATTATACAAGAAATTGAAAGGGGATGTTAAAAATAGAAAATGTAAAAATGAGAATGAAACTATTTGCTAGAAGTTGGCATCTGATTAAGGGTAGTATTTTTGATGGCTCTTAAACGCCATCAGAGAGGGGATTGATGGAGCAAGGACTCAAAATTGAGACTTGCTCAAACGCAATCACCTCACAGTATTAAATTATTAATTTTGTATTGTTTATACTAACGTTGCATACACTACACGAATAGCAAGGAAGCTTGCCTATGTGTGCTAACTAACAAGTAACGCTTGTCCTTTTCTAAAATGGCCGCTAAAGCGCGGGAAACTTACTGCGCATGTCTCATCCATATCACATGGTGTGACGTCTTTCTTTGCTTGGTGGGAAATTTCTGCTTCTGCGCAGTGTGCTTAAAATGGCTGCTTAATGTTTTCACATGCTTCAGCTTGCTCTTGTATTATTATTAATGTGTCGTTTTCTTAACGCTACTAATGCGGGATAGATTTATAAGTAAAAGGGGATAGAGTAGAAAGAGTGGGTATACAGTGAAACTTATTATTTGTGATTTTAATATTTTCTTCTTTGACTTTTATTAGTTCGTAAACTTGGGCCTGGGGTTGGTGAACTGAAAACTCGAATGACGTGGGTCTGCGCATGCTCCTTGAAAGACTGCCCAGAGCGGAAAGGATGAAGTCAACCTGGACGTCGTCCAAGGCCACGACCTGATGGCCTATATTGTCATATTCATGAAATGTCCTTATAAAACTGTAACATTGTACATGAAAAAGGCACAAACTTTGTCATGAGACGGGTGGGAAATAAAGCAAATGTATTAAATTTAAGGGGCGGTATTCTAAAACAAAGAAGCTTTAAGAAAAGGCATTTAATCAATATGGTGTGAGAATCCACCCCCTGTCCCTGTCCAATCAGAAGTAGTGGTCCCATATTTTAGCAACATTAGTGGGAGGTACATGGTGTAGAAGGGTATAATAGATATAGAATTAGCTAATTAGGGAGAGCTTACACACACGAGCACAGGAGAGCGGCGATGCTGACAGGAAAAGCTCCAGACCGCCAAGCTGATCAATTGCAGAAGAGGTCCTGAGGAGGGGGCGGCGGAGTCCATTAGAAGGGAGACACGGGAGAATCGAGGAGAAGCGAAGTACCAGAGAGGGGAACGACGCAGGCGTCGTGGTAGAGAGGTCACCGGTCCTGTCCTGATCCGGGAGGAGTCTTTGCTCTTCATCCTTCCAGGGTCCTATCTTTCCAACTCCTTGGCCAAGGGGTTTGGTTCTCGCACTTAGGTAAATATAAATGCAACCTTTAGTTGCGCTGCTGTCTCTATCTTCTCCTTTCTGAGGGACCATCATTAATCAATAATTATTCTATGCTTCCTTTTTTGATGTGCGACTAAGTACCATGTGTTTTCTGTAATTTACTCTGCTAAATCTTTAGATAAACATTTTAAAACTTCCTGACTCAGTGGTTATTTCAGGATTATGTATTCTAATGAATGTCACTCATTTTAAACTTACCAATTAGCAAAGGATTAATTGGTAAGTCATTACTCTTCAATCGGAAGGTAATTGGTAGCAGGGATTTTTGATAAAGAGTAACAACTGATAAAACCCAGCGTAAGTATTAGCATAGTATGAATGTATGGGCCCAAGTGAGTATCTGGTGTATGAATGCTGTTTGTTAATATCGCGCTGGATCAGCGGTACTGATGATTTGACCAATTGCTCTTCCTCCGTATAAGGACGGAAGTTGTTTTACAGCTAAAGTCATCTCAAATACATTTAATTTTCTGTTTCTGTAGGTGTTCCTCCAAGTTAAAAGGGTTATTAATGATTATTCTGAGATGGGGATACAAGTCTACTTGCTCAAGTGATGAGTTGTCTATTTTCCATTTGAAGCATGTAGCTGATCTTCTAAAAGTAATTATCTTAGTTTTTGTGAGATTCACCCTTAGCCAGTTGCTCTTATCATATTCATTAAAACAACTGAGTTTATGTTGGAGACCTAATTGAGTTTGGGACACTATAAAAAGATCATCTGCATATGCTAGATGGCTAATCCTGTGTTGTGCAAATTTAGGCGGAAAGCCTGACCAAGAAACAAGATAACTTGGCAAGTCAGCTATATAGAAGGAAAAATAGTAGGGGTGCTAATATGCAGCCTTGTTTTAATCTGTTAAATATTAGGGGTCTTGGTGTGAAGCCAGGTACATTTGATAATTTCACTTGAACCCAGGTCTCTTTCTGTAATTCCATTAGGAAATGCAGTAGGGTGTTATCAATTCCCAGGACTTTAATTTTTATTAATTTGATCAAAAGCAGTTGAGTAATGGATATAAAACAGGCATAGAGATGATTTTCCTTTCTTTCTAAGACTTTCCTTTTAAGTAGATTTAGGGTCAGTGTGTTGTCTAGGATTGACCATGATAATCGGAAACCAGTTTGACAAAATGTAATTATATAGTTATTTTCAGCCCTTTCAGCTAGTTTTTGCTGTTGGAATTTATCAACTTTTTTTCCGCCTGCATCTAACATGGCTATTAAAGATTTGAGAATCTGACCTGATTCTATGATATTATTGAAAAGTTGCTCCAACAATTTACTCCATAAAGGTGTTTTTTGCTTAAAAAACATTATTGCAATACTGTTGGGTGCCAGAGCCCTGTAATATCAGCAATTGCTGATTTTCTGAGCAATTTCCTTAGTAGTGACCAGGAAAGTTTGAGAGAAGACACCACTGATACCAGAAGTAGAAAATGGATTTTGCACATATAGTTTTGTGATAAATAATATTTATTTTCCATATGAGATGCTATAATCACATGATATCTTATCCGTTAAGGTGATTAGACGGAAACACATGCAGAATTTTCTAGAGTTTTGTTTTGATTTATTCATGAGCTACATTCATAGTTCATCATGTTTGGCTCCTTAGAATAGTGGCTGCTGATTTTTGGAATTATGATTTAAGTTTTTAACTCCTTGATCACGATTAATTGAGTTGTATTCTTTCAGCAGCATTCTTACTTTTTTCGGTAGTTATATTTCTTGGCTAAGATTTGTACATCATATAAATGTAATTTCTTCCTTGTTTGAATTGTTGATTGATTACACACAGTCATAGATGAATGAAAATAGAATGTTTAATGAAGAAGTTTTTCCCATTGAGAAATTGTAATCATTCTAATATTTACAATTGTGTTGAGTTGATTTGCCAAGTTGGTGAAAAAGGTTGCTTAAAAAGCTGATTTAGACTATTTAAGAATGAGTAATTCCATTTTATCCTACAGTTACTGGAAATAGTGCATTGTTCTGACCCGAGTGTTTTAGTTTTATTAAATTATCTCTTTTTCAAATGGAGACTGATATGTTGGGAATTATGATCGCTTGCTTTTCTTGTTATTATTTTTAATTTGGTGCAGAAATCATACTCTGCTTCGTATAGGTATTTAAAATCAATAGAAGTCTTGATGTTATTTGCATTAAAGGTAGGCTTAGCTGGACAATCAAGTGAAAAGCCCGATTAATGTTCTAAAGCCAAGGTCATTGAAAAAATATAGATTCCCCTTCCAGTAAATTTCGTACATTTTTAATTCGACTGTACAGGTGGTATTTTACAGAGAGACTTGAGCAAATTATCTGCTAAAGAATGTTGTGCCATTGGCAGCAGGCATTCTGTGAAGTCTCTGGTTATTATAATTTTGGAGTGAATATGAATGTTGATAAGAGATGCCAATTTTTTCTAAGTAGTGGGAAAAAGCTTAGTACCCAAGCGCTCAAAAAGAAGTCCAATAGAATAATTTAAATCATCACAATTCTGATTATCTCAGTTACTGTTAATCGCAATAAGAGACATAAGCCAGATGATTGTAGATCAGCAACATGTATTCAACAAAAGACAGCCAACGCGTGTTTTGTCACGATGAGGTGACTTCTTCAGGGCTATGATAACAGTCAAACGGTCAGCTGTTGAAAGTCAGTTATAGCAAGGGGCTTATTGAGTCGAAACTAATCTGAATAAAATTCTGTTTGATTAGTTCGAAGTTGTCCTCAGAGGTTCTTGATGCCGCATGCATTAATCGCTCTACAGTTCACTTCGAGAAAATTTGGCTTAAAAGTAGATCATATTAAACCTGTTCAAGTGAGTCATCTACTCATAGGTGTGTTCCTGGCCATCCCAAAAAGTGGAAACCCTGATAAGTTTCCTAATTGTTCTCCATTCGGTGTGCGGGCTTTTGGCGTTCTGAAAATACCACTAAGTACTGTTAATTGTAGTGAACTTGTAAGTAAGTCTAGGAGGGAAGTAAACGCTTAATAGGACTAGTTTGTGACTGTTTTTTAGCAATGTGTCCAGGAAATGGTCAGAGTTTGCGTTTACTGTGGTTCTTTCCCTATCTCTTGTTGCTGACTAATGTTAGGAGATCCTGACTCGGACGGCCTTGGGGATATTTTCTTGCTGGTAATTCAAAAGTAGCATTAAGGTGTAACTGGTAGCCCATCACAATCCCTGAAGACAGATGTCATATTTATTAAGGAGATTTCCTAGTTCATTTCCATATAATTTTAGTTGTCAGACAATACCCACAATGTTCTATGGACAGATCAGAATATTTTTCTGCGTGAAGCTACATCAGAGTGCTGCAAATTAGGTACATTATTGATCTTTTTCAGTTCCATGGTGAATTAACCAAATTCTATTTGTACTGAGCTGAGGGCTATATTAATTTCCTGGAGCAGAGTAGAGTACTTCTCTACTTATCACACAGTCCCTTCTGAGAGTAACTTTTAGGTTGTCAGTCTCATTGTGAAGAAGTATGTCTGGTCCCTAAAATGGTTTTGACTTTCTAATTTGGTGTTCTTGGAGGTAAGATTAATGCTATTTTCGCACAAGTAAAGTGTGTTAGATAATTCAATTTAGTAACTGATTGAGTAGTTATTTCCCATTTGACCAGTAATGTTTGCCTGATGTGGATTTTATTGGACTATTCTGCAGTCAATCATGAAGTGAATGAATGAAATGAATAAAAATCGAATTTGTAGAGAGCAGCTAATCCTCTATAAACTACAGCACAGAAAATAGTCCAGGAGCGGATGGATGGTTTGCTGGTTAAATAGCCAAATTTTAAAACTTTTCCTCAAGTCAAGTGGGTTTGATTTGGTCTTAAGTGCTAAAGGTAGTGTGTTCTACAATCTTGCTGTGCTTGTGACAAAACTCTTACCACCCCATCTAACTCTTTTAAATCTATGAACTACAAGGTTTCCACTGGCAGAGGAACAATGAGATATTGTCAGAAAATAAGGTTGAAAGCGTTGTGACAGATGAATTGGACCCAGGTAAGAACTTGAAAGCTATGCACAGGGCGTTGAACTTAATGCGTTTTACCACAGGGAGCCAGTGTAACTGAACCAAAGCTTGAGAAGCAGAGTTGTGTATGGGAATACCCAGAAGCAAACAAGCCACTGTATTTTGAAGAGTCTGTAGTTTGTTTAAGCAAAATTGGGTTCTCTCTGTTGTTGTTTTGTTGGAATAAGTACTAAACGTATTAAATGTTATCTTGTTAGTTTGATCAACTCTGGATTTTTTTTTATAACAAACTTTATTGAATTTCTGACCAGCAGAACCGGCCAAGGTAAACACATGGCACGCACATAGCAGAATATGCTGTATAGGCCACGCAGGACGGAGACATCTCACAAATATATCCTAATGCACATGAAGAGTAACCACAAGTACAGACTCATGGGTAATTAAACAAGCTGACCCAGCCACTTTCCCCACATCTGCCTATGTTTCCCCTTATCCACTTCGACAGGGTAGGGGGCCCAGGGGACAACCATCGGACTGCGATGTCCCGTTTTGCCAGCAGGAGGGCCGTGCCGAGAAACGCCCTTTCCGCCCTCGTACTCTCACATCCTTCAAACACCCCCAAGAGAATCAACAGAGGAGAGAGGGGGGAGACTTCCTATCCCAGCACCCCCAACAGGTCACGGGTCTCCTTGGTCCACTATTGAAGTATAACTATACATCACCATACCATGTGGTAGAAGTCTGCTGGGTCGACCCTGCACCGAGGGCAAGCCGGGGTGGTGTGTAAGCCCACTCGGCGTTGGGGAATTGGGGAGAGATATGCGAAATGGAGGTAATCGGAATGAACAAGTCGCAGTCTGGAGGAGGTGCTAAGTTCGTTGGGTGTCCCACCAGTCTTCGTCATCTATGGGTCCCACCCAACTCTCCCAACGGGTTCTGGGATGGTGAAGTGAACCATTGGAGTTGATAACAAGTGTGCGGTAGATCTGGGATATTCCGCCTAGGCTGCCCATGAGCAGACTTATTTGTCGGGTTAGAATCGTGAACACCCTTTGACTGCTATGCTGGCAAAAAAAATCCATTTCGAAAGATTCATGTTAAAAAATTTTAGTGTTTGATTCTTTGGTTTGAAAAATCAATGGCAAAGGTTTGCTGACTGACCCTGAGCTGATCTTTCGATACAAAAAAAAGGGTGATAATTATGAAGTTTCCGGGACTGCTGAATCGAAAGGAGCAAGAAATGTTTCTGAAAAGACAACTAAATTCTTTGTTGTAGAGCATTTGTCTATATAATCTCGGTTTATACATGTACTGTGGGAAAGTGAAGGTAGAGCAAGTTGATGTTGTTTGGATTGTATAAGTGATTTTCCTATGTTATTAAGACCTTCTGCAAGACCTTGGAGAAGTTAATTCTTAAGGTTCTCCATCAACGGCACCGAACATGAATATTGGTTTGTTTTTTCCTCAGGATTCATATCAGCTGTTTCATTTACATTCCTAAGCTTGCTGTACATTTAGAAATAGCACTTATTCCTCCTTTGGAATCAGTTTCAGACACTGTTATGCAGAAAGGGTTATCTTCAGTTATGATGTCATTGTATTCCAGGTTATGCTCGACTGTCCCTGGACCCTTAATGCTATCAATTTATTGGTGGTTCATGTTTTTGTTGTTGTGCTTTTTGCTGAAAAATTGGTAATAACTCCTGTTAAGCTAATGGTTGTTTGTTTTTACTAAGTGGTCTGTTAATATTATGTTTTGTTTAGTTTTGTCAGTTTTTTCATCCTTCTCTTACTGAAGTGAGGTTGTAAGTCCTCCACAGTTGGTGACCCTGCAAGAATTTGATTAGGGCCGGTGCCCTTTGAATCAAGAATGTTTTTAGGTGTTGTGTTCACTGGGTTTTCAAAGTATATTACTGATTTATCCCTTTGATTATCTTCAGCTAAAACAGTCATGTTTTCATTAACAAATGTTAACACAATTTAAATTATCAATTTATTTAATCCATAAATTTCAAGTAATGAAAGTCTGGTTTAATTGTGACTTCATGGATAACTGAAATAAATTTTACTCCCTCAGGATAGCTTATCAGCTGCAGCTAATCTGACTGATACCTTGATGACTTAGGTATGTGTACCCTGTAAATATGAGTGTAATCAATTAATATAAAATCAATAACTATGTTTAAACAAAGATAAATAGGCCTTAACTAGTTTCTAGTGTTCACAGCACCCTTTTCCCATTCAGATATAAGCTTTATAAGTCCGAGCAAACTTAGACTTGGGTGTCTGAGGACGCTTTACATAAGAACAGAATTAACATGTCACAGATTATATTGAGATGGGGAGGGTCAGATAACTTTCGAAATGTGTTCGCCAGAAAAGGCTTGCTTAAAGTTTGAAGATTGCTTTGTAGAGTGTAGTTATGAATTTTCTAGAAAGGCAAGTGTGCTAACTGGTAATTATCTCTTGTGCACATCCTGGGCTTATCTGGCACTACGTAGAATGTGATGGTGGGATGTTCCATTAGAATGTCCACTTGTGTATTTGTTCTAATGGAATGTTTTGTTATGAAAAAGGGAACCTCAGCTTGACCATGGTGGATGGCTGGTATGTCTCTCCAGTGATTTGTACCTATTAAACCTATCACTCAAACCTTCTACATCTACCATGCACCTCATTTGGAGAAGAGACTGCCTTGTAACACTGGAGACGAGGATGGGATCACGCGAGGGAGAAGACATCTCAACATTGGGCCTATTGTGAGTTGCATGTGTTGGGCTGACTCACAAGCTGCAGCGTTTGTTTTGAACAAAGGAATTCATAGTGTGATTATTTTCGGTGGACTTGCTCAGTCTGTGTGTTGCGAGGCATCTGGACTTTGTGCGATTTTTAGAAAGAAAGAAAAGAAAATTACAGGCTCGCACATCCGGTGCTTACTTTCGACAGTTGGCCGGAGTTTTCTATGTGCACACGTCTTGCTGCGGTGAGCCTTCTCGAGCAACCAGCTTCTGACAAGCTCGAGCACTGAGGTCTTTTGTGGGAGAGGAGCCGTGTGCATGCCCGTTAGCCACGAGACAGCTTCTACTTCGATGGCGCATGAGGAAAAGTGAAAACAAGCCCAATTCACCAGGGAAATTGATGCGATTAGACGCAGGGCGTGGCTATTTGCCTGTCATTCTTTATTCCAGCAATAGTCACGCCTGATGCCTATTTTATGCTTGAAGCTGTGATTTTGCTCAGCGACAGGCACACTTTGTTTCAAAACAAGTTTGTATTCATTTCATGCAAGTTTTATAATTTGTGCTAGCACATATTCAGCAATAAGCATCCTTAACATTACATCCTTGTTTTTCCATCTTGGTGCATGATATTTGGTGTGATGATAATGCAAACTGTGCCTGTGCCACCTTTCTTTTTGTCTTTACCAGGAGATCCTACGATTAAATTGAGCAAGTGGAAGAAGGCATTCGAGCATTTCGCTAGTGTATGCGGAGCTTCTTTCAGTTTTGATCACAAGACTGTGTTGTTGTTACACTGCCTGGGTCCTGAAGGACAGGCAGTCTTTGATCATCTGCCTTCTGTCTCTGATGGTGGAAGAGCGGAGCTAAATGACCGAGTTATGCATCTGAAAGTTAGACAATCACTATTTACCCAAAGTTAGTACTATACTTGAGCGATACCATTTTGGTAGATGAGTACAGAAAGAAGGGGAGTCCATAGAGAAATGCGTCATGGATTTAAGGAAGTTTGCTTCATCGTGTACATTTTTGGGTACAACGTCTGAGAGAATAAGCAATCAATTCATGCTGGGGTGTAGCATTGAAAAGGTCAGGGATGAACTTTGACTGAAAGATGATGCATCTTTGGATGCTGTTTTAGTGATAGCTAAAAAATATAGAGCACTCTTTGAAATTTGTAGAAGTCATAAAAAAGGACACAAAAGTAGATGTACATGTTGTGGAAAATAAGGCGGATGTGGTAAGAAGTAAACAGGGATGGTTGGCGGATCAGAAATCGGCAAAAAACAAAGATGGCAAAGCGAAGAGTAAAGACGTGTGGAAATGTTACAGGTGTGGAAGCACTAATAACTTGGCCTTTCATAGAGTGTTCAACACTTCAAGCACTGTGCAGGGGCTGTGGTAAGAAATTTCATTATCAAAGCAAGTGTAATAATACAAATGTCAAGGTCAATGTTAAAGTAAAAGAGGTGGAGTATAGTGATGATTCAGATTTTGTGTGTGGACAGATAGACGTGCAACTGGGTTGTGGTGAGCAAGAGTCCAGTTGATGAAATTTTAGGAGATGGTAAACAAACTAATTTTTTGTTTTACTCTGGGGAGAAGATAACATTGGTTTCTAATGAGTTCTTTAATCAGAACCTCGAGGGGAGTGTGAAGTTGATGAAACCTGACATCAGACCTTTGGCTTATGGTGGGGAACCTATAAAATTGAGAGGGTATTTCATGGGAATGATGGAGAATATAACAAGATGGGTTGCTGGAAAGGTTTATGTTTTGTTAAGAGGCAACAGCATTCTGAGCTGGTTTCATGTTCGATCCTAACAGTGATCTTCCCATAATTGTGAAGGATGGGGTACAATCAGTCACATGAGTTAGGAATGGCCTACCCTCAGAGGAATTCGTGCAGAGTTTGGTAGAAGAATTTCCATCTGTGTTTAGATTCGAATTAAGGTGCCTTAAGGGGGATAGTCACAGAATTAAGTTGAGAGAAGGCACACAACCTAAATGTGGTAAGGTGCGTGGAGTACCATTTGCTGTGAGGAATGAGATGCAGTTGGAGTTGGAAAAATTGTTGAAAGACGGAGTCATTGAAGAGGTGGAAGGATCAGATTGGTTGGCTCCAGTGGTTGTTGCAAAACAGAGCAGCAGAGAGTCGAGACTGTGTTGACTAGCGTGAACTGAACAAGGGAACGACTATAGATAAGTATCCCATCCTAAATATTGCGGAGATGTTGACATTGTTGAAGGGGGCTGAAGTGTTTTCTTCAATTGATTTAAAGTCAGCATATCATCAAATAGAACAGGAGAAGAATTCAAGGGTTGTCACTGCTTTTATAACACCATTTGGCATATATAGGATAAAAGAATGCCATTCGGATTAGTATTGGCAGTCTCTGTTTTTCATAGAGCTATGGGAAAAGTGCTGAAGGGTTTGGATGGCATCAAATTATATCAGGATGACATTCTTATTTATGGTCTGGATGTTGGTGTGCACAATGACAGTGAAGATGGTTCTTAAGAGAATGGGAACAGTTAATTTGACAATAAAAGGGGAAAAATGTAAATTTAGGCAGACGTTTATAGAATGCCTGGGACATGAAGTTTCAAAGGATGGAGTTAAGCCAAAATTAAGCTTGGTAAGTGCTATAAATGGTTTGCCGTCCCCTACGAATAAAGAGAAGCTTCTCAAATTCTTAGGGATGTAAGTTTATGCCTAATTTTGCAGCTAAAAGTTCCAAGATGAGACTTTTGTTAAAAAAGGGGGCGACATTCTCTGGAACAGGGATTTTGAAGAGGAATTCAAAGTTATAATGAGAGAGCTCATTGGCGCTCCAAATTTGAGAAGTTTTGACCCCCAACATGAAAACCACCATCATTACTGATGAAAGTGTCAAGGGGTTAGGAGCAGTTCTTTTGCAAGGGGATGGTGCTAACACTAGAACTATTATGTTTGTGTCCAGCAGTCTGCGAGGTCCAGAACAGAGGTACTCTGTGATTGAGAGAGAGGCCCTGGTGATATATTGGGCGGTCAGGAAAATGAAGACCTTTGGGGGGGGGGGGGGCAGTTTAGAGTCAAGACTGTCCACAAACCTTGGAGAGAGATATTTCAGAGCAAGGGGATTGACACAGTGTCAGGAAGAATTACTCGCTGGGTGGCAGCAGTACAATTCTTTAGTAGAATATATCCCTGGGATAAGAAATATGGTTGCAGATGCTCCATCTAGATTAGTGCCAGAACATGAAGAAGTTGAGTGCAAGTAAAATGATGTGGATGAGGAAGTGTGTATGGGTCATTGATGGGCAGCTATTTCCGAGGAGGAATGGAGAAAGGCTTTGTACGAACATGGTAGTATTCAAGAAGTGTTTGAACGGTTAAGAGTTGATTGGAGTAAAAAGGGGTGCGTTGGCAAGGAAAGTCAGACGTTTTGGACTGTGAGAGAGGTGTTATCCCAATTAAATGTTTGATTGTTTCGTGGGACAAGGTCGGTGCCGCCGGTCGTTTTGAGAAAACTCTTGCATAAACTGGCGCATGAAGGTAACTAGGGCATATCTAAGATGGAGAAGTTAAGATCGGTTTACTGGTGGCCAGAAATGGACATTGATGCAGAGAGATTGGTTCGGAGTGTGTTCAATGTATGATGAGTGAAAAGATTTTGAAGCCTAGGACTCAACCGATGGTTATGAGACAGTTACCTAAAGGTTCTTGGGAGGAAGTCGCACTGGACATTTTGGGTCCCACTGATGGTCAAGTTGGTACATTCTATGTCTTGGTTTTAAGCGATCTGTACTCACGATGGCCAGAGATAACAGTCACCAGGGGCATGAAACAAAACATGTAGTTGCATTTCTTCTGGAACTCATTGATAGGGAGGGTGTCCCTGGAATATTGTTGACTGATAATGGTGTAGAGTTGGTTTCAAGGGAAATTGAGAAATGTTCTACTGGGAAAGGTATCATACATAAAAAATGTACATATATCACCCTGAAGCCAATGGAGTTGTGGAGCACTTTAACAGGGTGTTAAAAAAGACAATTAAAATGGCAAAGGATAATGCTGTGGACTGGAGAGAGGAGTGTGTAGGAAAGTGTGTGTGTATCATTTGACCCCTAATTCTAAGACTGGCAAATCACCGTTTGAATCATTCAGGAAAAGAAGAGCTAACACTGTAATGGCACCTTGATGGGTGACTGAGAAATGTGAGGGTAACAAGGACAAGCTGATGGTGCGAGAGAGGGAAGTGAAGAAAATGGAGACGAGGAAGAGATGGTTTGAAGGCAGAAAAAGGGTTAAAGTTACCAAAGTGAAGGTCGGAGATTGGGTGAGAATCAGAATGCCTGGAAGTTGTAGAAGATTTTCTGAGTCGATACCGGTCGTAAAGTTGTTTAAGAATGCAATTAAGACAACAGATACCAGGGTGTGGAATCTCAACAGAGTTATTATGGTAAACTATGGGGTGGAAGGCAAGGTGGACGAAAGGGTAGAGGAAGATGAATGTGGTAGGAAGAGAGTGAAGGTGTGGGTGTGAGACGACGTTTTAGAAAGGTAATGCTTCCTAGGTATTTGGAGAATTATGTTTATACAAATACATCAGGTGAATTCTATTTCTCCATTAGGATTATATTTTTTATATTAATTTTTGTAATTATTTTTCTATGTATGTATCTTCAGAGGCTGTCCAAATTCTTGTAGTAGTTTCTTATTTGGTCTTGCCACAGTTTGTTCAGTAGCACTGTACATGGCATTATTTTTTATTTTATTTCATCTGTTCAATTAGTTTCTTTGTAGACTTTTTTTTTGTACAATTATATGAGTGGGAGGTGTGTGGTAAATGGTAATTATCTCTTGTGCACATCCTGGGTTTATCTGGAACTACGTAGAATGTGATGATGGGGTGTTCCATTGGAATCTCTACTTGTGTGTGTTCTAATGGAATGTATGTTGAAAAAGGTAACCACAGCTTGACCATGGCGGATGGCTGGGATGTCTCTCCAGTGCTTTGTACCTATTAAGCCTATCACTCAAACCTTCTATATTTACCGAGCACCTCATTTGAATAAGAGTCCTCTTTGTAACAGTGAGCCTTGAGGTTTTCGCATACAAATGAGAGAAGGGGTGGGGGTTGAGGCAAAGGGGCAGTCAACATTCTGAGATCGAGAGGAAAGGTGTTCCATGATGCAGTGGCAGCAGCAAAGGATTGTTTCATAGCAGCTGAGATCCTGAATTTAGGAGACACAAGCAGAAAGGTTTTGTGACTCCAGAGACCCTTCGATCCGCTCGAGATGCTAAGTTTTGCTAGGTAAGAAGGTGTATTTTCATGTATGGCACTGTGCATGAGGCAGCAAATTCTGAAAGTGATCAGGGATGTGATGGGTATCCAGTGGAGGCTGTGAAATATAGGAGTGATGTGGTTGTATCTGTTCACGGAGTCTACCAGTCTTGTAGCAGAGTTTAGGGTTTGGGGGCTCCTGCAAAAATGGTACTTTCAAAATCTTGTCTGGAGAAAAGTAGGGAATGAATGGGTATTTTAAGATGATTAATAGAGATAAGGCGATGGATTTCCAATTGGAAGCTGGCAGATTTGGGCTGGTTGTTTATATGAGGGATTAAGTAAGTAAGTAATCTCTTTATGATGGCCCCCAGCGCCGGGATGCCTTCGGGTAGCTGTTTGCGCTTTACAAATACTGGATTTACATTTACATTTATTGCGTGATTAGTTAAAACCTTTGCAATCTGTAAAAACGTGTGTAAAAACAAAACAACGTCATATAATACTAGAATTAGTTGAATGCATTAAAAAGTAGCAATGGTTACATAAAATTACAAGAAGGATAAAAGCTGACGTGCAATACAGTCAATAAAATGCATAAAATGGCATAAAAAGTACAGCATTTTTTGGAGTATTATTTCCTGAGGGTTCCTTTGCAATGCCAGTTCCTTTAAAGTTGGTATTTAGGGATTTCGATATAAATAGAATTAAAATCTGTGAGCGGGCATGAAAAGTTCGTTGTTGACAGTTCCAGTTTGCAGTACATCATGTCCTTTGTTCACCCAGTTCATAGCACCCCTTACCAGGTAATTCCCATGTCTGTGATAGGCTTACCTTAGCCCATATTGCTGAGCCTGGGGTGACTTAATAGAATAAAGAATTTTATGTCACCATTGCTGGCCCACAGCCCAAAAGTGGCTGCTGAGGAGCACGAAGGAACCGTAGTGGTAAACATAATTGGCAGGGACAGTCTCTTTGAAACAGGATTGTTGTACACTGCGCAGAAGTCGGTGGGCCCAAATTGATGACCAGTTTGTTAAAGGACTTCCAGAGAAAGCTTTGCTTTTGCTGCACTCATAAACCGAACAAGGCTACAGGCCAACCGGACATTGCTGCCCTCGAAGCAGGCCTTTACCGCCTGCCTGCATGTTCGTACCTGGCTTTCAATCAGGCGCGGCTTTAATAGCTGTCTTCGTTCCGCTCCCAAGCCTTTGCAGATACATAATAGATGTAAAACATCCTCATTGATGTCCCCGCATAATCTGCAGTGGTTTGTTGCGTCTGTGCGTTTCCATGGCGGCAGGTGACACTTTGCGGGTAAAATTCCCAACCTCAAGTGCAAGAATCTTTCTTTGGTGATTCTCGAGAAGCCTGTTCCTAGGTATTGTTGTGGCTTAGCCCTCACATAGCTCTGAATTACGAACCAACCATGGGACCTCTTGCTAAGTGCTGCTTTATCTTCTTCGTGGGATACAATCTTTACTGATTTATTTACCATGACCTTGAAACTTTTTTGGGACATACTGGTTTCCCATAGGTCCTGTAAAGCAAGCAGCCTAATTGCCGATTGTAGGTAACCCATGGCCGGGCTGTCTTTTTTCCTTGTAATTTCCTTCCACAGATGTGAGTTCATTGTGCCTGGCTCGGCTCCCTTTATTTTATACCAGCACTTGGCGTAAGCGCCCTTCCGTGATATTTGTTGCTTTTGGAGCCCGAACTCTAGCCTTATTTGAGCTGGCGATGTAAACTGCGGGAGATTGAATATTATTCTCACAGCCTTGGTGACCGCATTGTCCAAGGTAACCTCGTCTCTCCCTCTCATTGATTCACTTCCATGAGTGATCGTAGGTAAAAGTCTTGCTCGGAGCACTTCTAATAGAGGAAGAAGATTGGGGCCGGCTATTTTGTGCTTGATATTTTTTAGTGCAACTGCCAGTGTGATCCCTCTGCTCTTGATGGCTGCTTTCTGTTTAATGAACGAGCCGTTCCTATCAAATATTACTCCCAAATACTTATATTCCTCGGCCGTCTCCAGCAACCTACCCCCCATCGTCCAACGGGGTTGGTGTTTGTTGTTCCGTCGGTTTAATACCATAACTTTGGATTTTTCAAGGTTTATACTTAACCCGTTCATCTCAGCAAAATCACTTGTGGTATTTATCAAATGCTGCAGGCCTACTGGAGTACGACTGATAAGTATCAGGTCGTCGGCATACAGTAGGTTTGAGAGAGTTAAGCCCCCCAGATTCGGGGCGTGATGGTTACAATTGTCCAGCTTAATGGTGAGATCGGAGATAAAAAGGTTGAACAGGGTCGGGGCCAGGACACAGCCCTGCTTCAGCCCTTTGGTGGTTGTGATTCTCCTTGACAAGCAATCCCCTGCTCCCACTTTAATTTGGACCCATGTTTCGGAGTGAAGTAAAATTAACTGGTTCAGGAGATTTGTGGCTATTCCCCACCTCGAAAGTTTCGCCCAGAGTATCCCCCTGTCTACACTGTCGAAAGCAGTTTTAAAGTCAATAAAGCAAACAAATAGTGGTTTATTGATGTTTTTAGTAGCATCTATCAAAAGCGAAAGAGCAAGAATATTTGTTGTAGTCCCCATGCTTTTTGGAAGCCAGTTTGACTGATGGGAATTAAGGCTTTTTCCTGTGCCCAATCCGTAAGTTCATTCAGTAGGAGGCCTGCGTAATATTTGGCTTCGATATCTATTAATGCAATGAGCCTGTAGTTTTTTGGCTCGGTCATACTGCCTTTTTTATGGATCGGTGAGATAATTGACCCCTTCCAAGATTCAGGAATTCTTTCGAGTTCCATAATATTATTGAAAAGGGGTAATAGCACTACAGCCCAATAATTCGGGTCTTGCTTATATATGATTGGTGGTAGGCCGTTGGGCCCAGGCGCTCCATCCTTCCGGCTTTTTGAGATTCTATTCACAAGCTGTTTATTTGAAAAGAAGGGGGTGAGTTCCGATCCTTGGAGTTTGAGGAACTGCCGGTCGCATTGGTACAGCGAAGTATCTTGTTTTATTTCGCCGACTTCCGAGTTGAAGTGGCGCTGTAGGTGTTTTACCCAAATGTCCTCCGTTATGTGTGAATTTATTCCCGGAGCTGTGGGATTCTCTAAGCCGTTGACTGTCTGCCAAAACCTGGTGCTGTTGTTATTTTTTGCATCATGTAGCAGTTTTGCCCATGTTGTATCAGCATTTTCCTTTTTAGCAAGCCATATGATTTTGTTTCTACGTACCTTTAGCCTCCTTAGTTCAAGCTGTATGTTATTGACTGGGCCGTGTAGGTGGAGACTGCGCAGAGCTCTATTAATTTCGCTCTTTATTTGCCTTAGTTCGGCGTTCTGGGGTCTTGAGAGATAAATTCTTTGGTTACTTGCCAGGTTGCGTGGAGCCTCCCATTCGTTTTTTGGCCTTGCTTTTTCTTCTGTTGAATCATTTTTGGATTTGGCAGAGTCGAAACTTTTGATGAAGTTCTCCCAAGCTGTAAAACTGTTCTCACTCGGCTGTTTGCTTTCCTCCCATCTTTTTTTCGATAAGGCCAGAAGTTTTTCTGGATCGCTCGTATTGCATTTAATTCGCCGGTGATTCGATGTGACCTTTAAATTTAAATTTTCAATTGGGTGAGTAGTTGCCGTACCATGAGCGTCGAGTATGAACTCTTGAGGTTGATGGTCGCTGTAATCAAGTGTTCCAATCCTAAAACCTTTTATTGAACTAAACAGCGATAAAGAAGTGAAAGTGTAGTCTATTGCAGTATTTGAGAGTGCATTATGAAAAGTTGCGGCTTGTGGGCGGTCGCCCGCGGATCGGCCGTTTAATGCTACCAGGGACAGGTTCTCCAGTTCGTTCAAAAGGTCATTCGAGATCTTGGATTGCTTACCCCACCTGCACTCGTCCTGGCGTGGGATCCCCCATACTACATGTCGGTCTGCTGCCGGCCTGTCCGCGTCGGCACCCCCTGTGAGGCACATATTGAAGTCGCCTGAAACGATGAAGTTTGAAGACGCCTCTTCGGTGACTAACTTGGTCAGTTCGGTTACCAGAAGTTTTGCGCCTATTTTTTTATTGTGGGGGTGTATGTAGGTATTAACAAGTATTAACTGTTGCTTGGCTCTTAGGACTGATATTTCTATCTGTATTGTTTTTATTCCATTTGTTTGAATGTTTCTGCTTGTTAATTCCTTCACGGATGTTATAGTCTTAATTGAGGCATAAGTCGTAAGGCCACTTTTCAAATTACCAAATTTCGAACTTCGGGTTCCCGGGAGATGGTATGATTTAAAACCTTGTAGATGATACGGATCTTCCAGCCATGTTTCTTGTAGAAGAATTAAGTCGAATTGCTGGAGGTACATCAATAGGACTTTGTCGAAGGTTTTAGCGCCAAGCCCGTTTATGTTCCAGGAGCAGAATTTTAGATTTGAAGTGTTTTTTGCCTTTTCTGCTCTCTGTCATTGATTCTCGGGTCTGCAGTTTATGGTTTTTGCTATCCATGACCAGTCATTTGGTACGTCCTTTCCTCTTTTGTCCTGTACGTTCCAGATGGTAGCTCCGCTATTATCCGTGACCTCAATGGAGGTACTGCGTGCCCCTTTGAGCACAGAGTTAGTAAATCCAAAATTACCCTTATTACTTGGCCTGCAGTCATTAGGCCCTTGATGTTGTTGGAGTAGGGGTTCTGGGTACCCGACTGCGTGATGAATCTGTAGTCGGATCCCCCAGACTTCTAATTGGTGCTCCTCTTTAAGAATTCTCTCCACTCTTTCCCGATTTGCCCAGGTAGTTTTTGTTGCTTCGTGCTCCGATAGATGTTTAAACGTTTTGAATTCAACGGATTCCAGGACTTGTGTGCCGATCCCAGCCAGGTTACTAATGGCGGTTAATATTCGAAGAATATTCCCTCTATTGAGGGTGTCGCCCCGTCCTTTGGATTTATATTCTGGGATGAACAGAATTGACTGGGAGGTTTCCCGTCGGGAATTGTTTGAAAGAGTTGCACTGCACGGGTCATTTTCCCTCCCCTCTATGTTTGGGGGTGTCTGTTTTTCTTTTGCCTCTTTATCTGCTGTTTCAATGCTTGGCTCTTTATTCCTCCTCCCAGTTTCGGGGCAATTAAGTCTAACTGGGCCTGGTTTTTCTGCTGTTTCCTCAATTGGTTTGAAATCTGCTGTTTCTGTTTGCATGATGGCAACCTTTACGACAGCTATTGTCGCAGGCGTGGTCCCCCCCGTTGAGGGATTAGTGTCAGAGAAAAGTCTAGGATGAAGCCTAGAGATTTGGCAAATGGAGTCAAAGTTGCTGATTTCAAGGGTTCCAGGTTAGAGTGGCCGACCTCGAAGCTGGGGAACCGGGTTCGAGTCTCGCCAGGGACGCTCAACATCCTGTAGTTCTGGCCAAATCATTTAATCTCCCCGTGCCTAACAAAATGAATGTCTGTAACATAACTGGTACTCATTGAAAGCGCTCCAATACCTTCGGGTCGCGTTCATGCTATATGAAACTCTAAAACACTGTAAATAATTATTTTTTTTAAATTATACCCTTGATAGATGAGGAGGAAATATGTTTTCTGTGGGTTTACTTGAAGGTTCTGTCTTAAACAGATGTGTAACAGACATAAGCAGCATCATAGATTGAAGACGTCTTCAGTTGTTGAAGTTTATAAGTAAGACTGGGTGTTGTTTATTGGTGCTGGGCCACATCTGTCTGTTTTAGCATTTGGCTTAGTGGCGCCATATATAGACTGAATAACGGTGACACCAAAATTAAGCCCTACAATGCTATACGTGTGGTCTCCACTAGTTGAGATCTGTTAGCCTGCGAGTATTTGAGCTACATAAGGACTTTGCTACGTAAGCCTATGAGGTGTTCATGTCTGAGTAACCTGTGATCAAAAGCATTGAAGGTTGCTAATAGGTCTAGCAGCACTAGAAGGCATGAGCCACCTTTGTCCAAGATGTGAAATACAGCATGAATCACTTTATATATTCATACAGACTTTGACAGTAGCAATTTTGATATTGACACCTGCTCTGTAATCTGAGTGATGGCGTAGGTGTTCTTTTGGGACTGTTTAGCAGATTAACCATTATTTCGCCTATGGCCTTTTCAAGCCATGGCAGGTTAAATGATAGACAATAGTTTAATTCATGGTAGGGATCGAGTTTGGGTTCTTTGATGAGGTTGCCAATTTGGTTGGTCTCCAGAACTGTGGAAAATACACCTTAAACTAAAGAGGCATTGATCAGACTGCACCCTTTATCTTGGAAGATATGAAAATTAGCCTTAATAGTTTTGATAACACAGTTGTGTCCCTGGCCATTTGATGTTGTTATTGATTCTGCCTATCTTGACATTGTTTACACATCTGGAATTATATGTTTGACGTTTCTCTTGCAAACTGGAAATCTCAGCTACTTGGTAGTTATGATTAGTTCAGTGAAGCTGATCATTTTGTAAACGATGCTTGGTGGTTCATTTTATAGCTTTTATCTTTTGTTATTTCAGTCTTCCTGACCTTATTACATCATTTAGCCCAGTACTCTGTAGTTTTCGCCTTTCTAGGTAGACAGTAGATGTTAATTTTGAATTTTCAAGCAAGCTCTTGCAGTTTGTCCCTGAAGTCACCAACATCAAGCTAGCCCTTTGCCTGCTTTTCGGGCAATCATGTTGCTGGCTGTTAGTGGAGATGTGATGCTCTCGTTGCTTACTTCATACATTCAGGTACTATTGTTGTCTGTGTTTATGTACAGAATAACCTGTGAGTGAAAGAGACATCAAATGTAGGCTGTTTCCCTTCACATACTTTGATCTCCTGGTTATTCACTGTGTAATAACACATAACTCTACCATATGATATTGTAATTTTTTTGCAGATCAAAGGTTACCAGTTTAAAGTGAGTGCTCACTCTTGCTAATAAATAGTACGTTCATTTTAGAGTTGAAAACAAGTTGATTTAATTAAAGATTCAAACATCTGTCTGCTGAATTTTATGTTTTCTGATCTACCCATTTATGCAGCTTATTTCTTCATCTCAGTGTCTGTACTTCAGCAATGTAATGTAATGTAAGTAATACTTTTATAGCGCGACTGCCACCCAACGGGTATCCTGGCGCTGAGATTACCAAAAAGGGACACTGTGCGTAACTGAAAATCAAGTCAGATGAAGTCAATATCAATAAGATCAATGTCAATATGAAGTCCAAGGAACATGCAAGCACCTTTGACCTATTACAACTGCAGGGTCCAGAGTTTCAAACTAGCTAGAGTGACGGTTTTTTCCTTAGGACCCAAGATCTATCATTTTGCATCAGTGAAAAGAGGGCTTATTAGCTCTTATGGGTTCAGGCGACAGTTGATTGGTTGTGAAAGCTGCATTTCCAATGGATCTTGATTCTGGGTGCCATTTTAATAAAGTAAGACCTGAGAAGCAAAATATTCACCTCCATGCCTTTAACAAAAATCAAGGATATCCGTCGTGATAATTAAGAATGTCTGCATTTGATCTTCTTGCGCAGATGCATGTTACCTAGAAAAAGGTAGGGTCATTAATCTCTTAATTAAAATGGATATAGGAAAAGTTATCATAATAGTAACTACAGTCCATCTTAAAGTTTTTTTTTAGTTCTGTGCTAGAGTGAACACGTTATTTCCAGGCCTCTGTGCAAATGACGTAGCTCCCTACTCAGTGTACTTGGTGCACCTACCCTGGTTCTAAGATGTTAATGTCAGCCGGCAACTAGATTGAAAGTGGATGCTATGAAGGGAATGGGAACACATTCTAAAATTGTAGAGCTGATGGTCGAGGTGTGGGGAGTCACCAAAAATGCAGGTTTTTCTTACTCTTTGTCCGGCTGCTCTCATATGTAGGGTTCAGTGCAGAGCTTCACACTTGACCTTAAGGATATGCTACATAGCATCCAGGGAACTATGTTGTGTAGTAAGGGTTCTCAGGTAAGTGCAAAGCTTCAGAAGTCTGTAGATATACCAGCATTTGTAAAGCGCACAGCTACCTCCGGAGAGGTGTCCCGGTGCTGGGGGCCCTCTGGAAGATTAAGCGAGCTATTGCCAGAGTCACATGGTGCTGGGTGAACCTGCCGCCGGCACCGGGGATCGAACCGTGAACCCCGTGGTCCGGATTCAGACATCCTGGCGCCACACCTCTTCCATCATATTAGCTGTGGTGGATCATGCACACCTATATGTATGTGGGGGCATATTTACAAGCCACTTGCGCCACTTTTGCGCCGCCGTTGCGTCACGCATGTGACGCAGCGGCGACGCAAACCATGCGCCGCGTTGCGCTATATTTACAACGTGACGCATCTAGGGAGATGCGTCACGTAGTAAACCCCTGCGCCACATGAAACCTGCGTCAGGTTTCATGTGGGCGCTACCGGCGCAGGGGGCGTTCCGGCGCAGGAACGCCTCGGAAAAGTGACGTAGTGAAGTCTACAAGATTTCACGCAGTCACTTTTCCGACGCTGATGCGTCAAATCCTTACGCCTGCTTCAAGCAGGCGTAAGCATTGACGCACCATGTTAGGGATAGGGAAGGTTGGAACAGTGCTGGAGTTGCGTCGCGCTTGCGACACAACTTCAGCACTGCGCCAACCTTCCGCCGGCAGATGCGTCACGCATCTGCTTATCCTTGCGCCACGATGCGCCGCATTGTAAATGCGGCGCATCGGACGTGGCGCAAGGGTAAACTTGCGTGACGCATTTTCTCTGGCGCATCCCTGCTGATATGCAGGGATGTGCCAGGGAACGTAAATATGCCCCGTGGTTTTTAGGTCGAGCCTAGGCAGCGCACATGCGTTGTGTGCAACACCTGCTGTATTTGATAAAGGACTTTGCTCCCACCTGCTGCTTTCCCACTGGTTCAGTGTAGTGTCATTGTCTTTGCTGCTCCCTAAATGGTTTATGCAGCGATATGTCACCTCCGTTTTTCCGCACATGAGCACCCCCCAAGTACAGTTTCCTTCCGCTTCCATTGTTCATGTGGTGTTTCGGAAAACTCTTTTTCTTGTTTCTGGTGCGCCACTACTTTGGGGACAGCCGCTTTGCTTTCCACCCGTTGCCGCGTCCAGCTGCCATCTTGTTTTGGTGTGAGGCTGCGGGATCCCTATGCTGCACCGAGTCATGTAAGCACTTGAAAGAAATAGTCACTTAGAAGGCCAGCTAAGACATTTCCTTTACCCGCTGGCTGCAGCTGTAGGGGAGGGCGGGACAACGTCTGACTCCTCCCAACAGAGCGCCCATGCTTTCGTCTTTGAATAATACCTCACTCTGCTAGCACTGTGCTGTGAAGTCGTCTGGCTCCTCTCAACCAGCTTCGTCTGTTTCCTGTGTGGCCATTCTTTCCTCTTTACTTGTACCCCTCAGTAGGTGTGGGTAGCATGCGATGGTTACGCGAGGTCTTCCTGCTGTGCAGGACTGTGTCTGGTGGACTTCAGACCCTGTCGGCGGTAGGTATCCCAGCCTACTACCTCCGCGGTGCCGGGAGCAGAGGCAGCATCGAAGGTGCCGGGGAAGGCCTGTGCTACTCTGCAGGATGGATGCAGGAGGGACTGCCGTCACAGCTCCTCTGTTGGGTAAGGGTAGTGAGGCGATGACAATGTGTCGAGCCATCACCCGCTGACATGCCCACAGGGAGAGGAGGCTGCGGGTCTGTAAAAACTCCTGCAGTTACAGCTAATTGAGCATTGTGAGCTTATTTATGCGATTTTCTATAGCGAGTACATTACCAGAGGTGTCAGAGTGCTTTACATGCAGTGAGTGTGACATGGACACTTCCTTTCCCTACGCATATTTAAGCTCTTACTCTGTGCTTGCATTAATGTGTGCATTTATATTTAAGGCTCCAGCTTCAACACTGAAGCCTTGCAAGACTAAAAAAGAGAACTTAAGGGCCAGAAACAATTCATGTTTTGTCTATGTATAGCACACCGTTGCCTTGTCTTACAAGATGGGAGTGAAGACATTTAAACATGGTGAAGTTAAGAAAGTTGTTGCATAGCTCAGCGGGAAATTAGCCTGCCTCACAGTTGATCGTGCTTCCTTTGAAGTCACAGGTTCAAATCCTTTCGAGGTCACTTCATGTTTGCAAAATATATAAAGTGAGTGCTTGGAGTGGGGTAATAGTTGAATGTTTTGAGTCATGTGGGTTTGATCGGTTAACAGATAAATGACTAATGCGTGTCTGGGTCACTAAATATCAAGGTGAGCTGTCACAAAGTTAGAATGCTAGAAATTTCACATTACTCGCTCCCTTTCAACTAATTTTTCATTTTTAGCATTAAGTTTCACTCGCTCGGAGCTCCATTGCTCCATTTCTGTAAACAGGGCTGTAAATCTTGTTCTTTATCTGGCCACAAATGTGGCAGCTGTCTCTCTGTTCGCAGTGGTAATTCCCCTTTCTTAGTCCTATAGGCAGTGCTGCAGCTGTGTCTTTGTTCCCAGTGTAAATTCATCATTCTTAGTCCTCTAGGCAGTGCTGCAGTTGCGTCTCTGTTCACAGTTGTGTCCCTGCCCATTTGATGTTGTTGTTGATTCTGCCTATCTTGACTTTGTTTACACATCTGGAATTATATGTTTGACGTTTCTCTTGCAAACTGGAAATCTCAGCTACTTGGTAGATATGATTAGTTCAGTGAAGCTCATAATTTTGTAAACGATGCTTGGTGGTTCATTTTATAGCTTTTATCTTTTGGTATTTCAGTCTTCCTGACCTTATTACATCATTTAGCCCAGTGCTCTGTAGTTTTCGCCTTTCTAGGTAGACAGTAGATGTTAATTTTGAATTTTCAAGCAAGCTCTTGCAGTTAGTCCCTGAAGTCACCAACATCAAGCTAGCCCTTTGCCTGCTTTTCGGGCAATCATGTTGCTGGCTGTTAGTGGAGATGTAATGCTCTAGTTGCTTACTTCATAGATTCAGGTACTATTGTTGTCTGTGTTTATGTACAGAATAACCTGTGAGCAAAAGAGACCTCAAATGTAGGCTGTTTCCATTCACATACTTTGATCTCCTGGTTATTCACTGTGTAATAACACATAACTCTACCATATGATTTGTCATTTTTTTTTGCAGATCAAAGGTTACCAGTTTAAAGTGAGTGCTCACTCTTGCTAATAATAATAGTACGTTCATTTTAAAGTTGAAAACAAGTTGATTTAATTAAAGATTTAAACATCTGTCTGCTGAATTTTATGTTTTCTGATCTACCCATTTATGCAGCTTATTTCTTCATCTCAGTGTCTGTACTTCAGCAATGTCAATATGAAGTCCAAGGAACATGCAAGCACCTTTGACCTATTACAACTGCAGGGTCCAGAGTTTCAAACTAGCTAGAGTGACTGTTTTTTCCTTAGGACCCAAGATCTATCATTTTGCATCAGTGAAAATAGGGCTTATTAGCTCTTATGGGTTCAGGCGACAGTTGATTGGTTGTGAAAGCTGCATTTCCAATGGATCTTGATTCTGGGTGCCATTTTAATAAAGTAAGACATGAGACGCAAAATATTCACCTCCATGCCTTTAACAAAAATCAAGGATATCTGCATTTGATCTTCTTGCACAGATGCATGTTACCTAGAAAAAGGTAGGGTCATTAATCTCCTCCTTAAAATGGATATAGGAAAAGTTATCATGATGGCAACTACAGTCCATCTTTAAGTTTTTTCTTAGTCCTGTGCTAGAGTTAACACGTTTTTCCCAGGCCTCTGTGCAAATGATGTAGTTCCCTACTCAGTGTACCTGGTGCACCTACCCTGGTTCTAAGATGTTAATGTCAGCTGGCAACTAGATTGAAAGTGGATGCTATGGAGGGAATGGGAACACATTCTAAAATTGGAGAGCTGATGGTCGAGGTGTGGGGAGTCACCAAAAACGCAGCTTTTTCTTACTCTTAGTCCGTCTGCTCTCATATGTAGGGTCCAGTGCAGAGCTTCACACTTGGCCTTAAGGATATGCCACAAAGCATCCAGGAAAATATGCTAATAGTAAGGGTTCTCAGGTAAGTGCAAAGCTTCAGAAGTCTGTAGATACCATCTTAGCTGTGGTGGCTCATGCACACCTATTTGTATGTGGTTTTTAGGTTGAGCCTAGGCAGCATGCATGCTCTGTGTGCAAGACCTGCTGTATTCTATAAAGGACTTTGCTCCCACCTGCTGCCGTCCCTTTGGTTTAGTGTAGTGTCACTGTCTTTGCTGCTCCCTAAATGGTTAATGCAGCGGTGTCACTTGCGTTTTTTCGCACTTGAGCACCTCCTAAGTAATTTCCTTCATCTTCTATTGTTCATGTGGTGTCAGAGAACTCTTTTTCCTGTTTCTGGTGCCCCACGACTTCGGGGACAGGTGCTTTGCTGTCCACCCATTGCCGCGTCCAGCTGCCATCTTGTTTCGGTGTGAGGCTGCGGGATCCCTATGCTGCACCGAGCCATGTAAGCACTTGAAAGAAATAGTCACTTAGAAGGCCAGCTAAGACATTTCCTTTACCCGCTGGCTGCAGCTGTAGGGGAGGGCGGGACAACGTCTGACTCCTCCCAACAGAGCACCCATGCTTTCGTCTCTGAATAGTACCTCTGTTAGCACTGTGCTGTGAGGTCGTCCAGCTCCCCTCAACCAGCTGCCGTCTGTTCCCTGTGTGGCCATTCTTTGCTCTTTACTTGTGTCCCTCAGTGGGTGTGGGTAGCATGCAATGGTTATGCGCGGTCCTTCTGCTCTGCGGGGCTGTGACTGGTGGATGCCAGACCCTGTCGGCAATAGGTACCCCAACCTACCAGCTCCGCAGTGCCGGTAGCAGAGGCAGCGTCGGTGGTGCCGGGGAAGGGCTGTCTTACTCTGCAGGATGGATGCAGGATGGATGCATGAGGGACCACCGCACAGCTCCTCTGTCGGGTAAGGGGAGTGAGGAGATGACAATGTGTCGAGTCATCGCCTGCTGACATGCCCACAGGGAGAGAGGAGGCTGCTGTGCTCTCCGTGTGCGCCTCTCATGCTACTTTCCGATGGGTCTGTAATAACTTCCGCACAGGTTCCTGTTACAGCTAATTCAATCAATCAATCACAGAATTTGTAAAGCGCACTACTTACCCGCGAGGGTCTCAAGGCGCTGGGGAAGAAGAAGGGGGGGGGGGAGATGCCGCTACTGGTTGAACAACCAGGTCTTGAGTAGCCTCCTGAAGGTCAGCAGGTCTTGGGTCTGTCATAGGCTGAGCGGAAGGGTGTTCCAGGTCTTGGCAGCCAGGTGGGAGAAGGATCTGCCGCCGGTGGTAGTTCTTCGGATGTGCGGGACGGTGGCCAAGGAGAGGTCGGCGGAGCGGAGCTGGCGGTTGGGAACGTAGAAGGAGAGTCGTCTGTTGAGGTAGGCTGGGCCGGTCTTGTGGAGTGCCTTGTGTGCGTGGATGAGGAGTTTGAAGGAGATTCTCCTGTCGACAGGGAGCCAGTGCAGGTTTCTCAGGTGGGGGTGATGTGGCTGTGGCGTGGAACGTCGAGGATCAGGCGTGCAGAGGCGTTTTGAATTCTTTGCAGTAGTTTGATGAGCTTGGTCGGGGCTCCCTCGTAGAGGGCATTTCCATAGTCGAGTCGGCTGCTAACGAGGGCCTGGGTGACTGTTCTTCTCGTGTCTGTCGGGATGCATCTGTAGATCTTGCGGAGGGTGTTGAAGCAGGAGGAGGAGACTGCGTTGACTTGCTTGGTCATGGATAGCGTTGAGTCGAGGATGACTCCCAGGTTGCGTGCGTGGTCGGTGGGTGTCGGGGGTGCCCCCAGTGTCGTGGGCCACCAGGAGTCGTCCCAGGCTGAAGGGTTGGAGCCGAGGATGAGGACCTCCGTCTTGTCCGTGTTCAGCTTTAGTCGGCTGCTATTCATCCAGTCGGCAACGGCCTTCATTCCTTCGTGGAGGCTGGATTTGGCGGTGAGGGGGTCCTTGGTGAGGGAGAGGATCAGTTGAGTGTCGTCAGCGTAGGAGATTATGTTGAGGTCGTGCTGTCGGGCGATCCGTGCGAGTGGGGCCATGTAGATGTTGAACAGTGTCGGGTTGAGGGATGATCCCTGGGGTACGCCGCAGATGATCTTGGAGGCTTCGGATCGGAATGGCGGGAGGAGGACTCTGTGTTCTGCCGGAGAGGAAGGAGGTGGTCCATTCTAGGGCTTTCTCTCGGATCACTGCGTCGTGGAGGCGTGCGCGTAGTGTGCGGTGGCAGACAGTGTCGAAGGCGGTGGAGAGGTCCAGGAGGATGAGGGCCGCGGTCTCACCGTTGTCCAGCAGGGTCCTGATGTCGTCGGTGGTGGCGATGAGGGCAGTCTCGGTGCTGTGGTTGCTGCGGAACCCTGACTGGGATGGGTCCAGGATGCTGTTTTCTTCGAGGTATCGGGTTAGCTGTCTGTTGACGATCTTCTTGATGACCTTTGCTGGGAATGGAAGCAGGGAGATGGGCCGGAAGTTCTTGAGGTCTTTCGGATCCGCCTTGGGTTTTTTGAGTAGGGCATTGTGAGTTTATTTATGCAATTTCTTATAGCGCGTACATTACCAGAGGTGTCAGAGTGCTTTACAAGAAGTGAGTGTGACTTGGAAACTTCATTTCCCTCCGCCTATTTAAGCTCTTACTTTGTGCTTGCATTAATGTGGGCGTTCATATTTAAGGCTCCAGCTTCAACACTGAAGCCTTGTAAGACTAAAAAAAAGAGAACTTAAGGGCCAGAAACAATTCATGTTTTGTCTATGTATAGCACACTGTTGCCTTTTCCTACAAGTTGAGAGTGAAGACATTTAAACATAGTGAAGTCAAGAAAGTTGTTGCATAGCTCAGCTGGAAATTAGCCTGAATCACAGCTGATTGTTCTACCTTTGAAGTCACAGGTTCAAATCCTTTCGAGGTCACTTCATGTTTGCAAAATATATAAAGTGAGTGCTTGGAGTGGGGTAATAGTTGAATGTTGTAGGAAGATAGGTTCCTTCTGCATGGTTACCCCCACTTTTTGCCTGGTGCTAAGCTGTATTTTGACTAGTCTGACTGGGATCCTGCTAATCAGGACCCGGTCTATCTGCTTTCTCCCTAAACTGTTGTGTTCAGTACTTGGGTACATCCCAGATTGGATACTGGTGTACCCTTATAAGTCCCTAGTATATGGTACTAAGGTACCCAGGGCATAGGTACCCCAGAGGTCTCCCATGGGCTGAAGAATGTATTATGCCACCCATGAGAGACCATTCAAAATGGAACTACAGGCCTGCCATTGCAGTCTGTGTAAGCTGGTGCTAGCACCACTTACAAAAGATATAGGTTTCCTATATCTTTGTCACTGCACTTAAAACCTATAAGTCACTCCTATAGCAGGGTAAATAGACATAATATCGAAACAAAATATATAGAATGGACAGAATATCGAAGTCAAAATATAGAATGGACATAATATCGAATGGACATAATATAGTGGTTAATAATATCGAAATGAAGGTAAGTAATATCGATTGTCAAAATATAGAAGTACATAATATAGGCATTAAAAAATATCGAATTTTTAATAATATCGAATTTTTGTAAGTGTTTTGTATGTTAGTATATGAGTTAAAAATGTATATTATTTTTGTAATGTATGTTTAATATTTTTTAAAGTTACGAAATTTATGTAAAATTATTTTTGCGTAATTTAATTCCGTAGCGGGTTGTGGGTTTATAGGGGGATAGGGTGGGAAGTAATTTAATTATAGTAAATTAAATATTAATTTTTAGGAATTATTATTTTTCATTTAATTTTGCGTTTTAGTTCTGTAGCGGGTTGTGGGTTTATAGGGGAATAGGGTGGGAAGTAATTTAATTGTAATTAAGAAAATATTTATTTTTATTTATTGGTATTGATAATTAATGTATTGTTAATTAATTATTAATTGGTAATTAATTTTTATTAATTGGTAATTATTTTTTATTAATTGATTAATTGATAATTATGTTAATTGTAATAATTTATTATTCGGAGTGGGTTGTGGGTTTATAGGGGAATAGGGTGGGAAGTAATTTAATTGTAATTAAGTAATTATTGAAATTATTTTTGTGTATTGATTAATTTATTGTTAATTAATTATTAATTGGTAATTTTTTATTACTTATTACATTTTTGGTATTGAAAATTAATTGGTTGTTGATTAATTATTAATAGGTAATTAATTTTTCATTAATAATATTTATTGGTATTTATAATTAATTAATTATTAAATATTTTGTAATTGGTAATTCATATTTAATTTTTTATTGGTATTGATAATTAATGTATTCTTATTTAAATATTAAATCATTACTTTCCCTACTGTTGCACTCTTTGGAGTGGGAATAGTAATTTTTACCCTCCCGCTATCCAACGCTTTCCCTACTGTTGCACTCACTGGAGTGGGAATAGTAATTTTTACCCTCCCGCTATCCAACGCTTTCCCTACTGTTGCACTCACTGGAGTGGAAATAGTAATTTTTACCCTCCCGCTATCCAACGCTTTCCCTACTGTTGCACTCTCTGGAGTGGGAATAGTAATTTTTACCCCTACGCTATCCAACGCTTTCCCTACTGTTGCACTCACTGGAGTGGGAATAGTAATTTTTACCCTCCCGCTATCCAACGCTTTCTATACTGTTGCACTCACTGGAGTGGAAATAGTAATTTTTACCCTCCCGCTATCCAACGCTTTCCCTACTGTTGCACTCTCTGGAGTGGGAATAGTAAATTTTACCCCTACGCTATCCAACGCTTTCCCTACTGTTGCACTCTCTGGAGTGGGAATAGTAAATTTTATCTCTACGCTATCCAACGCTTTCCCTACTGTTGCACTCACTGGAGTGGTAATAGTAATTTTTACCCTTCCGCTATCCAACGCTTTCCCTACTGTTGCACTCACTGGATTGGGAATACTAATTTTTACCCTCCCGCTATCCAACGCTTTCCCTACTGTGGCACTCTCTGGAGAGGGAATAGTAATTTTTACCCCTACGTGATCCAATGCTTTCCCTACTGTTGCACTCACTGGAGTGGGAGTAGTAATTTTTACCCCTACGCTATCCAACGTTTTCCCTACTGTTGCACTCTCTGGAGTGGGAATAGTAATTTTTACCCTCCCGCTATCCAACGCTTTCCCTACTGTTGCACTCACTGGAGTGGGAATAGTAAATTTTACCCTCCCGCTATCCTACGCTAAAAATATTGAATATTTTTTATTAATATTAAGTTAATATATATATGTATTAAAAAATAAAAATGCATGTTTAATTTTTTTTTAACTTACATTAATTATTTATTACATTTAAGGTTATTTACTTATTTTTAAGTATGTTTTAGTTAATTATATTTATTATTTAATTAATTTTACATTACTTTTAAGACATTTAAAAAATTCGATATTTTAACAAACTATATTATTTACAACGATATTTTGGATTCGATATTTTTGTACTTACCTGTTTGTAGATAGGAATTCAATATTCTGGCATTCTATATTTTGTTCACGATATTTTGGCAGGTCTATATTTTGGTATTCGATATTCTGTCACAGGGAGGTGTGACCACCTCCCAGACAGGATTTAGTGAATTGGGATGGGGTGGGTGCGCTTGCCAGCATCACTCAGTCTGCATGAGGGACACATTTGGTGTCCCTGTGCATAGTCCAGTTCAAACCAGTCCTGGAAGCCGTTGGCTCCCACTCTAGCGTGAAACTGGAGAAAGGACATGGGAGTAACCTCCCCCTGTCCAGACCCTCCCTTGGGAGGGTCACCTGAATCTTCCCAACCCTTTCCCTAGGGTGCTTAAGGGCTTACCTGGGTGTAGGTCCCTAGATTTGTCGTGGGATAAGATTCAGATCGGACACCTCTGCACTTCTACTGTCTGGGCACTCTTGACTTTGTTTGGGCCCAACTTCGTCTCCCTTCCAGTCTGCTGCATCGTCTGTGCCCGTGCATCATACAGGAACCTTCCAAGGCCTGTGATGCATCAAAGACACCTGAAGAAATCTCCCTTGGAGTGAAGGAGTCACTCCCCTGCATTCGAAGGCACTGTAACTCAGTCGACCGGTCTGCAGATCATGAGCTCCTCCGGACTCCGTGGGCTCTGCAAAACAGGTGGTGGTTTTCCACAGCTCCCGAGGTCTGCCCTGCCACCAAGTTTGAGGCCAGTATCCCTTGTGGGGGTTGCAATAACTGAACCCCTGTGCACCGCGTCCAACTTGCAGTTGCAAACGCTTGTTGGCTTCTTTGCTAGAAGATCTTCGGGCTCCAAGTAGCCCCAACCTCGAGCACTTCTAGTGACCAGAATCTTCAGCCACACCGCATCGTGTGCATCGTGGCCTGCATCTTTTGGTGAGCTGCTTGAGGTCCTCTCGCAACTCCTGTGCCTCCGGCCTCTGGGTCCACTTGAGGGTCACACTTGTTTCTTTTGGGCTCCCCTGATTGCTCGGGGCCTACCCTGACTCCCCTGCTTGTGGTGAGTCCCTTGGACCTTGCTGGTCCCGATGTTGTTCCTTCTTTAATTCCTGCATTGCTTGCCTTTGCCAAGGCTTGTTGGTGCTCCCGCCGGACACCGACCCCTCAGCACTCGACATCCTTCGTGGGACAGCTTGTGCACGGCCCCTGGTCCTCCTCAGCATCGCCTGGTCCTCACAGCTGCAGAGTCAAGGTCATCGTCATCCTTCCTCCAACATCTGACATCGGAGGGCATTCGTCTTCCAAGTCTCCTGGTCACTCCCAAGTGACATAGACTCGGTCTCCTCTACTTGCAGGTACTTCTCATCCAGAATCCATCCTTGGATTCCACCGGACACTTTCTCCTCTTCCAGCAGTGGCACTTTCCTGAAGTCCTCCATTGGGTTCGACGGCGGTTTCCGACACCACTCCACACTTATGCGCCCGGCTTCCCTGGTGTAGGTAACGTGGGTACTAGGGTATCCACGGGTGAGGTGGCTCTCCAACCTTCTGTCTTCCACGGGGTTTCTTCAGGGTCCACTGGGAAGGGTCCTTAATCTTTAAAAATCCAACCACGACTCGCACATAGAGTTGTACGGAGCACGCGGTCGTGATTCCACACTGCACACGCTCTCCGTGGGTTCCCTATCTACTCACCCTGGGTGGTTTCTTGGGGTCCCAGCACTTCCACGTCCTCTCGACCCTGTCTTGATCCAAGTCAAAGTTCTTATACCACTTTCTTAGTATATGGTTTGGTCCCCCCCTGGGGCGACTGTGTATTTCGTGCTATTTACTGTGTTTCTTTGCTAAAGTATTGTGTGCATTGTGTTTATCTCCGTGTTGGAGATATTGGAACGTACTAGAGAGTATTATATAATAAATACATATTTTTATAAATATTTGGTGTGGTTCTTTTTCACTTAATCTATACTATAAGACTGCATTCTGGTGAAACAAGCAGCTTTACACTCCTTCTGGACTAAGCCTGAAGTCTGCTCTCCACAGCTACCACTTAGAGAGCTTTCTAAGTTTGTCTAAGACCTCTTAAATCACCATAAGGGTTGTCTGGACTGGTGCAAGGTGCCCACTTACATTAGTGGACATCATATACCAGGCCAGCTTCTCACAAATGTTTTGAGGCAAGTGGGTTTGATTGGTTAAAATATAAAGGACTAACGCGTGTCTGGGTCACTAAATATCAAGGTGAGCAGTCACAAAGTTAGAATGCTAGAAATTTGACTTTACTCGCTCCCTTTCACCTCATTAGGTCTCGCCTAGGCGGCGCGCATTACGCCCGCTTTTGATAAATTGTAATTCAGTTTACTTTACAATCCAATCATCAGCTTTGCCATCCCAGATGCAATAGCTTTACAGCTTACTGACTGACTGAAAAGTATTTATAAAGCGCACTAATGCCGAGGCGTCTTGGCGCTGAGTGATATGTAATGCCCCAGGCCAACACATTCAGGGTTGTGAAAAGAGCCAAGTTTTAACTTTCTTCCTAAAGACCGATCTATTAGGCAGACACCTCAAGTGTGTGGGCAGAGAGTTCCAGAGTTTGGAAGCCAGGAAAGAGAAGCGTTTACCTCCACACCTTACTCTCTTAATACTGGGGAGTTGTAGGAGATCAAGTGATGCTGATCTTAACGCTCGTGTGGGAACGTAACGAGAAAACAAAGTTTGCACATCCTTAGATCCTCCACCAAACAGGGCTTTGTGTACCATGCACAGGGACTTAAAGTCAACCCGTTGTCGTACTGGAAGCCAGTGAAGTTGTTTTATGCCGGTTGATGTAGGATGGTGTTTGGGAAGATTAAGCAATACTCTCGCTGCTGCATTCTGAATTGACTGCAATTTAGAGAATTGCGCAGCATTTGCTCCTAAATAGAGAGCGTTGCAATAATCGATTCTAGATAGAATCGTAGCCCCTACCACTGTTTTCCTCAGGGAGAGCGGAATGAAAGGAAGGATCTTCCTCAAACCTTTCAGCATAAAAAAACAGGCTGATGAGACTTGGTTAATCTGGGGAGCCCAGGTAAGGTCGTTGTCTACCATAAGGCCTAAATTCCTGACTTTTTTGACAGGGGCCGGACATGGACCGGCTACATGTAGCCACCACAGTTGATTCCAAACCGAGATTTTCTGACCAAACTCAATCACCTCGGTTTTATCTATATTAAGCTTTAAAAAGTTAACACTCATCCAAGTCATCAGGGCCGAGATGCAGTTGCTGAAATGGATTGCCACAGCATCCACGGGCTGTGTTATTGACACTATAAGCTGCGTGTCATCAGCATAAGACACCAGCCTAAAGCCGTAGCTTTCAATTAGTCTAGCCAGAGGAGCTACATATATATTAAAAAGAGTAGGGGATAGGGCCGAGCCCTGTGGGACTCCCCCGGGGAGTGTGAATTCCTTGGACTGATATCCATCCCAAAATATCGCTTGTTTCCTGGACGATAGGAAGGAGGAAAGGAGGGCAAGAGCTTTGCCTTTGATACCTATATCCCGTAGCCTTCGTATTAATACCTCGTGGTTCATGGTATCGAAGGCTGCTGTCAGATCAAGCAGGACCATTAGAGCCCCTCCTCCTCCGTCCGTCACCTTACGTATCTCCTCCACTGCCATAATCAATGCAGTCTAAGTAGAGTGTAATGATCTGAAACCATGTTGAGTAGCATCCAGATTGTTGTTATTCTCTAGATACGATGTTAATTCCACATTCATGGCTTTCTCAAGGATTTTAGCAGGTAGAGGTAGACACGAGATGGGACGATAGTTTTTCTCGTCCAGGGGATCCAACTTAGGTTTTTTGAGGAGAGGACGAATGCAGGCTTTTTTCCAAATGGTTGGAAATACTCCTGATGAAATGCTTTGGTTAAGTATAGGGGATAGTGGGATGCTTATCTCCTCGGAAACTAGATGTAGTATATGAGGGGGACAAGGATCTAGAGGAGAGCCCGACTTGGTTTTTATCAGCAGGTCAGCCACTGTCTCGACTCCCAACAGTGAGAAGTGCGATAAATCACAGTGGGAGGACATGGTCTCCAGCTGGGCTGAGACATCACTCGCTATAACCTTATCTGCATTTAGGAGATGATTGTAAACAGTTTGGACCTTATTTTGAAAGTGACCAGCCATCTTGTCTACAAACTTCTGGTCAGGAGTAAAGGTAACATCCCGTGGGCACTTTAATAGAGAGGATACAGTTTGGAACAGTTCTTTTGGTGAATTTGTTGCTCCTTGAATCTTAAAAGTGTAGTAGGCCGTTTTGGCCTGTGTGATAGCACTTTTGTATTCTTCTAACGCAACACAGTAGTCTTTCCTATGAGAGCTACCGTAGTGGAGTCTCCACATACGCTCTTTTGATCCCCTGATGATCCCCTGTGAGGCTGGAGGCAAACATGTCAATGATGCACGCAGGCCTGTCCATTACTGCATTACACAGGACGGGGGCGGGACCAGGTGATATTTTTAAAATACTTGAAGTTACTGCGAGTACAACAAGCATTGGCATAGCCAATAGGTCTCGCCTTTGGGACCTTATAAGTGTTTAGCCATGCAACAGTTGATGTTGTTGCACCAAGGATATTGTGCTGGATAACTAAACACTTATAAGGTCCCAAAGGCGAGACCTATTGGCTATGCCAATGCTTGTTTTTCATTTTTAGCATTGTTTCAATCGCTTGGAGCTCCATTGCTCCGTTTCTGTAAACAGGGCTGTAAATCTTGTTCTTTATCTGGTCACAAATGTGGCAGCTGTGTCTCAGTTCGCAGTCGTAATTCTCTTTCTTAGTCTTATAGGCAGTGCTGCAGCTGTGTCTCTGTTCCCAGTGTAAAATCATCATTCTTAGTCCCCTAGGCAGTGCTGCAGCGGAGTCTCTGTTCTCAGTGGTAATTCCTCATCCTCAGTCCTCTAGACTGTGCTGCAGCTGCTTCTCTGGTCCCAGTGGTAATTCCTCAGTCTAAGTCTTTTACACAGTGCTGCAGCTGCTACTCTGTTCCCAGTGAAAATTCCCCATTCTTAATCATCTAGGCAGTGCTGTACCCAGTGGTAATTCCTCATTCTAAATCCTCTAGGCAGTGCTGCAGTTGTGTCTGTGTTCATACATCCACTACACTCCCAACCAAAACACACAAGTAAAAGACCGTCACTTACAACGCCAATAGCTCTAACTCTGGAAATTGTGAGACCTATTGCATTGCAAATGCTTGTTTGTATAGCTGGACCTAGTCAAAAGGTAGCAGAGCACTGTACACACTCAAAGGCAAGTATAGAGTCAATAATTAAAAGGAGAGGTAGCTGGGAGCAGAAGCGTACTGTTATTGCATATGGGTTCTGGTCCTGGGAAACAGAAATGTACTATTGCTGCACACAATCTAAGTTAAGGGGGTCTTTGGTTTCTGAACAACAACAATGTAAAACACCATCCGCTTAAGTGAGATCCAATTGCAGCAGACGTACCTTGCTAAAATAGACCACGGTTGTCTCATCAGAAGAGGAAATCTAATCATGTGGTGTATTCTTTCAGGAACCAGTGAGGAACAGGTGTTTTTTTTTTAAAGAGACTTGGAAGCATTTAGAAGCATAAACTGAGTTTGCTCGACACGACTGGCCACAAAATCTTCCGTAAACGGATACGCCAGGATATTGCACACAGGGATCTATAATTTTCTATTCACCTCACTAGGCTAATCCCTCCTGGGATGATCCCCGCAGGGGAATACCACTTCGACTCCAATATGGCAGACGCACCCGTTCGATCGCAGCTCCTCCAGCCCAGTGGTACATATATTTCCTGCTCTGAGCGGCTGTTTCGTATGAGAAAATCCATCTGTATTCCTCTGCTCAAGGTACTATACGTTTGCGGATTGTAGCATTGTTCTCGCCATCCACGACGTTCAGTCCCGATATGCTGCCTGTCCCTGCCTGACTATTATGGTGGCCGCAACTTCCCCATTCGTACCTCTTCTGCATTTATCTCACTGAAACTATCTGACTTGTGTGCAATACGGAGCACTAGCTGACAACGCTCCCTCATTAATGGCCCCTTTATCTGTTGCAACTTTTCTATTGCTCACTATGTCTGCGTTTGTTGAGGCAGCCGAGTGCTCTTCAGTCAAGATGGCGCCCAACACTTGTTGAGACCACACTTTACATACGGCAGTCTTTCCAACAGCATCTGATGCACTGTGTTAGCGGAATACCACGAAGCTAACCCAGCGTGCCATCTAACTCCTGTGTCCTGAATGCCTTGTAGCTGCTTCTGAATTTGTAGTCATTTGTTGCGGCTACACTCTGTCCCTCTACATACATAACACCCCTCTGAGTGTGACGTTACCACTACTTACACCGCTAGGGAACATTTTTCCTTTGACATCACCGGTGATCCCTCCCTACGTCCTCCGACCTCCGACCTGGGGGCAAGCTGGAGGACGAGGCAGACGACGCCTCCCAGTAACACCGGGACTGATGCCTTCCTTGGAACTATGACGATGCCCCCACGGGTTGAAACTAAAACTGTTTGTTCTTACCGCGGAACCAGAGTACCCTTGGCCACTGGCCGGTGGAGCTGTCCTATGCAGCTATAGAGGAGTCTGGCTCTGGGTTTCCCCCTCGGCCGTCACCTACCCAGCCGGACATCGGACATTGTTTTTTTTCACGGTCTCTCTCTTACTGCTTTGTTCCCCCTTGAGTCTTTCCCTCTTCAGGTCTTCTTGACTCTGTCTGCTTTCCTCTCCCCTGTTTACCATTTCCCCCACTACCTTCCATTCCCCATTAGACGCGTGTCTTGGATATGCTACGCGCTAATATCTTATATTATTGTGTAAGATCACGTTTTTCTCCTAAGCATATACTGGTAACTGTAACTGATGTAACTATGAAACAATGTCCATTCTCATGTAAAGCGCTCCAATACCTCCGGGTCTAGCCAGCGCTATATAAAACTTTCAAATAAATAAATTTATCATTAATATCAATAGTGAATGAAATCACAATAATTTGCTATAAGGTTTGTGATCTTGTGTCCTGGTATCCCACAGCAAAAGATCGACTACTTTTGCTTTCCTGAAGGTCTGATAGAATTAATCCTTGTCACACACAACCTCATTTATTTGATCCTGAAAGATGAATGCAGGCAAACACTGGTTTCTGAAAAATAAAGCTTTGGCATTTGAAAGTTGTAGGCAATGACTCACTTGTTCTCTTTCCTGTGGCACGAGATCCCGTCTTTGTAGGGCACAGGTGCCCATTGTACGTCCGAATGTGTGAGATCCATGCCAGATTTTCAGGCTAACTACCAAAAATATATGTATATACAATGAATCCAAGTGGAACTCATTACCATGGTTAGTATATTATCCTGAAAATTTGACACTGATCTGTTCCTCGTGGCCATATACTGGACACATCCACTGTAGATGATCCAAGATACTGTTCTTTGCAATGTTAAAAGTGGTAAGTCTGTAATAATATACATTTCCATAATTTCATCTGAATATCTGAAAAACATAATTGATTAATGGAAGATGAAGTATAGCATAACTTCCCTTCCCAACTGATCAAAACAAACATTCTATGAGAAAGGCAGACTACTTCGCAGCTAAGGATATTTACCATTGTTCTTGGCAGAAATACGCCGACACTGATGAATTTGGACAAGGATGTTAGGCTTCCACTGAAGTTAGCATAGCACAGTTTACTTAATATGCCTGTCCCTTTATTTCTTGCAAGTGGGTTTGTTAAAAGAAAGATACTGTAGTCCAGGGTGTACAAAACAAATCTTCAATGTACGATAGAGGTACACCACTCACTCAGATCGGCAAGACATGATATCCACCTGGTTAGCAGAATAGTGTGGTCATACTGTACAAGAACCATGGCCCCTTATTTTTGGAGTGCTGGAAGGGTTGATTTCTGGGAGCAGTATAAGAAGCATAGTGAACAGTTATTGTCTTTGTCTGACAAGAGCCCACATGCTATTGTGAGCCTCACGGTTGAACTACAAAGGTCATAGTGATCAGAGTTTTAGGGAAGAATTGATAAAAGACTGAGGGCCCGATCACGATGGTGGTGGGTCGGCCACCGACAGCCCGTTGGTGGCAGTCCCACCGCCATCGCAAACAAGTATTCCGCCCACCACATTTAGATGGTGGGCGGCTGTGTGGCGGTCAGAAAGACCGAATGCCACGAATCCGACGGGTCCATCGGAGGCGGAGTGATGCCTACAATTGTGGTGGTGCCTACCAGGCACCGCCGTAGGAATTACGATGTTCCTTTCCGCCGGCCCTTTGATGGCGGTGAACCCATGAAAAGGCTGGCGGAAAGGGACATTGTTGCCCCCAGACACGGGACCTGGGGGTACCTATAGTGCCCCCCCCTAGATATCCCTGCACCATTTGGCAGGCACCGCATTGTGCCTGCCAAGTAGTGCAGGGATATGTGCAGTGTCCCTTTTTTGCATTGCGGCGGGTGCTGCAGCCAGCAGCACCTGCCGCAATGCAAAATATAGGCACTGCGACCACCGTGGTGGCGGTTGCATCAAAATGCCTATGCGGGACTGCCAACAGCCTATCGGGCAGTCCGCTCGCCATTGTAATCGGGCCCCAAGTTCTTTCTAATTAAATAACAGTGCTCTGATTAACAGTGTGGAGGGTTCACTCTGGATATGTCAGACATTCCATGTTACGTGTGTTGCATGAAACAACCATCCTGAAGTCTTGTTCTGTACTTGAAAATAGACTACTTTGAATAATCTCAAATTACATATTTTACTGTTAAGTTTATAAAACTTCACAATTACATTAAAGTGGCTCAGTGATTAACAACTAGTATGTAATAATCATAAGTATATATAAAAATATAGCTAAAATCCAACGTCCTCTTCAAACTCAGAAAACCAAATATATGATACAGTGCGTCAATCCTGAATATCTGTTCTAGTGTTACATCAACACAGTTCATTTCCGCACAAAGCAAATTGTGTAAGGGAAAGAGTTCTTCAATGCTAGGTCTAATGCTCATCCTTTTAAGGCATTTCTTCAAATAAAAACACCATTTCAATGCCATTGCTGACCAAGAACTAGTACGCCCAGAAGGTTCTCCAATGGCCTGCTCTTACACTGTCTGCGCAGGAAGGCAGACCTTTCTGAATTGCTACCAAAGACCTCAATAAAAATAGAGGACCAAATTCACATTATATAAACCACTGTCTTGATGAAGATATATTCATCAAATAATTTTAAGACCTTCAACTATCTTGCTCCACCAACACCTTAATGGATGCTTGGTGGAGTGAGCTAAAGAATGATGATGGATTAAACCCAGATCAGTTGACTGGGGGTGAGTGTTTGATTTGCTCCAACGCTCCGTCCATCATCCCCTCTGGTATCGCTTTGTTCGCCCTAAGTTGGCAGGGTATGCCCAGACGTGGGTCCCTTGCTTCACTTTGCCACTGGATTCAAGATAGCCTGGCTGATGAGGGTTATGAACCCGAAACCGGTCCCAGGATGCTTGTTTCCGGTCCAGGGAAGACATGGCTTGGCAGTTCGGGCTGGACGGTTCCCATGAGGCACAGGGTCAGACTGATTTGCATATGGTCATGTCTGAACTGGGGTGGTGGAATGAGCTAAAGAATGATGATGGATTAAACCCAGATCAGTTGACTGGGGGTGAGTGTTTGCTTTGCTCTAACGCTACGTCCATCATCCCCTTTGGTATCGCTTTGTTCGCCCTAAGTTGGCAGGGTATGCCCAGACGTGGGTCCCTTGCTCACTTTGCCACTGGATTCAAGATAGCCTGGCTGATGAGGGTTATGAACCCGAAACCGGTCCTAGGATGCTTGTTTCCGGTCCAGGGAAGACATGGCTTGGCAGTTCGGGCTGGACTGTTCCCATGAGGCACAGGGTCAGACTGATTTGCATATGGCCATGTCTGAACTGGGGTGGTGGAGTGAGCTAAAGAATGATGATGGATTAAACCCAGATCAGTTGACTGGGGGTGAGTGTTTGATTTGCTCTAACGCTCCGTCCATCATCCCCTTTGGTATCGCTTAAAGCATGTGTAGTCACAGTCCATTTTTGGCTTATATACAGTTGTTTATATTGCCCCGTTCCCTTCCTTTCAGGCCGTGGAATAATATTGTCATCCCAACTTTGAACCAGCTCCAATTTGTTTGAACTGTTGTCAAAAACCAGGCCTCAGAACCAGTCCTTCTCATTGGAACCAAATCAGATCATATTCCTGCTAACCGGGGAACCCAATTCAGTGGCTTTAACTTAAGAGCTATCCTTATTAGGGCACTTATTCATCATATTTTTCGAGAGAACTAAAATCTGTTTGACAAAATTTAAACTTTAAGTACCTCTTAGAATTAAACCAAAATAGATGTTCTCAGAAATTTTCATGAGCATTGGTAATCAAACATCAGCGCAATAAATGAATATTTGGAACTCTTTCATGGCAAGTGTGAATTGTTGAGCAAATGGCCAGACAACCAAACGTCTGTGATGGAGCCATGCAAAAAATCATAAAAGACAAATTCACAAGCTTTTAAGGCTCTTCTTCCACCTGCACAATCCCGCATGAAAACACAGTTACCGCATAAGAATGGGTACCACTGTTACCTTAGCCTACCATTCCATCAGAGCCACTAAAAATCTACACAGCTGCTATATTTACACAAATGAACAGGGTTCAATGCAGCAGAAGGTCTAGGTCTTAAGCAGGCTCGCTTCTTCTTTCTCTACTTCCCTGTCTTCTACTCATGTTGAATAGAGAGGTGAAGGTCATCTATATTTTATGAAGGTGATGGACGAGAAAATCAGGATCAATATTAGAAAACAGGCCTCACAAGAATCCCACAAGCTACCCCACTCCCTGCTTTTATCCCTATATAATCTTTGGGTTATCTCAGGAGCTTCTGCAGCATTGTGAAATTCTTGAAAGGGTGCTAAATCTGCATTTCTAAGAAACACCACTTTCAACATTAGTATGGAGAAAACAAAAAGGTATTGGGAGAACATGAAGCAAGTAGTACAGGTAGGTAAAGCAGTCTTGTGATTGGTACGGATGCATCTGCCAGGGGGAAGATTCATCCACAAAGAATATGAATGCTGGGTAAATGCCTCTCCCTGAAATAGTTAAGGTGTCTGCAGTGCCCTAAGATAAGATATGCCTATTATATGAAGATCAGGTTGCTGTACAGTATGTAATAGCATTTATTTTAGATTCAGGGACCTTTCAAACTTTAAGGAGTTTTAACAAAGTACTTTCTCATAAAAGAATGAGCCACAAATAAGAGTGCATGACAGATGGTTATTATTTACAAGACCTTTGTGAACCATCTTATTCTTCCCACACATACATTCCCTTCATATCAGGCAGCTGATACATTTCCCCTCATTTTGCCACCAGACTCTGTGTTTCTGATCTTCTTTGCCTGTCTACCACCTGCATATCTTACCCTCACTGCCCCTGCCACACTTGTGTTGGATCCCTAATACCAACTACTCCCTCCGTGTCAGATTTTTCCTTGTGGATGGTGACCATTGGGATATCTAATCCTGATCAATCCCCTATTTGTCTTATACCCATTGCCCCTTATCTCCAAGGCTATTTGCTTTACTGCCACACCCTTAGCCTGAGATCCTCATTACTCTTTTGACCACTAACTCAATATTTACTGCCACCCCATGTTTTTGATACTCAAAGCACCCACATACTCCTTGTAAATACATATTTATTCCCTTAGCTCCTCACACCACGATTCTTCCTCTGCTTCAGTCCGGTAAAGAAATGAAAGAAAGCAGAAGCGCTGCATGAAAGTAGATGGAGGTTGTTAGCATAGTCTGCCATTCCATTGGTACCTCAAAAAAAACATGTGGTGAATTATTGCCATCATTTTCACATTCATTAAACATGTAATATAAAAGTCTGAAGAACTAGTTCGTATAGTGGATTAAGTTCCTGAAAATCAACAGCCTATCTGTGAAGAGTGATTGAAAGTGACAATGGTAATGAGAACATAGTTTACACGGTATAAGACACCGGGAGAGGTCTTGCTTAGTGTCTACACTCCTGAGAACTAAGTTTTAGAAATAAACTAGTACATGTAAAGCAAACTGTAGTAGTAGTGCTGGCACAAAAATCCACAAGTCTGAGGGAATACGAGTTGCTCTGCTAAGGAATCAAGGAACTAGAAGCATGATGGGACAGTCTAGTTTTTTGAGATACAGAAAAATAGAACTAGTCCTGGGTCAAAAGGGGGACAACTGGAAAGACAGGGGTGCGCATGTGCTGTTGTCCCTACTACATACTATTTTCAAGAACAGGGTTCTAATGACTCTAACCTACATTTTGGTTAAAGGAAAGTGTTGAGCGTAAAACCACAAATAATTTGTAGTAAAGATTTGCCTAGGTACAACTTAATCAATTGCTCAATTTCCGTCTTCTGCACGAAGATATATTTGTTGTTCCTAAACCCCAAAACAGACTGGATATGTTATAGTGTGGTAGAATCACAAAGATACACGGTTCTACTAGTTTAAAGATTTATTGCTTATTTTCAGAAACCATTTCATATACAGTACAAGAAACTGAAGAAGCAAAATTACATTGGTCACAATTTCCCCAGAAATGCTAATGTTAAAAACAACCTGACCAGCAGAGGTCTAATTGTACATGAGACAAGATTCCAAGAGGTCTGGTAAAGTATGTGGGATATGTTTATACTTTGAAACTAAAACTGCCCGGTGAAGCCATGCATCAGAAAGCAAGATAATACAGGCATTCCATATTATACCATTACTGTTTTCAGGTACAAATGTGTACTTTTAAGTAAAAGATATATAGTTTAATAAAAGATGCAGTAAAAAATATCTAAACATTGTTAAGAACATAAAAAAATGCACAAGTCAGGAATTTATTATTTTTCAGTACCTAAATACATTTGCAATGTTGCTAGGCAAAAAGCATTTTCATGTTCTTCTTGATGAACAATAAAACAGAGAAGCTTAAAAGCCTTTTACTTTGTACAGTTTATGGCTTATTTTTTCTAAAACTGCTGTACAGTGAAAGTATGTTGTTTCTACCAGAAACTTTGTTATAACAAACACCTGAATAATTTTGAATATCCTACAACTATCTATCTAGACCCCAGCTGAACTGCTGCTGACACTTTGATAAGAATAACTGTAGGTATTGGCTGTGGATGATGAAGATGTTGCGTCAAAACTACCTCTCCGAGATCCACTACGGGAGCCTGGACGGGAGCCTGACCGGGAGCCTGGAGCAGAAGACACATTGTATGGACTACTGATGCCTTTAGATGACATTGAACATGCTTCAATCATTCGTAATCCAGTCTTATCTTCTACCATCGATCGGTCTATAGCTTCTTTGTAGGAGATCTTTAATTTGGTTTTCGGGCAGGTCAAGACTTTGGGATAGTTGTTGACATCTCGTAATTTCTGTGCAGCTCGCCCATCTATCATCCCTTTTCTAATAGCCTCCTCTGTAGATATCCGCCCCTGCACTTCTGGATCAATCAGGCCTCCGGTGATGTACTGGAATTCAAGAAAGCGTTGGCCAGCTTCATATGGCAGCCAGTTGACCTTCATGGCTTCTGCTGCTGACAATTTATTCTTTCCTCTCACACCTTCAAACCCAACAAAGCCTTTTTGAGCCTGTTTCAGCCTTGTTGCCATCTCTTGATCAATCATACCCTGCAAAACAGCATCCTGGAGCGAAAGCTTTTGACCAGTTGAAATATTTATTATGCCTCCTGTGCAAGCTTGAGCTTCCAGTAAGCGTTGCCCTGTAATTGTGTCAACAATGCCGCGTTGGATACCTTCTGAAATGGAAATCTTTTCTACATTTTCAGTATCAAATATGGCAGCAATTGGACTCAAATCTTCCAGAAGATCTGAGAAAGAACCACTTTTGGTAATTGAGCTACTTCTAAATCCTGGTGAAGACGGCGCTCTGCTCACTGAATCAAGCCTGGTGGCACTTAGCACATCATCAGAGCCATTCTTCTGGCAGATTAAATCTGCAAACTGAGTGAGGCTCAAAGATCCAGAGCGATACTTCTCAAATTCTGTTTTATCAATCACACCTCTTTCTATTGATTCTTGGATGTCATACTGGTTGCCCGTTTTCCTGTCCACCAGAACGACTCGTGTGCTGCCATCGGATCCGGTTATAGTTATTTCTTCCCATTCACACTCCTGTTCTGAGAGTTCAATAAATGTTTCATAATCAATAAGACGTTTGTTATACGCTTCCTGCACAGTCATTTCCTTGTTTGTGTCTGGATCAACTATAACAACTCTCCGTTTTCTTAGTGTATTCTTTTGGGATGTTTGCACAGCTTTTTTCTTCTCTCTCAGGGGCAGCAGGCAGAGATTAGTCTTGCTGTCCACGATGCACCGGTCCTTCAGTTGCAAATAAGTTAAATTTTCCTCTGTGTTAGGATCGAAGAATCCTTTGGTGTCATCGTTTGGATCAGAAAGAATCTCATTCATCTCTTCATTGAAAAAGCCACGTTTGTACGCAGAATCTACTGGTAAACGATGGCTGGCTTTGGGATCAATTATTCCACCGGTTGCAATCTGAGCCTCTAGTAAACGAATCCCATGGCCTTTTTCAATGAGTTCTTTGTTCATCGCCTGGAACAAAGAGATGATATTTCCTGTCTCTGGGTCTTTGTACCCTGTAACAGCCCGTTCTGCAGAAATAAGTTTCTCCTTAAACTCGATTCCAATTAGTCCCCTTTTATATGCTTCTTCAACCGGCAACCTCAGATTATTGACAGGATCCACTATGAAACCAGTGGCTGCTTGGGCTTCAAGAAGCTCAAGAGTGGTACCTGGTCGCAGCAAGCCTTTCTTCATTGCTGCATAGATGCCAATTATTTCTTTTGTGGCCTCATTGTATACGCCAGCAATGCAGCTAGATCCCTGAAGATAATCTTTAATGCTTTCATTGACTTCTTCGAAAGTAATTTGACCTTGTTCAAGTTGTTCAAGTGTTGTTGCACGCAGAACACCTGAGTCTACCAACTCATTTGCAGTAACTGGCTGCCTTATACCTTGAAAGGACATGCTTCTCTTTATTACTGGCAAGAGGAGCAAACCTGTGTGTGGTTCTATTCTGCATTTATTTTTTAGCTGTGCATAACTGGCTTCTTTTTTTGTGAGCGGATCAATGTAGCCCTTTGATTCATTCAAACTTTTATACAGGTCTCGATCAATCAGCCCTCGGGACAAGGCAACCTCTTTAGGTAAGTAAACACTATTTACTGGGTCCACAATGCCTCCGGCGGCTAACTGAGCTTCAAGCAAGCGCATCCCTGTGTGTCTATCAATTAGGTTTTTCTGTATTGCTTCTCCAAGAGCTACAGTCTTCCCAGAGTATGGGTCCTTAAAACCAGTGACAGCCTTTTCTGCTGCATAAATGAGCTCTCGGTCTGGAAAATCAACTAGGTCTCTGGCAATAGCATTGTCCACTGTCAACCTTTCATTTTTGTATGGGTCAATAACACCGCCTGTGGCAGCCTGGGCTTCCAAAAGCTTAACAACTGCTTCAGGATCAATTAACTTCTTCCGCTTAGCCTCTACAAATGCATATTTCTCCTTTGGTGTTGGAGATGCACCGGCAATTGCCCCAGCCCCTCTAAGATATGGTTCAATGTCTGCAGCAACTTCTGTTACAGACTTTTGCCCCTTAAGCAACTTGTCATATGTTGTTTTGTCTATGATCTGACATTCAAGAAGCTGCCGTGCTGTAACCTTTTTCCGCAAACCATCAAAAACAAATTTTGAGGGATCTACTGATAGTTCTTCTTCAGTTTGCGTATGTATACTGGAGCCAATAGATCGTTTCTTAAGATTTTCTAACTCCCTCTGCAGAGCCAAACGCTGAGCTTCAAGCTCAGACTGACTGGCTCGGTTGGTCTCATCAAGCTTGCGCCGGCATCTCTCCTCAATCGACCTGATCTCTGCCTGCAGTCTTTCAATTTCACTTTTCAGAGTCATTTTTTCTCTCTCTGCTTTTTCTTTTTCAGATTCAATCCTTCGAATATCCTCCTCTTTACGGCTGTACTGGCTCTTCCACTGGTTTAAGTCATTGCGGATTTGCTGTTTCTCATCTTCTAACCGTTGCTTTAGTCGAGACTCGGATTCTAGTGTTGCTTTAGCTCGACTTAACTCCTCTTCTAATCTTTGTAGTCGTGCTTTGTCTTGGTCCAATAGTTTGATTTTCATCAACAGGCTCTCTCTTTCTTGTGTAATCTCTGTAATTTGGCTTTTAGACTCCTTAATCTTATTTGTTGCCTGGATGGGAAAACAATGAGAGAATAATATTTTGTCATTGGAATCGTTCAGATTATTTACATAATCTTAAAACTTTCATACATCTAATAAATTTACTGTTTTAGACCACTGATTTTCAATTTATTGGCCTATTGGCTGTCCTAAAGTATTGACCTCTAACAAAGGTTTGGAAAAATTAATAAAAATGCAGAGGGGGAAGAAACGTACCTTTGAAAAGAAAAAAATTAATATATTTGTTATTTGGAAGAAGGATTAGAAGGAACTTTGGTTAATAATGGGTCTCACAACTAATATAGTTTATAATATGTGCAAGAATTTTAATTCAGTTAGCATATGTTATACATGATTCAAGGCGCACACAGCAAACCAAGCATGGAAAATACAGGTGGTTAAAAGAAATGCCTGATTAGGAGGAAGGAACAAACAATTTAAAAGGATTAAATCACAAGAAGAGAAAAAATCCCAAAAGGTAAGAACTTATTAAACAGTCATTTTTAAAAGCAGCTTATGAGCAAAGTGGAAAAAAAGACAATACTTGGTTTTATAGTTATATACATAGCTTTATAGGAAAATAGTAACATTGTGAATTAAACAACTTGGCACACTTCAGCACTTTATTATGTCTGAAATATAAATATATGTACTAGTAGACACTGCAATATCATATTAATGCATGCATGTATGTTACATTGTAGTAGCATCTATGTTTTCTGGGTGCAGTAGTAGCACAAAACAGACTACAGTTTGCCAGGGTTTGGGTGTCGTCCGAGAATATCCTTATCTGGGTTTATTGATAGGTTAAAAGCTAACATGGACCCCATCAATAAATGCAAAGGAGAGCCCTTACCACCATGAATTGACTATGTTATTTAATTTAAAATATAGTGGGCGATTGCTCTAATCCCTGAAAAAGACATACATTTGAAAAATTGTCCCTTCTCCTATTTATGGAGCACCTGCGAGGTATTATTTATAATCTTGGTGTTTTTTTGTTGATCTATGTAATGGGATTAGTTCATGCTACACTGATGGTGGGAATTATATTACATCTAGATTTGCAAGACAGCAGACAGATGGAGTTACTGGTCTGGTACATCCTTTATTACTTCAACTCCATTAGTTCCACCTACCATTACATTAACCATTGCATCTGACTTTGAGGAAAGTACATAGACAGTTTAAAAGTTAACTTTAAAATAAAAACAAATTAAAGGGATCAAGGTTGAGAATATAAAATGTGTGTTTAAAAAGAGTGTAACTCTGTAAGTCATTTACAAGAGATTGGTTTAGAGAAAGTTAATAATTACTAGATTACTCTAGCTCAGTGTTTTCCAAACTGTTTCATGACCCACTGGTGGGTCGTGAGCAAATGTTTGGTGGGTCGTGAAAGTTCAAGCAATAAAAAAAGATGCCTTTAAATTCTGTATTTATCTTGTCACATTTGCTGTGCTTCCAAGACAGAGGTCAAATATACGGCTATGTCTTCCGACAAATTGCTGCTTTTTCCCATGGGGATTGGTGTTTACTAACTCCTCTCACTTAGCAGATTGAGAAAGAAAAGTAAAGTGAATTATGTGACAATCCTGCTGGTGTACAGGTGTTTTAAAAGAAAGGCTGAAGGATATCAGTTTTTGTACCACACAACTAAATGTAAATAACTGCAAATTAACTGTACACATTCAGCAGTTAGGAAAGCAAAAATAAGGCCCATTTTTCAGCAATTCTGAAGTGTGATGGAGACAAAGATTTTAACAGGATCAAACCGAATAAAGACACTACCTGGTGGTGCATAATTGATAAATATTCACTGAAACACGATTTCCACATATCATTTGTGTGCAATATAGTTTTATCAGAAAAACTGTGCCTGTGCAGATTTAGCTGCCATTTCAATCGAAAATGTGCTGTCTGTTAATGACAGTGAGCTACCACATGATGCTTTAGTTACATTAAATATCGCCCGCCTCATGTCCACTAAAGCTAGGTGGGTTGCGAAATTTTGTTGTTCTAAAAAGCGGGATGTGGTTCTAAAAGGTTTGCAAACCTCTGCTTTAGTTATGTGAGCATTTTAACTTAATATTAACATTAACTTAACATCATTGGATTGATATTTTGTATTTAATTTCATATAATGTGATTAAAGGTCATAAATGTAAATATGTAGTATTTAGTGGGATTACAGTTATGGCTAAGATTACGTTCAGGGGTCAATGCACACTTACATTTAGTTTTTGGATTAGTGTACAAGTCATGAAGTCAAGTAAAGTGTATCTTGATATAAGCACTTATGGATAGCATGTTGACATAATAGTAGATCGAAACAGTGGGCTTTTTAATGTTAGGCATGGGGTTGATGACATGGTGGGTAGCAGATATGGAGAAGAACTAATAGTATAAGAAGTAATGGTAGCTGAAATAATGACACACATCCAGTAAAATGCATGTATTTCAAAGTCCTACAGGGATAACTTTACTGGACCTCTTATAGAGAATTTACTTTGTAATGTTTTTTTGTTTTTTTAGCTGATTAAGTGTTCCCAAGTTTTGTCAAGGATCTTAAAGGCATTTGTTGGTTCACAAAGAAATTACCACTCGATAATTTAACATCAAAGGTATGTAGAGATACCTGATGAATTTCCAGGAATTGATGATAGGCACCAGTTGATATTCTTAAGATAAGTAGCTGACACTGATAAAGGTTTGTTGGGGAAACACACGAATGAAAGCAATTGCATATTTTGTAGTGTGGAGGAAATATAATTTCTACATGTTATGCAACTGAGACCAACTGATCAATTTTACCATTATTTGAAAAAAATCATAAAATGAATGTTGATTGTGCTTTTTATCTGAGGTGGCTAACATAGGCCAAAGAGGTTCAGATACATGACAGATTTTCATGATAAACTCGTAAATAAATTGACCATAATGAATCTCAAATAAATCAATTTACAAAGTCAGCAGTTATGATATGGTCCTACAGTAACTATGTTGGAGACCCCTGCTTCAGTTCATCTCATGAATCGTAACATTTAATTGTTTATATTTTCAATGTTCATATGTTTTTTAAACACAAAAAACAATGAACGTACTATCCCAGTCTCAAAGATTGTGTTCTACTCTCCTCCCTCTGAGAGGTAGCTGCGGTACCCTATTACAGCCTCTCTTCCCAGCATTAAGTAGTGGTCTATTTCAGGATATAGTTTTCATGCCAAGTATATCCAAATAATAAAAATAAAGTTATGGTTAATACTAGACCTTTTCACAATAACATTCTTTTGGTTACATGTATAATTACTGATATGGCATAAACATGCATTTTAAAAATACCCTTGTGCATATGTATATAAACATAAAATATGGGTTAACCATATAGTTATGCATGCACTGAAACCATTATTAGCAACCATCCCCGCAGTTTTGTGACTTCAAACATGGACTGTTTGAAGACAACTTGTAGAAAAGCATTTTTACAAAAAAGAGAGTCTATCTTATTTTTATGCAAGCCAGTGCATTTTATAATTAAAGTGCACGTTATAGTATTTTTTCAATGGTGTACAAGTTAATAAACTTTCCTGACGAATGAACCTTCCTCCCTAAATTAAACGAACTTCAACTCTTGATGGTAATCTATTATTTGATATTTAAAACTGAATAGAGGATAGATTTTCTACGACAGAGTTTAATACACAACCAATAGCGATTCTGAGGTCCTCAATATTTGTTTTGTTGAGCAAAACCCTGAAGATGTCACAATCAAAAACAGAACCCCATTTATAGACATTTGTGAGAAGAAGATAAAACAAGCAACACAGTTGTGGCAGAATAAATATGATTCAGATACACTTAACTAAATTAGCGTGGAAAGCCAGTCATTTGATTTACTCGGTCACTTGACAGACACAAAAGTCAGGAGGAAACATTTTTGAATACCTCTATTGCCTGCCTTTGGAACTTTTCAATTTCCTGTCTCAAATTTCCCTTTCTTTCTGTAACTCATTAATCAGCCCCTGTAGTTCTAGGCTTCGTGCGTTGCTTGTTTGCAGTTGATTTCTTAGCTCTGTAATAGTGACATTTTTTTCACCATCTACTTCGTCTTTGCTCTTTCTTATGGCATCATTTTCCAGCTTCACATTTCGGAGCTCCTCCTCTAATCTCAAGTGTTCCTTGGTGAGGTTCTGTGTGAGAGACTGTAGCCTCTCTATTTCTATTTTACACTCATTCAGGCTCTTATTGCGGTCTTCGATAGCCTTTTGAAGATGCTCATTTCTAAGGTGGGCCTGCTTTAAGCTCTCCTGCTCCTGAAGCAGCTGACGTCGCAAGGCATCCACCTCTGCTTTGAGCCTATTCAATTCGTCAATTACGTGTTGTTTCTCCCTAAGTTGGCTGTCTAAAGAATCTCTGTGCTGCCTAAGGTCATCTTCACTCCTTTTCTTTAAAATGGACATTTGCTCCATCTGCTGGGTGAGATGTGTGACATTATTCATTTGTTCTTTGTAGGATCTTGTCAGGTTTTGCATCTCTTCCTCCAGCATCCTTCGCTTTGCAGACTCCTCCAGCAGATTCTTTTTATGCATGCCATTTTCCTCCTCCAACTTGTGCTTCTGGAGGTGCAGCTCTCGAAGACTGCTCTGGAGTTTAGAAATGTCTTGGTCTCTCCCATGTTTCTCCTGCGATGTCCTTTCATGCTCACTCTGCAGTTGGAGGATCTGTTTCTCATGGTTAATTTTTAAAGTGCTGATTGCCTCTAGGGTGCTAATATTCTCCTTCTGCAGATCAAAGTGGCTCCTCTGCAATCGAGCAAGCTCATCCTCCAGGGATTTCCTCTCCCTACTTTCAACTTCTGCCAACTTTTTCAGTCGATCAATTTCCATATTCCTGTTCTGAATGGTCTTTGCAGCATCGTCAAGTGACTTCTTGTACCTCAACTCTTCTTCTGAACGGAGTTTGTGAATCTGCTGCAGTTCAGTCTCTAATTGTTTTTTTTTTTGGGAAATCTCAGAACCTGATGTTTTATGATGGTGAATATTTTCTTCACTTATTCTCAGACGCTCTGTGGTCTCAATCAGTGTGCTGTTAAGCCTACTAATTTCCTCTTTCATTGCCTTCTTTTCTCTAATTAAACCGTCAATTTCTGCTCTGTAACTAGATGCATCATTTTGGTTTTGCTTAGACACCTCTTGGATTGTTGTCTTTGTAACGTTGATTTCAGTCTCATACTTGTTTTTTAGGCTTATAATTTGCTCATCATAAGTGTTCCTTACCTTAGCCAGGTCATTTTCACATTGCCTGTAGTGTGCAGCCTCTTCCTGTTGCTGAATCTTAAGTTTCTCAATTTCCTTGTTTCTATCCCGAATGGTCTTTGCAGCATCATCCAGTGATTGTTTGTAATTTGCAGTATCTTCTGAGCGAAGCTGAACAATCTTCTGGTACTCCAACTCCAACTGCTGTTTTCTTTGAGTAATGTCGGAGCTAGAGGATCGCTGTTGCAAGGCAGCTTCTTCTGCTCTTCTTTTCTGCTCATTTGTTTGAGCAATGGCCTCGTTCAGCCTCTTTATTTCCTCTGTGAGGCTCTTGTTTCGACTTGCAAGGTTTTCAAGCTGTGATTTGAGTTCACTGCATTCATCATTCTTTTCAATGGATATCGTCTGTATTGTTGTTTTCGTGATATTGATTTCGCTTTCATACTTGCTCTTCAGATTGATTAGTTGATCCTCATATTCCCTTCTTACCTTAGCCAACTCATTTTCATAATCCCGTTTACGTGCTCCTTCATCCTGCAGAAGAACCCTCAACTTCTCTATTTCATACTCCTTTTCTTTGACTGTCTTCTGAGACTCTAATTTTTGCCAGTTGATGCTTTCCAATTCATTTTGCTTTTTGTGCTGTACCTGCTCAAATTCATTCTTGTGCTGACCAAGTCGGTCTTCTGCTGCCTTCCTTCGTCTCTTTTCCTCTTCAATTTCAAACGTCAGTCTTGCAATCTTTTCGCTGAACTCCTTTATTTGGCTGTAACATTTCTCCAGATTTGCCTTAGACATACTACCATCCATTTCGGCCTTCCTTTTCATTTCCTCTAGAAGAAGAAGTTTTGATTTGTACTCTGAACTTTCCTGCTGGACCTTTATCAGATTCTGATCCAGGTATTTGTTCTTGGTAGTATTGTCAGAGTTTGCATCTCTGGCAAGTCTTAGTTCCTCTTCTAGCATTTCAATTCTTGTATTTTTCATCTGTAAAATAAGAGAAAAAATAAATAAATACTTATTAGTGGTTCACTGTATCTTCAATACGAACAATAAACACAAACATACCAATCTTGTTACAGTAACTGTAGGGCAAATTGAAAGCTATACCACTGTAACAAACATATACTATTCCAGCATCTAATTAATTTTTTTACCAAGATTCATACACAGTATTAGAGCCTTTACTTTAAAAATGGCATCTAAGTAATCGGTTACATATGGTCATAGGTTTAACAATTGCAGAACATATCTACCTGTAACCTGCTATGAATTCAGACCTGGTTCTCTACCGCGGGGGGGGCGGGAGACTAAAAGAAAGTGCCCTGGCAAAAATGAGACGTCATTTTCCTATGCACAATTGTTCATTATGTACAGCTGCACATGTGGATATGCCTTGGCGTACTCACAAATGAGAATTCACGACGGGTTTTAAAAAGCAAGCTTGTAAACCTGCGACTGTTGTCGTTTTCCAGGCATATTCTTGGAAACTGCGGAATTCCTAGTATAAATCTATATCAATGCAAAGAAGTAAATCACCAGGTGTACATTTATTAGAAAGCAGCCTTCTCCATCAATCGCAAAGTAACAATAATCCCGGATCTAGTCCAAAACACTGTACTTAACCCGATCTAGCAGCCTGGATAACGAACTAACCTTGTTAGTATCTGGGAAATTGTGTGGTCTTTCCTATAAACATGAATTCAGGTGCCAATCTAAAACTGGGTGAAAGTGACATTGCATGAACATTTTCAGAAAAGGATTGCTTCAGAGGTTGTTTCTTTTTGAACATTGCTATTCTCAGACAAAAGGAGCCTTATTTCAATGAGACTGGGCACTATCTAGCATGCTATTGTCCAGCTAAGGTTGAGTTTTTTGGCAAATGGCTATAGTTCAAACATGCTCTAAGTGACTGAAAGGAGACATGCTGCAACTTATGGTTGGTCGTTTCTGAACTGAAGAAGACAAGTGACCTTTAAATTCAATGCCAGAAATATAACACTGAAAGAGCTCACAGACATGTTTTGAAAAAGAAAAATATAGCAATATGGGTAAAGCAAGTTCAACGTTTTTAGGATTTTACCTTATCGGCTTAACTAAACTAATTTTTAGTTCAAATAGCTTATAATCACAGCAACAAAGATGTTAACTACAAATAAAGATCACTGGGCCCCTGTTGACTGCTTATTTTCACTTGCTCATGACAAAGGCCCTAGAACCTCTCCAGTTTTATCCTTGGTAACTCAGTGTCTTCCAAGCCTTTTTTAAATTAGTTTACTGTTCAAGGTGCCACCAACTTTGCTGGGGGACTTGGTCAAAGATTTTCTACCTTTTCTGTGAAAAAGTTTGAGGCTACAAACTTTGGAAAACATAAGAAAATGTATCTTTGATCATTAAATAAGTATCTGTGTCATGTTTGAACAGCAAGGTCTGACTTCTTTTTCCTGTAGGAAGATTCACTTCACCACCATAATGTCTGTACCTACTGATCTATCAGCTGGAGTCTCATGAAATGGAATGCCATTTTGTTACCCCTTAAGATATGATTAAAGTTCAGGAGAATATTTTGATAACTTTTGTCTGACCTATGTTGTTTCTATTGCACACTGTTTTTAAAACTAACTGCATAGACAACCAGAGGAAGTTTGCCTTCATCACTGTTTGGAAAAGGCTATTTCATTCTAGAAGAGTGCTGCTCCCCTAAATTCCTCTAAATTGCTCACTTGCCAATAATTTCCTCTAAATTGCTTAAGTATTACCACAGATATTCATGCATGCATTGTGCCACTGATACAGGCAATGTCATGTTCTTCCTTAAACATGTCACCCTCTGAAAAAGGTTAACCTTAATATTATTTCACCATTGAAGGTGAGTGTATTAATTGAATAAAGGTAAAATGAAGATTACATTTGTTCATAAAAGCATGTGTGATACACTTTGAGTAGATGTTATTTGCATATTTATGAAACAATTATCCTATATGTTCTCGATCCAAGAGCTCATTTAATTATTTAAAGGGACGAATATTAAAATAATTCAATTATTAAATAATGATTCAAAGTTGCAGACTTTGAAGCTGGGGAACAAGGTTCAGGTCTGGCAGGAGGCTCAAACATCCATTGATTCTGGGCAAATCATAATCTCCCCATGCCTAAAAATGAACGTGTCCGTCTGTGATGCAACTGGTGCTCATGTAAAGTGCTCTCTGATAACTTCGGGTCGAGTTTGCGCTATATAAAACAGCAACAAACAAAAAAACAACGACATTTATAGATACATAAATATATATATATATATATATATATATATATATATATATATTCACTGAAAAAACCATAGGTTTCAGACACGTTATAGTTACAAATTAGCATTTAAAAAACCTTTGAAATTCACTGAAAAAACCATAGGTTTCAGACACGTTATAGTTACAAATTAGCATTTAAAAAACCTTTGAAATTCACTGAAAAAACCATAGGTTTTAGGGACAGTTATAGTTACTTGGACATTGCACTCGTACAAAACCCGTGAAATTCCCCCGTTATAGTTAGTTCAGCTAACTATAACTCGCGCCCCCGCAATGCACTGCTGATGACGTCACATATTACATCACTCATGACATGGTCAGTGACATCACTGATGACATCAGGAAGGGAAGGCCCCTTCCCTGGGCCTGTATTGGCCCCGGGGACCCCATCCCCCGGGGCATGGCCTCGTTTTTATTTATATTCTTTGGAGGGGGGCTG
>CAWUFW010007417.1:600000-1011435 GCA_963921515.1 Calotriton arnoldi | reverse complement strand
ATTTGTGCTTGTGTAGGTGTGATGGTAGTTTGTTGCTCAGGACACATGACTGTGGTTCACAGTGTGAACGACATTTAGCTTTGTCATCACAGTGGGATTGTAATGCAGCCCAGGGTCACCACATTGTGGGGGCCCTGGGGGTAGTGCTGTGGTGTGTCTGTGTCTTACTGTGTCAGTTGCTGTTCCTACATGCTTGTGTGACGTGTGATTTGTGCTCCCTCTCATCTGACAATGCCTGATTGCCCACATAGGGGATTTGGATCCATGAGTTACCTTTGTGTGACACTGTATGCACATCTGTGTAATTGGTATTCAGGCCTCCTCATGTGTTGTGTGGTTGCCTGGGGACACTGGCACCCCCCACCCCCTCACCTGTTGTGTTTGATGTGCAGTGTGGGTCTGCCTGTTTGTGTTTGTGCATCTGCACCACTGCATTGGCATATCTTGAGTGTGCCATTGGCTGTATGTTGTTTGGTGGGTTTCCCCTGCTGTCCCTGGGACTCCTAGGTCATCGGTCAGCACAATGATCATGGTTTGTGTGTCCCATTGCTGCCATGGTATGGTATCTGAGCGATACAAAAGGGGATGATGGACGGAACGCTTGAGCCAATCAAACACTCACCCCCAGTCAACTGATCTGGGTTTAATCCATCATCATTCTTTAGCTCACTCCCACCACTCCCAGTTCAGACATGGCCATATGCAAATCAGTCTGACCCTGTGCCTCATGGGAACAGTCCAGCCCGAACTGCCAAGCCATGTCTTCCCTGGACCGGAAACAAGCATCCTAGGACCGGTTTCTGGCATTCCAGCCGTCATCAGCCAGGCTTGCTTGAATCCAGTGGCAAAGTGAGCAAGGGACCCACGTCTGGGCATACCCCGCCAACTTAGGGCGAACAAAGCGATACAAAAGGGGATGATGGACGGCAGTTCGGGCTGGACTGTTCCCATGAGGCACAGGGTCAGACTGATTTGCATATGGCCATGTCTGAACTGGGGTGGTGGAGTGAGCTAAAGAATGATGATGGATTAAACCCAGATCAGTTGACTGGGGGTGAGTGTTTGATTGGCTCAAGCGTTCCGTCCATCATCCCCTTTGTATCGCTTTGTTCGCCCTAAGTTGGCGGGGTATGCCCAGACGTGGGTCCCTTGCTCACTTTGCCACTGGATTCAAGCAAGCCTGGCTGATGACGGCTGGAATGCCAGAAACCGGTCCTAGGATGCTTGTTTCCGGTCCAGGGAAGACATGGCTTGGCAGTTCGGGCTGGACTGTTCCCATGAGGCACAGGGTCAGACTGATTTGCATATGGCCATGTCTGAACTGGGGTGGTGGAGTGAGCTAAAGAATGATGATGGATTAAACCCAGATCAGTTGACTGGGGGTGAGTGTTTGATTGGCTCAAGCGTTCCGGTCCATCATCCCCTTTGTATCGCTTTGTTCGCCCTAAGTTGGCGGGGGTATGCCCAGACGTGGGTCCCTTGCTCTCTTTGCCACTGGATTCAAGCAAGCCTGGCTGATGACGGCTGGAATGCCAGAAACCGGTCCTAGGATGCTTGTTTCCGGTCCAGGGAAGACATGGCTTGGCAGTTCGGGCTGGACTGTTCCCATGAGGCACAGGGTCAGACTGATTTGCATATGGCCATGTCTGAACTGGGGTGGTGGAGTGAGCTAAAGAATGATGATGGATTAAACCCAGATCAGTTGACTGGGGTGAGTGTTTGATTGGCTCAAGCTGCTCCGTCCATCATCCCCTTTTGTATCGCTTTGTTCGCCCTAAGTTGGCGGGGGTATGCCCAGACGTGGGTCCCTTGCTCACTTTGCCACTGGATTCAAGCAAGCCTGGCTGATGACGGCTGGAATGCCAGAAACCGGTCCTAGGATGCTTGTTTCCGGTCCAGGGAAGACATGGCTTGGCAGTTCGGGCTGGACTGTTCCCATGAGGCACAGGGTCAGACTGATTTGCATATGGCCATGTCTGAACTGGGGTGGTGGAGTGAGCTAAAGAATGATGATGGATTAAACCCAGATCAGTTGACTGGGGTGAGTGTTTGATTGGCTCAAGCGCTCCGTCCATCATCCCCTTTTGTATCGCTTTGTTTGCCCTAAGTTGGCGGGGGTATGCCCAGACGTGGGTCCCTTGCTCACTTTGCCACTGGATTCAAGCAAGCCTGGCTGATGACGGCTGGAATGCCAGAAACCGGTCCTAGGATGCTTGTTTCCGGTCCAGGGAAGACATGGCTTGGCAGTTCGGGCTGGACTGTTCCCATGAGGCACAGGGTCAGACTGATTTGCATATGGCCATGTCTGAACTGGGGTGGTGGAGTGAGCTAAAGAATGATGATGGATTAAACCCAGATCAGTTGACTGGGGGTGAGTGTTTGATTGGCTCAAGCTGCTCCGTCCATCATCCCCTTTTGTATCGCTTTGTTCGCCCTAAGTTGGCGGGGGTATGCCCAGACGTGGGTCCCTTGCTCACTTTGCCACTGGATTCAAGCAAGCCTGGCTGATGACGGCTGGAATGCCAGAAACCGGTCCTAGGATGCTTGTTTCCGGTCCAGGGAAGACATGGCTTGGCAGTTCGGGCTGGACTGTTCCCATGAGGCACAGGGTCAGACTGATTTGCATATGGCCATGTCTGAACTGGGGTGGTGGAGTGAGCTAAAGAATGATGATGGATTAAACCCAGATCAGTTGACTGGGGGTGAGTGTTTGATTGGCTCAAGCTGCTCCGTCCATCATCCCCTTTTGTATCGCTTTGTTCGCCCTAAGTTGGCGGGGGTATGCCCAGACGTGGGTCCCTTGCTCACTTTGCCACTGGATTCAAGCAAGCCTGGCTGATGACGGCTGGAATGCCAGAAACCGGTCCTAGGATGCTTGTTTCCGGTCCAGGGAAGACATGGCTTGGCAGTTCGGGCTGGACTGTTCCCATGAGGCACAGGGTCAGACTGATTTGCATATGGCCATGTCTGAACTGGGGTGGTGGAGTGAGCTAAAGAATGATGATGGATTAAACCCAGATCAGTTGACTGGGGGTGAGTGTTTGATTGGCTCAAGCGTTCCGTCCATCATCCCCTTTTGTATCGCATGGTATGGTATCTGTTCACCTCACATCTACAGTCTCCACAGGGTATCTGCATTTGTGTGCCCATTGGTGCAAATATGTGGGTCTGCATTCTGATGGTCACTTCTGTCATTGTGTCATTGATGAATGTTGACGGTGTCAGCCCCCATGGGTGTTGTTTGTCTGCACATGGCCAAAGGTATGTCTTATTTGCACTGCAGTATTTGCCTCCCCCAATCTATGTTGCAATGGGACACATGCACTACTTTGCCACTGATGTGTTTTATGTTCTGTGACCAGGAATCATCCATGCAGTTTGGCAGTTGCAGCTTTTTCTTTGTCAACACTTGCATTTTGGTCACTGTGATGATGGGGGTTTGGACCCCATTGCCCCAATGTTCAAAATGTGCTTCAGCTATGGACCCCACACTTACCTTTTGGTCACTGTGATGATGGGGTTTAGACCCCATTGCCACAATGTTCTGAATGTGCTTCAGCTATGGGCCCCCACACTTACATTTTGCTCACTGTGATGATGGGGTTTTGATCCCCATTGCCACAATGGTCATGGCCTGCTTGCATTGTGGGGGCCACACACATATATATGTGTGGCACATGTGATAGGGGGTCACATTGTATGTTCAAAGTCATGTTCAGTGTTGTAGGCATTTGACACAGTCTACACACGCTTGTCATGGTGTTGGGTGGATGTCTTTTTCTTGCATTCCCTAGGTTGTGGTGTGCTGGTTGTGTCATGCATTGTCCATCCTATGAGTGGGGGTGGTGTTGGTGGTAGGCATCCAGCCCCCCATGGGTAGAGGTGGTAGTAGTGACAGGCATCCAGCCCCCCATGGGTAGAGGTGGTAGTAGTGGTAGGCTTCTGGCACCCCTGGGTAAGGTGGTAGTAGTGACAGGCATCCAGCCCCCCATGGGTAGAGGTGGTAGTAGTGACAGGCATCCAGCCCCCATGGGTAGAGGTGGTAGTAGTGACAGGCATCCAGCCCCCCATGGGTAGAGGTGGTAGTAGTGGTAGGCTTCTGGCACCCCTGGGTAAGGGTGGTAGTAGTGACAGGCATCCAGCCCCCATGGGTAGAGGTGGTAGTAGTGGTAGGCATCTGGCACCCCTGGGTAAGGGTGGTAGTAGTGACAGGCATCCAGCCCCCCATGGGTAGAGGTGGTAGTAGTGGTAGGCATCTGGCACCCCCTGGGTGAGGGTGGTAGTAGTGGTAGGCATCCAGCCCCCCATGGGTAGAGGTGGTAGTAGTGGTAGGCATCTGGCACCCCCTGGGTGAGGGTGGTAGTGGTGGTAGGCATCCGGCCCCCATGGGCAGAGGTGGTAGTAGTGGTAGGCATCTGGCACCCCTGGGTAGGGGTGGTAGTAGTGGTAGGCATCCAGCCCCCCATGGGTAGAGGTGGTGGTAGGCATCTGGCACCCCTGGGTAAGGGTGGTAGTAGTGGTAGGCATCTGGCACCCCTGGGTAAGGGTGGTAGTAGTGGTAGGCATCTGGCACCCCTGGGTAAGGGTGGTAGTAGTGGTAGGCATCTGGCACCCCCTGGGTAAGGGTGGTAGTAGTGACAGGCATCCAGCCCCCATGGGTAGAGGTGGTAGTAGTGACAGGCATCCAGCCCCCATGGGCAGAGGTGGTAGTAGTGACAGGCATCCAGCCCCCATGGGTAGAGGTGGTAGTAGTGGTAAGCATCTGGCACCCCTGGGTAAGGGTGGTAGTAGTGGTAGGCATCTGGCACCACCTGGGTAAGGGTGGTAGTAGTGGTAGGCATCTGGCACCCCTTGGGTAAGGGTGGTAGTGGTGGTAGGCATCCAGCCCCCCATGGGTAGAGGTGGTAGTAGTGGTAGGCATCTGGCACCCCCTGGGTAAGAGTGGTAGTAGTGGTAGGCATCCAGCCCCCCATGGGTAGAGGTGGTGGTAGTGACAGGCATCCAGCCCCCCATGGGTAGGGGTGGTAGTAGTGGTAGGCATACAGGCCCCTATGTGTATGTGTGGCATTGGTGAGGGTCATCCCGCCCCTATGGTGCTGCTGTTGCTGGTGTAGGTATTTCTGCATCCCTCTGTGTGTGATGTGTCGGGTACGTGTAGTTTGTTTTTGTTGTTGGTGTCTGACTTACCTTCTGCGCTGTACGCGTCCGTGCCTGTTCCGGTAATAGAGGTAGAATATTGGTAGGATCGGCACGAAGGGATTCATGGTTGGTCTCGCCTCTGCTCGTCTTTCTCTTTGCTTCGCCTCGTCCCTCGTCGCTGGCGTGTTCGTCTCGTAGCCGTGGATCGTGTTGTGGCGCGAATCGGAGCTTATGTGCGCTCGACCGGATGCTTTGACGTGCCGTGCGTAGCGACGGGTTCGGGCGCGCACGGGATGCGCATCGTACTTGTCCGGCCGGACGGGGCTGCATTTTTCTTCCGTGCGGCTCGATTCTACGATTCCGGATCCGCCTCGGTCGGAGAACAAGACCTGTATTGGGTGAGTACGACTGGGTCGGGATTTGGGCAGTTGTGCGCATCGTACTTGCTCGCTCGGACGTATGGAGCGGATCGGTCGGGAAACAGGCATTCGCCTGGATTTTTTCCCGACCGAATGGTATTAGGTGCGACTCCGACCGGGATCGGAATCGACCCCTATGTGCCATGAATTGTGTTTTTGTTCTGGTCAGAAGGATTTCAACTGAATGTGAGACATATACTCTCAAAGGATATCCCATCACAATGCCTTCACTCTGTTCCAGACTCACACAAGTAGCAGCTACTGCTTTCAGACATACAGGCAACGCTTTGCTACCGGGATCTAAAACAGCTGAAAAATAAGCTATTGGTCGTCTCATTCTTCCATGCCTCTGCACTAATACTGAAAGTGCACATCCGTCTCTCTCACTACAATACAACTCAAATTCTTTCTCATAATCAGGCATTCCCAATGCTGGTGCTTCACACAAACCTGTTCTCAGTTGCTCGAAAGCCTTCATTTCTTCCTCATCCAACGCAATCGGATCTTTGACATCACTCTTTGTCAATCGCTGTAAAGGTTTTGCAATCAGTGAAAATCCACTTATCCACTGTCGGCAATAACCAACCATTCCAAGGAACATTCTTACCTCTCTTTGTGTCATTGGGGCTCTCATTCCTTTAATAATCCTTATTCTTTCTGTTGTCACTTTTCTTATCCCTTTCTCAATCTTATGACCTAAGTACTGTACTTCCTGTTGACAGAATTGCAGTTTTGATGGGGACACCTTGTGTCCTCCTTCTGCCAAATGATTCAGTAAAGCAATTGTGTCCGTAACACATGCTTCTCTGGTCTTTGATGCCACCAATCGGTCATCGATATATTGGACCATCACAGATTTTTCAGGCATTTTTAAATTTTCTAAGGATTTCTTCAGAATTTGATTAAAAATAGAAGGACTTTCAGTATACCCTTGAGGAATTCGACAGCATGCCAAAATACGTTCTCACATCCGAAACGCAAATAATGGCTGTCTGTCAGGGTGCAATGGAATAGAGAAAAATGCATGGCACAAATCAATAACTGTGTACCATTCTGCATCATGAGGGATTTGATACAGTATTACAGCAGGGTTTGGCACAATTGGGCAGCAAGGAATAACAATTTTGTTCACTTTTCTCAAATCCTGTACTATTCTATATGTTCCATTTGGCTTTTTCAATCCCATTATAGGAGAATTACATGGACTGCTCATTATTTCTCTCAAAATTCCTTGTTCAATCATCTTATTAATTACAGGTGTTATTCCTTCAATAATTTCTGGCGTCAGTTTGTACTGCGGGGTGTTTGGGTAATTCGTTCCTTCTTTTACAGTCATTTTTATAGGATCAACTTCTCTCATTAGTCCAATATCTTCACCTGTGAAATCCCATACATCAGACCTGACTGTTTCTTTCAATTCAGTAGGGATTTTCTCTGCATCGAACACAGGAAACATATCATACATTCCTGGTTCTAGTTCTGCCATTGTCATTTTATACAGAACATCATCATCTGGTGTCTGGAAAGCAATACCATCTGGAGTACAGTAGATGGTACAATTCATTTTACAAAGCAGATCGCGTCCTAATAAATTTACAGGACTACAATCACACACCACAAAGCGGTGCATGTCTTTGAATGGACCAATTACCACCTCTACTGGTTTTGTAAGAGGGGTTATAATTTGCCTGTTTGAAACACCTACAACTTGGATGTATTCTCCTGAGAGAGGAAGATTTGGAATTTCCACTGATCTAACAGTAGAACGGGTAGCACCAGTGTCCACAAGGAATGTAACATTTACACCATTCACTTTTCCATCCACAAATGGACCGGACTGATCTACCTCTAGAGTTGCGCCAAGCACACACTCCTCTTCCTCTCCTAGGCACCGTCATAAGCTTTCATCCGATTCATCTCCATCCTGCCGTAACCAATATTGTGAAACAGCAGCTGCGCGCGGCAATTTTGTTACCTGCTCTCCTCCGTAGAATCCTGCCTCTGTACTGTATCTTTGAGGATTTACACTCTTTGGAAGAGGTGGTTGCGGCACCTGACTCTGTTGAGTAACTACCTGCGGCTGTTGCGGCTGTTGGTAACTCACCTCATTCTGCACCTGTGGATTTAATGGTTGATTCTCGGTATTAACTCTCGGAGGTAATTTACACTCGTTTCTCCAGTGCCCTAATTTTCCGCAATTATGACATGGCCATTTCTTTTTGGCTTCTTCTATACTCATCTGACCTTTTCCCTTACCAATATTCGGTCTGGACTTAGTCTGTCCTGCGCCACTAGACTGATTATACATCTGAGCTTCTTGCTGTTCTGCAACCTTTACTTGTGCCCACATTGCCTTTTCCTTGAGTTTACGCTGTCTGGCCTCAATATCATCACTGCAATATATTGCATACCGTAATACCTCATCTACCGTGCTAGTCTGCCAACATAGCATATGCTGCTTAATAATTTCACTTATCTCAGGTTTCAAACCATACACAAATCGATACACAAAATGACTCATGTCTTTTTCACTCAAATTCTCGTATCCACTACCTTTCATAATAAGAATGTACAGATTCCTTATTCTCCTGAGTTGTTCTATCAATCTTTACCCAGTCCATTTCTTTTGATGGAATCTTATTTTTCAGGAATGTAATTGCCTGTTCATATTTTCTCATTACTTCTGAACTTGGGGCTCCTGTTTTTGCATCTCTAGGATATTCTTCCTTCGGCCAGTCAATTGTAATTTTACACTCTGTCCATAAATCCGCAGGTACAACAATCTCAAACAATCCATCCAGATCTTCCCACAATACTTTTGAAACCTTTACAAACCTTTCTACCTGTCTATACCATTCTACAGGCTTTTCTCTCAATCTTGGAAAATCATTTGTAAATGACAATATATCTTGTCTGGACCATGGGATGTGTACATAACCTCCTCCTGGAATTTCTCTCATTGGACATTCTATTACCGTTGGTTCTTTTTCTGTTACTGGAAAAGCCAATGATGCTTTATCAGTTGTTCCCTCTTTTCTCCTTATCCACCTACTTCTCCACTTGTCTACATCTCCCCATTTTCTCAGTAAGACAATTAGTTCTTTTATCTGTTAGTCGGCCTGATGTATTCAGATTTTCTATGTCCTTTTCACTAAAATCTACCCTGTACAGTTTCTGCAATCCCCTAATTTTTGCAAAATCTACTCCTAGTTCGTTCGCTGTTTCTTCCAATTTTTCATGCAAGTTCCTAGCTCTCCAAGTGATACTTTTACACATAAACAGTGGTGGCTGGTGACATTTGAAAGTGGTGGGGCGTAAACTTTATGTCGGAGTGCACCGTGGCGAGCGAGCGCAGCGAGCGTGCCTAAACGAGGGTTCGGGGGAGTTCCCCCTGAGAAAAGTTTGAAAAAAGAGTGTGTAAATGGTGCATTTTCAAGCAAATTTGAGAAGCAAGAAGGTTAATAAAGCAATTGTGAAAGTGCAGTTATTACATTAATAAAGGGTGTCTGTGGAGCGGCTCAAAGCGCCGTCAAGGGTCGTCACGAGAGAAAACTGGAGATATGGCTGCCAATTTCAATAACAGCAGATTAAAGTGAGCTGTATACTGGACACGAGAGGTTGGGGTGGTGGTAGAGAGGCGTTTCTATAGGTACTACTTAGTATATGGGACACCCGTGGCAAAATGCTGGGACTAGCATACTGGAGATAACTATTTGGCATATAGTGCATTTGTAGCAAAATGCTGATGTGGCCATATTGGAGGAAATACTTGGCATAAGGGTGGACAACCAAGGTATTTGGGAGGTTGGGAGCTGGAAACAATGACAAAAGGCTGGCCCTGACACAGTAATTTTTATTTATGTGTCACTCATACTGTCTAGATGGCAGCATTGGCAAAATTACGGCACTGACATATTTTAGGTAATTCCTGGCATAAGGGTGCATGTAGAGGGACCCATGACAAATTTGGGGCATGTATTACTCCCCAACTATTTCAAAGATCACCAGCCCCCACTGTCCAATATTAAAGTGCAAGGAAACAAAAGAGCAAATTACAATGATGTTCACAGTTAAAACAGCCACTCTAAAGAAACAACAAAAATAGGAAGCGTGCATACTCACCTTGAGATTAACCCTGGAGCACGCAAACATTCTACCCACACTGGAAAAGGAATTGGAATGCCACAGAAATAAGCAATTGAACATCAAAAAGGAAAGCAGCAGCTGTGCCAGAGTCTAACTAGCACCAAAATAAGTCCTATCTCAGTTGGACGGTTCTACTGTGTAGGTTGAAAGAGATCAATCAATCAATCAATCAAGCATTTGTATAGCGCGCTACTCACCCGGAGGGTCTCAAGGCGCTTGGGGGGGGGGGGCCCGCTACTGTTCGAACAGCCAGGTCTTGAGTTGCTTCCTGAAGGAGAGGTGGTCTTGGGTAAGGCGGAGGTGGATGGGTAGGGAGTTCCACGTCTTGGCAGCCAGGTAGGAGAAGGATCTTCCTCCCGTTGTGGCTCTTCGGATGCGGGGGACGGCGGCGAGGGCGTGGTTGGTCGATCGTAGCTGGCGGGTAGGAGTGTAGAAGGTCAGACGGTCGTTGAGGTATCTGGGGCCTTGGTTGTGGAGAGCTTTGTGTGCGTGGGTGAGGAGTCGGAACGTGATTCTCTTGCTGACGGGGAGCCAGTGCAGGTCTCTCAGGTGTCCGGCGATGTGGCTGTGTCGGGGGATGTCCAGGATGAGTCGAGCTGAGGCGTTCTGGATGCGTTGGAGTCTTTTTGAAGTTTGGCTGTGGTTCCGGCGTAGAGGGAGTTGCCGTAGTCCAGTCGGCTGGTGACGAGGGCCTGGGTGACCGTCTTCCTGGTTTCGGTGGGGATCCACCGGAAGATCTTGCGCAGCATGCGTAGGATGTTGAAGCAAGACGAGGAGACGGCGTTGACTTGTCGGGTCATTGAGAGGGAGGAGTCCAGGATGAAGCCCAGGTTGCGTGCGTGGTCCGTTGGTTTGGGTGCGTTGCCCAGGGCAGGGGGCCACCAGGAGTCGTCCCAGGCGGAGGGTGATGATCATAGGATGAGGACTTCCGTCTTATCTGAGTTCAGTTTCAGGCGGCTGTTCCTCATCCACTCGGCTACGTCCTTCATCCCTTCATGTAGGTTGGTTCTGGCGGTTGTGGGGTCGTTGGTGAGGGAGAGGATCAGCTGGGTGTCGTCGGCGTAGGAGATGATGTTGAGGTTGTGTTGGCGTGCGATGGCTGCGAGGGGGCTCATGTAGACGTTGAAGAGGGTGGGGCTGAGTGATGATCCTTGTGGTACGCCGCAGCTGACTTCGGTGGCCTCGGAACTGAACGGGGGAGGCGGACTCTCTGGGTTCTTCCGGCGAGGAAGGAGATGATCCACTCCAGTGCCTTCTCTTGGATTCCGACGTTGTTCAGGCGTTGCACTAGGGTGCGGTGGCAGACTGTGTCGAACGCTGCGGAGAGGTCCAGGAGGATGAGGGCCGCTGTTTCCCCGTTGTCGAGCAGGGCTCGGATGTCGTCGGTGGCTGCGATGAGGGCGGTCTCGGTGCTGTGGTTGGCCCGGAAGCCGGACTGCGAGTGGTCGAGGGATCCATTCGTCTCGAGGAAGGCGGCCAGTTGTCTGTTGACGGTCTTCTCGATGACTTTGGCAGGAAAAGGAAGGAGCGAGATGGGGCGGTAGTTTTTGAGGTCGGTGGGATTCGCTGACGGTTTCTTCAGTAGGGCGCTGAGTTCGGCGCGCTTCCAGCTCTCTGGGAAGGTGGCGGTGTCGAGGGAGGTGTTGATGATGTCCCGGAGGTGGGGTGCGATGACGGCATCGGCCTGGTTGAAGACGTGGTGAGGGCAGGGGTCGGTTGGTGATCCGGAGTGGATGGAGTTCATCGTGCGGATAGTGTCTTCGGTGTTGATCGGGGTCCAGGCTCGGAGGGTGGAGGTGGGGGACGTTGGAACGGTCGTAGGGTACGTCGGCTGAGTGCTGAAACTGTTGTGTATGTCTGCGATCTTGCTGTGGAAGAACGAGGCGAGCGAGTTGCAGAGGTCTTGTGAGGGAGTGATGTCGTTGTTTCCGGCGCTGGGGTTCGAGAGTTCTTTGACGATGATGAAGAGTTCCTTGCTGTTGTGGGCGTTGTTGTCCAGTCGTTCCTTGAATGCGGTTTTCTTGGTGGTGTGGATCAGCTGGTGGTGTTTTCGGGTGGCGTGCTTGAGGGTGGTCATGTTGTCTGCAGTCGGGTCTCTGCACCATGCTTTCTCGATGGCCCGGCAGTTCTTCTTGGATTTCTTGAGTTCGTCGGTGAACCAGGATGCTTTCTTGTTGCCGGGTCTGACTGGGGGGGTCTTCAATGGGGCGAGGTCGTCTGCGCAGTTGGTGATCCATTTTGTGAGGTTGCTGGCGGCTTGGTTGGGGTTCGTTGAGCTGGCGGGAGGGTTCTGGCTCAGGGATGTGGTGAGTTGGTCGGTGGTGATCTTGTTCCAGCTTCTGCGCGGAAACTGTTGCGGGTGGTGGTGCGTGGTGATCCTGCTGAAGCTGAAGTGGACGCAGCTGTGGTCTGTCCAGTGGAGTCCGGTGGTGTGGCTGAAGGAGATGTCCTTGCTGATATGAGTTCTAGCCGAAACATTCCGGTTAGAAGCAGTTTGGTGCACCATCTTGGCTTGCGAACTCTTTAGAGTCTCCCAAAGACTGACCCACCACCTTCGAGTAATGCACTGAGGTTCAGAACGTCGATGTTTGTGAATGCCCAACACTAAACCCGGGGGAGAGCCACCCTCCTGGCACTACCCAACCAACCATCGAGCCACTCCGATGTTGCAGTTAACTTTTAGACTCGAGCTGTCCCAATCTGCTCGCCAGAGTAGTTGAACAATATTCCATGCCTTCTGAGACCCGCCCTGCTCCCCTCTGCAATCACAGGTGTCACTTCGCCTCTAGGTTTCGCTTTCAATGCGTCCTGCATGCAGCCAACCAGACCGATCTAGGATGTTCCTTTTCTGCAGCTCAAAATGACTGTACACGTACAGTGAGGATGTACAGTAAGACTGGCACGGGGAAGAGAAAAGGGAACTCGATGGCGCGCGCTCCAAGTTCCTATATTCCTGAAATGAGGCTTTAGGGCTGTGCGGGGCTCTGCTTTAACCCCGTTTTGAAGGAAGGAAGGGCCGGAAGGAACACTAGAGTACAATCCCTTTGTAAGTATAGCAAGGGTGGAAACATCACTGGCTAGCACATCGTTAAAACAGCTTCAAGTGCTACCTCAAAACGAAAATATCCACTGCGTCAATCAGCTGCATTACGTCACCATATGTTCCCTTATTTGTCCAATATCAGAATGTGCCTTCACGCATGTATAACATACACAAAATATATGGTCGAAATTCATTACGTTACCCCCAAAACTCAATTAGATTCCCGTAATCAATTAGCCCAAAGTCTGTAATGGTCACAGTCTGCTGCCAGCGGGAAACCAAAGCGATCCCCGGAAGACCCCTATTCAATAGCCTTGAGCGTTGCCATCAGACTGTTTTAACCGCATTCTGCTGACAGGGCAACACCACAGCATATGAACAAACATAGGCAGTAATAAAATTACAAATTTTCCAAGTGATCTGCCAGGCCCCCAGTCTGCATCTGCTCTCCCGAGTCTCTGCTAAGGAGGCAACTTCCACCTGCTGACCGCCCTCCGGTGAGTTAAATCTCCCTCTTTCAAACCTTCTGCCAGTAAAATTACACCGTACGGGTAGAGCCCGCAACACTGGCGGTATTCCAACAGCCATGGAGCTGACCAGTCTGACCCATCAGACACGCATGCCGGGCCCCCAGTGCATTTGTTAAACATCCCAACGCGGGCGGGCACCTGGATCCCCAACGGGTCTATACTTTCTGCAGTTGCCTTATAATGCAATTACCATACAGCCAGCCAGTAGAAAACGCGTGGCACATTGCTAGATATTGTCACAGGGAATGCAAGGCAACATGAGCTTAATTAGTTGACTCAGAAAACCGAGGGTTGGTCAAAAGGCCCAAACGCGAAATTAGCACACACAGGTGGTAACGTGCAACACATTGAACACATTGCATGCTCTCCGTTGTCCCCTCTTCACTTAAGATTCACGACATAACTTCACAACCGTTAGCATAATCAACGCGGCTCGCGCGCGGGGGAGGGGTGGGGTGGGTGCCGGGGGCCCGGGGGATCATTTAAAAAAAAAAAAAAAAATCCTACCTGAGCTAAGCAGGTCCGCCGTCCGCGCCGCCTCGGGTCCGACTCCGTTTGCGCATAGCCCCTCTCAGCCAATCCTGGCGCTGCTGGCAGCGCCAGGATTGGCTTAGGGCACGGTTACTCTCTCGCCCGCCTGCCCATTAGGAGACCGAGGTTTGAGCCTTTGCTCAACCCTCGCTCTCCTAATGGGCATGCGCTAGCCAGTGCACACACAAGTGCGCATGACTGGGCACGGCGCGAAAATTCGGTGCCCTTCCCCACTCATGCGCACTTGTGCTGCAGTGCTGCCTGCTGCCCCTGGTCTCGCTCTGACAATCATGTCAGTCAACATGACGCAGGACCGCCCACCCCTTCAGACTCTGAAGGTGGTGGGCGGTCCGACGTCATGCTGACTGACATGATTAGTCAGTTCTCTCGTCGGCGTCTTTGAACTTAAGTAAACTGATTCAGTTTACTTAGGTTCAAAGACGCCGAGGGAGCTGCGGGCGGGGGGGCTATGCCCCAACGCCCCAATGGACGCACCGCCCCTGCACATAAACATTAATTCATCATCTTGATAGGACTTCAATCGATCTGTACCAATAGTCCCTAGAATCAATTCCTCCATATCTATCTTTAATCTGACCACATCCAAAGGTTGTGGTTCGGCATCTTTTTTCTGCAAGCTCCTCACCCAATCATTTAATTCCTCTGCAGTTGGACCCACAGGGGTTTTAGTTACTTCTACCCTGTTTACACCTTTCTCCGGGGTTTCAGTTGCTGACTCGGCTCCCATAGGAATCTTAGTTATCGGACTCTCATTAGTTGTCAAATTTACAGGTGGACTTGACCTAAATGAACCTACAGAATCTTTTGTCTCTCTATTTTCTGGAATTATCCCTTCTCTTACTTTTTGCATACTAGAATTTAATGGAATTATTAAGGAATGTTCATCTATCTTTTGATTTTCAAATACTGGGATTACTGGCCCTATAGTTACTGGCACAGTCACAGCTTCCATATTCTTTGTCAGTTCTCTTATCTTTTCAGTCAACTCTCTTGTGGTTCTGGCTAGTTCGGCCATATTACCATTATCATGTTTCACAGTCTGTGGTGTTTCTTGTCTATTAAATGGACTATCTATTTCAGAAAGTTGTTCAGGGCTTTGATTTATTACAGTTTCCATTGGCGGTGCCTTTGGTGTCACCACCACAGAATCCTGTTGATATGGAGGGGGTCCTTTATTAAAAATGTCCTCCAGCAACTCATCCTCTGTGTCACTAACTCCATACCCATGTCTCTCCGGTACTTCATGCTTCTTTTTCTCCGTACACTTTTTCCCTGCAAATTCTTTAACTGTTCTGGTAGGAAACATACCATCCCTCATGTTAGCATACCGCCATCGTCTCATCCTGTCTTCATGACTCAAACCCCATACTCTTCTATGAACAAAACTATAATACTTTGCACCTCTGTGTCTTTCCCTTTCATACATCTCATCTTCCCATTCACCTAAGGCTTCGAACTGTGTCGGTCTAGGTCTTGGTTCAAGTCTCATCATTTTTTCTCTCAAATTTCGAAGTACAGCTGTGCTAAACGAACCATTTTCCGGAAATGCCAATACTCCATCGTCTTTGGTATATTTTGCCCAATTTTCCAACCAAATACAAGTATGATAGCCATATTTCACCATCATATAAGATGCTGGTGTTTTCGGCGGAGGAAGTACTTCTCCTTCCCTAGTCACATTCTTTTTATCTTTCTTAAAAGATTTTTAAGCTTCGCAAACCATGACGGTTTCTCTCTATCACGTTCATTGTAATAAGCCATATTTCACTGTTGTTTTGCCGAAGCTAATTCACACAATTCTTCACCAATCGGTTCTTTCTACCGCTCGGCTATTCTGACCTATCCCAGCGCGTCTCACACCAACGCACCAATCAGAAAGCTCTACGTCACTCTCACACTAACCTATTCCAGCGCGTCTCACACTAACGCACCAATCAGAAAACCCTTCGGTCTTCCACAACTGGCCAATACCAGCGCGGTTCTTGTTGACGTCAGTTCTACTCCTGCTTCTACTGACCCCTCCTTTACAAAAATTATCTGCACTTTTCTTTAACTTTTCTTTTCAACTAAATCGATTAGTTACAACGTAAAACACATTACCATTGTCTGTTTCTCTAAACAAAAGAGATAGTTTATTCCAATCTTACAAGAATACTGTTTCGTTTGATAAGTGTAGCACTTCTCTCTACCTTACACTTCTCTCAAGCAAGAGGTAAACCCGTTTCTCTGGGGATAAAACACATGTGGAGACTACACTGCTCCTGAGAATTAAGGCCAAAGTTTCACAAGAGAACCTGTTGCTATTTCACTCAAATGTAATTCATACGTGAAATTTCCCTAACATAACACAGTCCTGTCTTATCACCAAATTTGAAATCAGACAATGTACAATTCCATGTGACTTCTCTTGCCACACGTGTCCACTTCCTGCTTCCCGGAAGCTTCAAAATTCTGACTACACATAACGTAATACAAACTCAACATAGAGTGTTAGACATGGAAAAAATCAATAATCAATAATCACCAAACTAATCTATAGAAACCATAACTCTGCTACCAAGAAATCTGATCCAGCGCAGCTAAAATAAATCTTTCCTTATAACATTAAACCCAGAAAACACCTACTCAACCGTAATCATATAAAACCTTTGTCGGTGGGGCCCATAACACCGCATACATACATTCACTCAATTTTCTGGATCAAACGCTAAGGAAAATGAGCTGCTGGACTTACGGAATACCTTATTAAAATGACAGAATTATAACCTACACATTATATACATTAACTTAGGATTCTGTCGGTTCTAAACATCAAGGTACTCCGCTATTCGGTCGATGGACCAACTAGTAGAATCAGTTGATGGCGATTAAGTCCAGCTCAATCACAATTAAAACCTTTAACATTTATTATTCACAAGTTTATTTTAAAGAACCACAGATTCATTTTAGATTTAGAGTATAATTTTATCTAAATTCTTTGAGCAAATAAGTAAAGTTCTTTATTAGGCAAATACATTTAAAATATCAGTAAGCATTTAAGTAAAGTTTTGAGAATAGAAACGGAAAATAACTCATTACCCTTGGCCATAGGGCGATGAGAAGAATGGTTCACCAGGAAAGAAAGATGAACCGCAGGTCTCAGGATAGGACTTCCCAACTGACTGACTGTCCCGCTAACCTCCTTGGACGCAATCTCCTCCCGGGCAACTCCCGCAACGGTCTCGTTCCTTCCCCAGTCAAAGTCCGAAGTCCAAAATGACAGAGTCTCTCGCAGCATCAGGATAGAAGAAGCGAACAACAACATCAATAACCCATGCACAACGTAAGAGCAGACTCTCTTATACCCTATTCTCTGACTTGCTACACTTAAAGTTGCAATCTTTAGGGCAGAAATCACGCTAATTGGTCCATTGGAGGGGTGGTGATGGTCACCTCATCGTCCTCCTTGTTCGAACCGGTTTGGGGACAATAATGCATACAGTAGCTCTCGTGATCAACAATGTCCAAAGGTAATTCAATTTGTTAATGTATTTTGTAACAAACTCCGATGGTCACACATTAGTTCATCCTTTGTCGCTCGATTCTCGCATCCGTTCCCATGCATATATGCTGAACTCTTGGCACGATCCTTGTTGCAGGTCAGACTGGCCTTGACATCTCTCATTCCGGGCACAGGCCACATACACGTGACTGGAGCATTCACTCTGCTCATGCGCGGGGGCCATTTTATTCAGCGCACGCCATCTCATCCTTTTCCAGCGGCCATTTTCGAAGCACGGCCTAGCAGGCCCGAACGAAACTAATATAAGAACAAACACAACAGAAATTAAACATGAAAAATAAGCCTTTCTGTTTACCACCCGCCATTCTAAAGACCTGTGTTAGATATTACCTAGCAGAAGCGACATTTAAAGCCATTTTACTTACCATCTGCATTCTTTGCCACGATGCAATTTTACTACGCAACACAAATCATGCAATTTACTCTATTTACTACGCAAATCACAATACTAATGTTATTTTGCTTCACATTTGTAAATAAATTAGATTTTGCAATGCAAGCAAGTTGCCCACGTGTAATGTTTAATAAAAAGGTACATTTGTTGATTAGTTCATGCGTTTCAAACGGTTAGTATCATTAATCGTTATGGGGTCATTAACTTCCAAGGGGTACACAAAAATATTTTGTTTCCCCTGCTCCATCACTAACTAGGCCTCAGCTAAGCCTCAACGCCATCTTCTTCAAAATGGATGTCTCACTCTGTACATTCACTGTTTATTTTTTCTGCTGCACTTATTCATAGAAGTCATGTTTGTTTATTTTCGAATGCCGCTGTTCTTGAAAAAGATTCTCTAGCATGGGCTCAGTAATGTTTCCACCTTCAAGGTTTCTTCTGCCTGCCTGCTATATTACATTAATTCACAATAGTTCACTGTTGTTTTGTAACTAGTTTGTTCTGCCATCTCATGATGACAGTAGCATAGAGGGGGCTGAATCAATATTCATGTAGAGGGAAACTTCTTAGGTGGTAAAGCAACATGACCCGTTCAGTTCTGTGCTCTGATCTAGTGGAAATGTAATTATTTTGCTCACACCATGATGAATCTGCAGTTTCTATTATAGCCTTAGAGCCTGCCGTAGCGGGCTCTACCAGCCATTAAAGGCTCGCTCCAGCGTTAAAGGCCTGAGTCAAAGGCGAGGGCCTTTAACAAGGGAGCAGGCCATTAATGGCCAATAGAGCCCACTACGGAGGGCTGAAAGGCTATTAGAACATTCCGCCCCTAGAGGGCAAAATGTTCTAATTTGTAAAACAAAGGTCTCACGGAGCCCGAGGGGATTGAAATCCTCTTCGGCTCTGTGAGGCCTTTGTTCACAGCAACAGCAGTGAACAAACATTGGAATGTTGGAGCTCCGGGCTTCTACTAGCCATTAGAAGCCCAGAGCGCTCCATTGTTTTCAATGGAGCTCCCAACATTCCAATGTTCTAATATGTTATATGGGAAGACTTCCTATTAAAACCCTTACATTTGTGGGTGTGCCAGAGAGACCTTTCTGATGCTACTGGGGATACTGTCCAATTTCCTATTGATTTTGCTGCTCATTTGAGACTTAGAATAATTCTTGATTTTGCCTATTATTAATTACTGCCCTATTACTGAGAGTCTTTATGGCAAGGGCCTATGCATCGGCACTTGCAATTTCTATACTGCACCTTTTGAATTTTTGTAATAAATCTTACTCAATTTTCTAATTCCGCCCTAGAACTCACTTATTGAGTTGGTCCTTTCTTATCTCATTGTATTTTTGATATGCTGTTTTTATAACATAGCTTGGGACACATTGCCTCATGAAATTGAGGTTTAACACCATCTTCATCCACATACTCGTGGGCGTATTATTGAGGTGTATTTTGGGGTGTAGGATTTTAGGGGTTCCCCGTGCCCACAATACACTGTGAGCTTAGGTTACTGCAGAATTTCGCCTGTTTGAGCACCTTGGGAGATATAGAAACCTTATGTCAGTGGCCAAGTTAGGAGACCACAGGTAGCACCTCAGCAGACTGACTATGTATTACGCACCAGCATCATCAGCCAGGCCCAGAGAGGATGAGGTAGTTAAAGTTAAGTGTTTACGCTTACCAAATAAGTAAGACTCATACTGCCAAAATTAAAAGAAACAAAACAAAAACAGACTACTTTTATAGGTTTAGTTTAGTTTTTATAATTTGTATAGGGCATGAGTGCCCATAACAGACTTCCCAGTGGTGAGGCTGGACTAAAAGAACTGCAGAAAATGCTCAGATAGTTAGAATAACCAAGATTGCATGTTCTTCATGGAAATGGTTTCACTGGAGGAAGAGCACACATAAGGAAGTGAATTTCAGATCTTTAGAGGCCATGTAGGAAAACGATTGGCTTCCTTGTCTAACTCTGTGTATCCTATGTATAGAGGCCAATTTGCCATTAGAAGGTCTTAGGGCTTTTTTAACCAGATGCCTCAGAAAAAGAGGTCGTGTATTATTAAAGGATTGAAATGCAAAGCAGAGGGCTTCAAATTGAATGCACTTACTAATCAGCAGCCAATGAAGATGATCCAGATGAGCTGACAAAGACTGTCACTTTGGAATGTGAAGTAACAGACAGGGAGATGTATTCTGTATGATCTGTAACCTTTTTAGCAAGGTCTGTGTAACAGATGTGATCATTGCCTGAACTATTGCTTTCTGAGGAGAAGAGGAAAAGGCCCAGTAAATGTTCCTAATAAACCAAAGCTGTAGCTGTCAGCTTTCTGATGTGAGGCTCAAAGGATAAGCATGCCATTGAATCAAAGCCTCAGATTATTTATGGTCTTGGGCTGTGCAAACAGACCTAGGGTGGATGGTTAGCCGGCCGATGTCCAATACTGTGGATTGTTACCTACTACCATGATGTCGGTCTTCCCCCATTCATCTCGAGACAGCTACCCATCGAAGTAGCTGTAGAGGAGATACATTTTCTCAGGGGGCTAGAGTTGTTGCCTTGATTTGGAGATAAAGAGATGATCAACCACTTGCCGGAGCAAGATAGTGGACGTGCATTAGCACAGCTCCGTAACACGCCTGAATTATCCCACAATTCTAAAAAGCCCAGGGTCAGTCGCCCAACGACCCGCGTGGTGCCTGACCACCCAGAGTAAGTGCCGGATTGCACGACAGTCGGGATCGGGATTGCGGCATCCACCCATGCCAACGATCTCAACCAGAAGCTGGGCACACCCGGCTCGCGCAGCCCTCTAACGCAACCAGAGGCTGCCTGCTCTCCGATACAGCTACACCAGAGGTCTGCCCTCCTGAGCCCCCACACCACATAACAAGGGCAGTCGGCCCTACCCTGAGTTCCTGAGGCTGGGTGGGGCTGCGACCCAGCTGTGACAAGCCTTCGAAGCCGCACGGTGGGGGCCGCTTGCAATCGGACGGAACTGAGCAGACGCGGCTGGTGGCCGTGGCGAGGCACGAGCACAAGGTACGTGCTTTGGGGAGTGGCGCTGAGACCGACGGCCTCTGCTGCAGGTGACAGAGACCTCGTCTTGGTGTGGGGACGTAACTGCGCTTTGGACCGGATCACGCTTGAGGTCCACAGATTATATATACCCCACTAGCGGCAAGCACACGCGATGACTCCCAACACTGGGGCGGAGCAACCAGCCTCAACTTGCTTATGCCTGCCTTGAACTGCCAGTATACTGGAAACGGAAGGGAAGGGGTGGACGGGCTTGGATGGCAATGCGGAGTGTCGCAGCACCCTGGAGACTTGGAGTGCACACTCAGCAACAAAGTGCAAGAGGGAGCCCCTACCCTCTTGCTCCCCTGAAACCATAATTACAGCGCGGTGTCTAGAGGGAAGGGGAGGTCAGGAATGCCATGTCGCGAACCCTGGTCATAACTTCCAATGACTGACACATTCCTCACCAAGCAGCAGTGCTAAAAGTGTCTAATCTTTGGGGATACCTGAGGCAACCACTTCCTGACATAGCTATACACGGTGCATCACCCATAGGCCCATCTTTTGCAACACCTGCCCCTCCTTGTGGCTAATTGCAGTGAGCTGGCCATAGTTTGGTGATGAGGCGGAGGCAGACTTTACAGTCTTAAGCGTACATTCCTGAAACAACAATCATTATCTCCAGAACTCCCAAATGGGGCGTGCTAAGGGGACATACTCCAAAGCCTCTTCCAGGTCCCGTTCAGTGATGGAGGCTGATCAGCGAGAATCTCAGACTCAACAGACCTCGCAACAAGGAGATAGATTTGATGCGGTTCATTAAGCTATAGAGAGATCTTGAATCTCCCTGGAATTTAAAATCGACAGTGTAGCGGCCGATCTTACGCTACTCCATGCCCCTCATAAGAATTTGTCAGAACGCGTTACCACTGTTGAACGAACCCTATCCATAGTACAACCAAGCACAGACATCATGGAGAAGCAGATGAGGGAATATGAAAGCAGGCTCCGCCACTTAGAGGGCAGGATGGAGGATGGAACGTGCAGAGGGACACTCTAGGCGTAACAACGTTCACCTCATTGGACTGCCGGAGGGCGTGGAGGGTCAAGATTCGGTGAGATTCACTGAGGAATGGTTGCAGGAGATCTTACCAGAAGCATCTCTGTCACCCTTCTTCTCGGTTGAAAGGGCGCATCGCGTACCACTCAGGAACCCAGCCCCGGGATCCAACCCCTGCCCTTTTCTGTTTAAGACACTCCATTATCCGGACAGAGATTCCATATTACGGGAAGCCCGGAAGCTGTAGGAGGTTAAAGTAGGAAATACCAAAGTGATGTTCTTTCCTGACTACACTGTTGGAGTGCAGTGTCATGGCAGCTCCTTCTTAGCTGTTAAGCAACAACTTCGGCAGCTTGATATCCAATACTCACTGCTCTTCCCTGCGAAACTATGTATAGTAACTGACTGTAAAACAAGGTTTTTCCATACCTGGGATTGACTGGAAACATCAGGGAAATTCTCAGGCCCCAGACCTATTGGCAGAGGATGCGTACAAGGAGATTCGACGAAACTCCCAGAAAGGAGCAGACAACGAAAGAGAACACGCATGCCAAAATTGATCGCAGTACCGACCTGGAACAAATCATCATAGAGCGTCAACGGGCTGTACTGGAAGCAGAGCGGATATCGGATTTGACCAAAGACGCTGATAGAGAAGTGGTAGCAGCCCGGTCTTCCGATGACAAAGGCTCATCAATTGCTGGCCCCTCTGACACTAACTTCTTGACTCTGACAGATGTCACCCCACAGACGTCGGTGGGACTCATTTAATGGAAGCTGTATCCTTTATATAACTATATGCTTTCCACTGTGATATTCAAGGCAAGCTTATATAACACTTGAATGTTGATGTCTGGCTTGGGGGAGTTGGAGGGGATGGGGGGGAGCTGGGGAGAGGGGAAAGGAGACTGACCTCCCCTTCAGATGAAGGCACGCTCGGGGGTCTCATCACACGCACACATAACATGGGCACCCCAAAGGGCATTGATTCTCCTAGCTATAGGGTGATTATGTTACACGTGGATGCTCTGTAGGCTACGTGCTCCTGATCCCACACAATTTAGGGGATATTTTGTTCCGCTCTTCTTACAGATTTAGTTTGGGCAGTCCCTTGCGGTTGTGAGGCCCGCTCTTTTGGTATTCTAAGACAGACATGTTGGTGTTGAGTTCTATATTAAGTCCTCCCGGGGACTACTATACCCACTTTATACTAACGTTGGACGTCACTCTCAAACAAAGTTACTGGCATTCACCCCACCACTCATGATTTAAGCAACTGAACGTAACCTTTACATGGCAATGCAACGCATTATGACCTGGAACGTTCAAGGCTTACGCATTCCATCTCATAGATATGCAGTATACGCCTACCTCAAAAGGCATAACACACAGATTGCCCTCCTCCAAGAGTCGCATTTGACACATTCAGAAGCAAATAAATTACAACGCAGATGGCGGGGGCAGGGCTTCGCCAAACTCCATTCAGCGTTTGCCTGCGGATCTCTATTCTGGGTCTGTCTGCGTACCCCCTCCTAGCAGAAGAGGTGGTCACGGACACTAAGGGAAGATATGTATTTCTTAAAGGTAAAATAGATGGGAGACGCCTTTTATTGGGCACTATATATGCGCATCATACAGACCAAGGGCCCTTTTGGAACTCACTAACGTCCGTGCTCTCCAAGTGGTGTGAACTGCCCTGGGCGATAGTGGGGATTTTAACAGCGTATTGGATACAACTCTGGACCCCTCATTCCCACCGCTGCGCGGTACAGTGTCATCCACGGGGACCTTGCTGCTAGGGACCTGGGTGAGAGGCTGGGGACTAACAGATGTGTGGAGACACCGCAACCCTGATACACGGGTATATTCATTCTATTCGTCCCCACATACCCTTCATGTCCGCTTAGATAGGATACTCTACACCCTTAATTTACTGTCATACATGCAACAGGCTGAATACTTAGGGCACACACATTCTGATCATAATCCACACTTTATCTCACTGGCTTGGGATGCACAGCACTCCCCAATTCCGACATGGCGCTTACAGCCTGCTATGCTGGAGGACCCTTCCTTTCGATATTCTGTGTGCACGACCACCGAGGACTATTTTGCTCACAACACTGATTCGGCTTCATTGGCCTTGATAGAGTGGGATGCATTTAAGGTAACGGTGTGGGGGGGTGCTCGGGTCTGGGCTGTGGGATGCAGAAGTGGGTGGAGGAAGAGCTTCAAGGGGTGGAGTGTGAGTTGCTGTCACTGGAGATGCAGGTGTCCACTCCCCAGGGCTATTAAAGGCGAGGTTGAAACATACAGAACTGATAGAAAGACTGAGATGCCTGAATTATGCAGCGCACTCAGTCAAAACACATGCAACAGAAGACCGTTCAGGCACCCTACTTGCCTGGATGATCCGGCAAGAGCAGTCACGTAGATTCATCACAGCATTACAGTCGTCGACTGGGGTAATGAGATATACTCAACATGTACTACATTTCACCTCGCTGTACCAATTAACCATGGAAGCTTCTGATCTAGAACAAAATAGCTTCCTAAATGGCCTCCCATTCAGGACGCCGACCCCAGAGCAGCACCTGGAGCTTAACGCACCCATCACACCCACCGAAATACAAGGAACGATTAGATCCCTAGCTTCGAGGAGAATACCAGGACTGGACGGTCTCCCACCCGAGTTCTATAAGGCTTATCAGGACAACTTAGAACCTGCACTGCAGAAGGTATTTGACGAGGCAGTGCAGCTGTCATACTTACCGGACTTTATGCGCAAAGCCACTTTAGTTACTTTACCAAAACCAGACAGAGACCCAATCCAGCTTAACGTCCACTGGCGCTACTCAACGTAGATTACAAAATACTGGCTGACATACCCGCAGGGCGCTTGGCTACACTAGTGCCTAACCCAATACACGCTGACCAGAATGGTTTTCTTCCACACTGATCCACCTCCTTTAATTTACGCACGCTGTTCCATGTTATGCGCTATGCCCCTCAGGTTTGGTCCAGCTCCGGATGCATGGTGCTCGACCTTGGGAAGGCATTTGATACGATCGAGTGGTCTTTTCTCATTAAGGTTCTGCCCTGATACGGCTTAGGCCCCAGTTTTATTACGCTGGTCAAGTTATCATATAATAACCCTACCTTGAGGGTCAGATCTGGTAGATTGATATCACATCCAGTGGCGGTGGGAAGGGGCACCAGACAAGGTTGCCCCCTTTTCCCCCTCCTCTTCGCACTGGCCATTGAGCCGCTGGCCGTAGCTGTGAGGTCTTCTGCAATGGCATGGGGTATCCCACTGGGAGGGAAAATTCATGCAATCTCCCTATATGCAGATGACCTGCTCCTTTATATACGAGATGTCGGATGCATACCAGACACCATATCCAGTACACTCACTCTATTTGCACGTCTGTCGGGGCTGCAGGTTAACTGGGGAAAATCATGTATTTTCCCGTTTACATCTTGTACCCCAAACCTGGTGCTTAAGGTCAATAATAGGTCGGTCGACTGGCAGCCAACCATGTTCCACTATCGGGGCATCAGGGTATATCACGAAGACCAGGATTTATTAGATGGCAACCTAAACAGGGCTATCAACTCCCTATCAGCGCAAATGACATTCTGGAAGATGCTCCCCCTCTCTGTGGTAGGCAGGGTATCACTTATCAAGATGGTGGTCCTCCAGAGACTCCTTTATTACTTTACCAATTTACCCTTATATTTACCACTCTCCTTTCTCTGACCAATTGAACGCATGCTCCGTGAACTAATCTGGAATAAGTCAAGATGCAGAGTGGCACTTGCGGAATTATATCTGCCTACTGACCAGGGAGGACTGGCGGTACCTCACTTAGAGCCTTCCTATTTAGCCGCACAGCTACAGTGGGTAGCAAGATGGATGGTGGGGCTTAACTTGTCAGACACAGATGGGTCAGATACCCCATCTACACTGCATGCAATACTCTCGATGTTTCACCCCTGTGGTGGTAGACCTGGCCCCCTCCCAATGCTGCTACAAGTGGCCTTTCACTGCTTCCGCAGATCCCTATTCCTCACCAATCCCGCTTCAGTGAATACCCAAAGGTGATGGGAACTTTTTAATACTGTAAATGCCTTAGCGCATCCAGCCCCTCCACCTATTCAGGCCAGTCAGGAATTATGCGACAAAATTGCTAAGTTCTTTTTTGATAAAGTGGATGTTATTTTCTCATCCTTTACTGGCTCTGGGAACATGATCCCTATTAAAGATCCGGACTCTGAAATAGAAACAAGTACTGGATTAAAACTAGTCCAATTCACTGCAAAAACCACCTTGGACATTTCAAATGTACTCTTGAAAATGAAAACAGGATCACCTTCGGATCCATGCCCAGTCTCGTTTTTAAAATTGGCAGCTGAATCTGTGGCTCTTACTTTGACCCACATTATAAATGCAATGTTCACTGAGGGATACTTTCCCAGGCTGTGGAAAGAAGCACTGATATTACCACTGCTAAAAAAAACGAGTCTGGATCCCGGTGATGTGAATAATTTCAGACCCATATCTAGACTCCTCTCCCGGCGAAAATTGCAGAGAAAATTATGAATGAACAACTTGGCGCCTTCCTGGAAGAAGCTCAGGTACTTGACTCTACTCAATATGGCTTTCGCAGTGGTCATAGTACGGAAACTGCGTTACTTAAAACCACAGAGGAGATCAGGACTACACTCGACCGGGGAGGAAAAGCAGCTATGATTATGCTGGATCTTTCTGCAGCCTTCGATACGGTCCATCATGCCCTGTTGATGGACCGGTTACGAGAGATCGGAGTACAGGGCTTAGCATGGAAATTACTTAAATCCTTCCTTTCAGATAGACAACAGACAGTCACCCTTGGCGAATTCTCATCTAAACCTCTCTCTGCCTTGTGGGGTCCCTCAGGGTCGCCCTTGAGCCCAACACTTTTTAATATTTATGTGTCGCTCTTAGCTCCCTTGATTGAATCATTTGGGTTCAATTTAACTTCATATGCAGACGACACCCAAATTGTAGTGTCATTAAGGCCAGGAGAGTTGCAGTGAACGGCAGCCAGATTTCACGACTGCATGATAGCAGTGGGCAATTGGATGGCCCAAAACTGTCTAAAACTAAATTCCAGTAAGACAGAGGTAGTTCTGTTCAGCAATGATGCTAACTTTGGAACTCGACTTGGTGGCCTGACTCTCAAGGCCCTCTCCCCACGCCTGTCAAAAGGGAAAGAATTTAGGAGTCTGGATAGACAATAAGCTCAACCTCAAGGATCAGGTGAATGCAGTAGTCTCATCCACCTCCTATAAATTAAAAACTTGTAAGAAGATCATACATGTTTTACCCAATGATAGCCGTCAGTTAGTGATTACCGCTCTAGTGATGTCCAGACTAGATTATTGTAACAGTTTATATCTCAACATTCAGGAAGGTCTGATGAATAAACTGCAACTTTTACAAAACGCAGCGGCTAGACTGCTGTCCGGCATCCCAAAACATGTTTCCATCTCAGCTGAGATTAAAAGACTTCACTGGCTGCCGATGCGAAAACGGGTACAATTTAAGGCTCTGTGTATTGTACACAAAGCCCTGCATAGAACTGGGCCCAACCATCTCATTACGCAATTCCAATGGTACACACCAACTAGATGTTTACGCTCCTCGGAAGCTAAACTTGTATCGGTGCCCTTTGCGAAAAAGACCAACTGGGGTGGAAGAAGCTTTGTGGTTAGTGCAGCCAAGGCATGGAATGGCCTTCCGCTGCAGTTGAGATCTCAGCCAAACCTGTTGGCTTTTAGACAGGCTCTGAAAACTTGGCTCTTTACCACACAGTCTTAGGTCTTTATTTTTCCGTCTCCTGACTCAGGATCTCTCTATGACTTCAGGTAGCGCCAGGACACCTTCGGGTAGCAGTTTGCGCTTTATAAATGTTAATAACATAACATGGGTAGAAGTAATGGGGCGACCCGGTGTCCCTCAGAACCTGGGTATACGTATTAAAGTAGAAAATGGCTCTGTCGGGTTTTCAATTGCTTAGAGTGAACAAGTAGCAACAGCTTACTTTTTACACATATCAATGATTTGAGAAGGAAGAGAGAAATAATGTAACACACACCAAAATTAGAATTCAATAATGTATTCAGAAAAGAGTATCAAATAATCAAGGCTGTCGCAATTCACAATTTCAATTGCAATATGAAATACGTGACTGTGGTGAAAAAGTGACATGTGGTGATTGGTGATGAAGACAGTACACTATATACAAAACAAATAAAAGTGCAGTCAAAGAAGGGGAAAAAAGAGATTTATCGTTTGTCCTTATTATTTCAACACATATGCTTCAGGATCCATTGGTAAATTAAACTGTGATCATTAACGTTGTGTAGACATATGTGGTACGTCGACATTTCGACCCCTTAGGTAGCGTGAAAGTGAAATGCGTCAAGGTGGGTCTTCTTCAGGACAGGAGGGGGGATTAGGCAGCCTATGGGTTTAATTGAAGAGCTGTGTCAGGTGTGTGTTATAAGACAGGATTGTAGCATAACTGATTTGCTATCAGAAATTAAGCTTACCAAATTGCAGATTCTGTAGTATATCTGCAAAGTGTCAAGAACTTCTTAATCAGAGTGGGGTTTTAGGATTGAAGCCTCACAAATCTCCACCAGCCGGTTGGAGCCTCAATGAATCTGTCTTCCACCCATCGGTTGGAGTCTGGTGGTTTACTCAATATTCTGTAGCTGACTTCCACCCGTCGGTTGGAGTCTTTATTTATAGCCAGTCAGGTGATTTAACGTGATCTAGCAGGTATGCGCGTCCGTCCGGCAGCGTCTTGGGACAACATCCATAGCAGACCTAGATGCCTGCACGTGGCAGATATACACACGTTAGGTGACTTATACCAAAATGGTACACTTATCCCTTACAGCGTTTTTACACAAGAAGAGGGCGTACCCGCAGGACACTTTCTCACATATGCTGCGTGGTAAATGGGGGGACATATCGCAGGAACCACAGACACACCTAGTGCTCCAATATGTACATGTCATGGGAGACGGTAGTCATCTTATTTGCTGGTTTGTGGATGCGATGCGCCTCCATACAGCAGTGGATCTGACTCCTTTATGTGCAAGATGGGAGATGGATCTTAGTCGCCCGTGCACGACGGATGAATGAAATACTATATTAGCGGGCCCTGTGCATGTCCCCCACGACATCAGATTCAGACTGATACAATTATACATTGTACACAGAGCATATATGATCCCAGAGAAAATCAACTGCTATTTTCTCAGGCATGATATGAGTTGACCTCGATGCTCTCAGCAAAATGCTGGCATTCTACATATGCTGTGGTCATGCCCGGGGTTGAGGCGTTACTGGGAAGGGATGGTGCAACAGCTATCTGAATGCACGGACTGGAAATGTATAAGCGAGACCGAAAGCACAGAGCCACAAACAGGTTTTTGGATTTGGGCCTTATTGTAGCTAAGCGTCTTATAACGAAACGCTGGAAATCCAATGACCCACCATCCCTGATAGCATGGACCCACTCTCTTCTTAACTGGGCAAGAGCTGAGGACGTTTCCCTCCGAAGAGAGGATACTGTGGGGCTGCGTAAGTTCCCTATAGCAGACAATTGGAACACGATTCTCATAGCCTTCCAAGGTACAATAGGCCTGAATTCACAATTAGACATGCCTCAGGTATCAGACACAGTATAAGGCTGGAAAAGGAAGACCTATACACATATCATTAGAATTCTCTATGTAGTGTGTTTCGTTTAAAGTAGCGTGAGTGGGTGGGTGTGAAGAGCAGAGACATGCAAGTCTCGCCAAGTACCACATATCAGTATTGAACGACCAGGGAGAATTGTTATGGGACTAGTAAACTGGGAGGCAGTTGATGTTAATGTTTGATAGCCCAGAATTATTTTTAAATATGCACACAGACGTTGGTTTTCCCCCTTTTTAGTTGATATTACATGTCTGAGTTATATATTGTACAGTATGACGTCGATGTTTGCACAATCACTCAAAAGGAAATCATTCATTTATACGCATTATACATTCTATACTCCTCCTTTGGTTACATCGAAGCATAGGGCTGCTATAGCAGAACACTATTGAGAACATAAACTGTATATGTCAATTGATTTGGATATTGAGTTACTGCTCCACTGTATTATTGATGTAAATTACTGAAACGCATACACTCTACTCATCCTTTTATGGGGCTATGTAACACCCCTATGTTAGTACTGCAACGGTATACACACTATACCTAAGTGCCTTTGTTTATGTTCAACCATGTGAAAATCAATAAACAGATCAAACAAAAAAATAAAGAGGAGATCAACTCAGTGTCATCAGGAAACAAGTGTGAAGCCAAAAGATTCAACAATATAGGCCAACGGGTGCACATAGATGCTAAAAAGCATAAAGATTAATGAAGGCTCCTGAGAAATCCCATAGTCAAGAGGGGAAATATTAGAGTAGAAAGGTTTCTCAAAGACATGAAAACGGAATCCATGGAAAAATTAGGCCAACCAGTTCCACGCCTGTGCGTTAATTCCGCAGTCCAGGAGCCCATCTGTGGAAATGTACCTTTTTAGGGGTACACTGGTGCAGGGTCACCCTTTTGTCCACGGGTTCAAAAACCAACAAAATAGAGATCAACACTGAAGCTGGAATTCAAAATAACAATTTTATTAACTTCTCATGAGTGGAACCACGTCCAACAACACTCTCAAGTGTTGCAGGAGGTGGCACCCTGAAGTCACAGAGCACAGGCCTTATATACAGAGTTTGTTGCAGAGTAAGCATGTAGTTACAAATAGAAGGTACAAGCATACACAGGAATAACTACCTACAAACATGGGCAGATGGGAGATCACTTAGTCAGCAAAGTGGGAGGGAGATCAGAACTGCTTACAACAGTAGAAAACAGTTGACAGTTATATCTTTAGCCAGGTGCATTCTAGCAGCTACAGGCCTTTGCTCAGCACATTGCTTTTAGCTCAGTACAGAAGGAGTTAACTAGAATTGATGACACAAGCAGAATAGAAGGGCAAGCAACAGTGAAGACGGAAGAATTACATAGCTAACAAAATGGATGCCACAGCCAAAATGACTGTAGCTTATGCTTACGTAAAATATTACACATTTCCACAGACGACCCTTTTAGCATAAGCTGAAGACATTTTCTTATGCTTTAAAAGGGGTACGATAATCATCATGGGTGTCTATTAACATTAGCTCATTAATTTCCTGTTCCATTGCTAAATGATCATTTACATTTTGGACCTTCGTTTTTGATGGCAAACAAGTAGTACAAGTAGAAATACAGAGGGAACAGAACATTGGCCCACATTGAATACACAAACAGCAAGAAAAGAGAATCGCAATAATAAAAATGAGGCCAACAATATTTTCAAACCCCATACAGAAAATATGTTCCAGAACCATCCAGTCCAAGTCCCTGTTCCTGAGTCTTGATGTATCTCAGTAGCTGTTTTATGTAGTTTGGAAATAGCCAACAGCACATGTCTGATGCAATGTCTAAATAAAAACATTATCTTGATAGACCTTCCGGTGTTCTTCTTTATGAGGGCTAGAGTACCAATGATATGTTCAGGGGGGGGCGGAGTAGTACTTATCAAACTGCACAAGATATTTTTCTTGCAGAAAAAACAGTATTCCAAATACGAATATTAAAGCAAGTATAATAATTGTCCCAAAAACAATCTTTGTTTTGTTGGACCAGGAGGACCAAACAGGGCCATGGGAATTAGGACGAGGAGCCGCAAAGGGCTGCTCCTCCTCAAAAATGGGACGACTAAAGGGGTACATTGCTAACAAAAAAAAAATACTTGGGGAATTGAAGACACTGTACAACCAGCCAGAGGGGAGTCTTCTCCCTGTGTCCGTCTGAGCCTCACAGGCAGGCTCTTATCGTTCATCAAGTATTGACTCTCCCACGGTGGAGCTGCACAACTTGCAACCCAGAAAAACAATCGCGGCCCAGGCTTTAAGGAAAAAGTCTTTCTTTCAGGATAGAGCAGTCACCCTCAATGATCCTGTCCAGTGTCTCAGGCAGTGCACCAGTATTTTTCACTCTAATCTAACAGGCACCAGAGACACAGCACCTGTACCCTAAACTCTAGTCCTTCCCTAACTCCTGTGTTGCCCTGCTGGCGCACTGCTCTTTCGTCGGGGCCGCAGATTGTACGTAGTGTGCCCAGGCACCTCCTTATCAGCAAACAAAGGTGCAGACTTGTATTCACTTGGGGACCGGGACTCAGAGGCCTGATGCACAGAAACTGGAGTATCTGAAGCAACCCTTGTTTCAGAGGGGGGTCCCCTCAGGCAAAACCTCCTTGCTCTTGTTATCGGTCCGTGCCTCTCTTACTTAGCTAGGCATCAAAAAAAGGAACAAAGCAAGGAATCAGCTCTCCGTCCTGATTTGTGACCCCGTCTTTCACCCAAGAATTATCCGACAGTGGTAGGGGTACACGTTTCTTCCGGCCTTCCACCTTCACCGCTGTTATAGTGGCCAGCAACACCTGGGCTGGGTCCCTTCACCTCGGCTCCAAATTAGACTTGCGCTTAGTCCCCTGGTTGGATCTGATATCCTGGCCCCTCTGGTAATGGTTGTAGGGCAGCAGATATCTGTTAGTGAACAGAACGGAAATCTTTAGACAAAACATACAAATAATCAATCAAAAGAGGATATTCAATTTCAGAAACGCCCCTATATTATTCATCTGAAGAACCTAAAAAAAAGGAATTTCAAAACAACTATTCTTTTAACAAACTTGTACTTAATAAGTCATAGAAATCACGATACAGCTTCTACTTTGTAAACCTTCACTATTGTGCAAAACTGCAGACACCTCTAAAATTATTTTCCTTGCATAAGAACAACCATGTTTTGCGCTTATGACCATGCTCTCATATTATAGGTGTAGCGGGAAACTCTAAAACTGTGAATGTAACAGAGATCCATATTACATGAATAACTGATAAATTAAACATAACCTAGTAGGTACATGAATTTTCCAGCAGAACTTGTTTGTGGCAGACAAGAAAACAAGCAAAGAACATTTTGTTCTTATAAATGTGTGCTAAGGGCATATGGGCATCTTTCCTAGCATTGTGAACCATATGCATCATACTTTTCACGATCCGGGCCATGTAACATCATATTCAGGGGAGAAACCTATTCACCAACTCTAGCAAGGGCTGTCAGCTCGATTACATAGACTAACTGATAAGGGACTCGTGATGCCTCTGCGACTTATGTAGTGCTGCAATAACATAAACAATAATGGTGTTACCTGGGAATTTGGAACAAAAACCACCAACATATAGTTCCCCTTAAAGGTCAAATAAGGGAACATCAGTCTATTCTACCCATCCTTTCATCCTTATCCAATTCCAATTTCATCAGTTTACAGAAAGGAGGGGCAGTAACATGGCGTATTTATTTATTCATTTTGTTAATTCTAACAATTTGTTCAAACAGTATTACTTAATAGCCAATTAGACGTGCACTGGTGAGGTGCTTTGTCTCTATTTATTCAAGAACATATTCACAGCATTCTGTGAAATGAATGACTAAAACGAGCCCAACCGATTGTCTCATGGCCGTTCCTAGACAGCTCAGGCAGGCTCGAGAGAGAGAGAGTACAAAACAACAAGCTGCCCTGCGTACTTTCCACGCAGAATAGCTCACAATAATACACATAATAGGCACATAAACCAAGAAAAAAGGACACAATAATACATATACCAAGCACAAAAACCAAAAAACACAGTGTGTTACTTAATTTTGCTTACCCTTAATTTGCCCAGGAGCTAGTCTCCTACCCCCCCTTCGACAGTAGGTAACCTAAGCAGGTGACCTCCTGTCGACAATACTTACCCCCTTTGGCAGCTGGGCACGAACAGACTTGTAGGAGGTAAATAGCTAGGGGAAACCACACCAAGGAGGCCATGTCCAATACTATTGGACTGTACCACTTTGTAAATTTTGCTGTACAAGCACATTGAGCTAACTAGAAAACATTAATCCAATGACCAACTACCAATTCCTTTAGCTATTGTGCTGTTTAACATGATGGCGCATTAATGCAAACTTTATTTCATTGCCTCTTCATCTGGCCCTGGCACAGCAACCTTAAATTGAAACCATTATTCTGTATGCATGGCAGAGCTGCTCTCTGTGTCAGGAGCTGCACATGGCCCACAAACGCTGCTGCCCCTCCTTCTCTCTTATGGCTTCATAGAACCTGCCTGATCTTTTGCCAAAAATAATAAGCAGAGCCTCTCTCTCTACGCTCTGGCCCCCTCCTTCGGAATGTCTTCCAAGGTCGAAGTGCCAGAGCAAGCCTGCCAGAAACAAACCCTCCTTCGTCCGCACTGGTCTCTCCCCCCTTCTTTTTCATAGAGGGGGAGAGCACATTCCTACATGCACTTTTAAAATACGTGTCTTTTTAAGCAGAGAGATACACAGCACTGTGTAATTTAAACGCGCATTCTTCTTTACATTTTGCAAAAGTTGCACTTTTCCTATGTCAAAACGAATGTACATTGTTACTAGTATTTCTGATCAAACCATATTTTTATTTATGAATTATTATTTATTCATTCTTCGAAATTTAAAGTGTAATTCTTCCAATGGCATCTGCAGAACACAATGACGACAACAAACCAAATTGAGCTCATTCCAGACATTTTCAAGAAGGGGCCACACACTCATAACATACAACACAGCTTGCTGAGGCAAGCCATCCTTACACAAAGAGAACAGTCGCTACTCACTCAAACAAGTACTTCACAAGCATCACCACCGGTGTCAGTCCACAAACCTCATAGACACTCAAACACACAATCAAACCACAAATCAACACCAGGACAAAAACAAAAGGCAGCCCACAGACTGCACTCAAACCAGACCAATTGTAAATCCTATTTACAAACAAAAGAGCTCTCAAAAGCAGTCCAGAGACTGCACCAAGACAAGTAAACAGCCCAAAGACTGTTCCATGTTCAAGAAGACAGGCTCTAGCCCCAGACCTTTTCCAAAATACGTCGAATTACCAGTTGGTCTGGCAGAGTGTTCGCAAACACTCTGTGCCTTTACCAAATCATACTTATTCCAGAAGGCATGCCTATTACAGGGGTCCGCAGACCCACCTAAAACAAGATAGGGTAAAACCCCCAAGCCTTTGCAAGAAGAGACCGAATTACCAATTGGCCTGGCGGAACACTCAAGAGCGCTCCGTATCACCACTTACGAATTTTACTAAATGCAGGCATGTTCTTCCAAGTATACCCATTCAAACAAATATCATAAGGAGAAAAATCCCCACATTACCTGCCTTCACTTTTTGCAAAAAATGAATAAAATACCAAACCAAAATCTTGGCCAAGCAAATCAAAAGTGCCACTTCAGTGACCTTACCAAACAGAAGTCTTCAACTCCCACCTGCTGATCTCTGGTCGACCTAATGGTCACTGCAAAAATACGCCAAAGAAAACCCCAGTTGAGACCGGCCATCACCTGGAGGGTCAAATCGGGAAAACCGGAAAATTCACGTCGGCCTGCAAAGACAAAGGTCTCCTCGTGCAGTGCGCTTCCTCAGTAAGATTTCAATTTTCCATCAAGACCACTCCTTCGGACGGCTGCGTCTCCAATGGGGCCCCACGAGTCGGGCGCCAATTGTGGAAATGTACCTTTTAGGGGTACACTGGTGCAGGGTCACCCTTTGTCCACGGGTTCAAAACCAACAAAATAGAGATCAACACTGAAGCTGGAATTCAAAATAATAATTTTATTAACTTCTCATGAGTGGAACCACGTCCAACAACACTCTCAAATGTTGCAGGAGGTGGCACCCTAAAGTCACAGAGCACAGGCCTTATATACAGAGTTTGTTGCAGAGTAAGCATGTAGTTACAAATAGAAGGTACAAGCATACACAGGAATAACTACCTACAAACATGGGCAGATGGGAGATCACTTAGTCAGCAAAGTGGGAGGGAGATCAGAACTGCTTACAACAGTAGAAAACAGTTGACAGTTATATCTTTAGCCAGGTGCATTCTAGCTTCAGTTTCAGTTTCAAATAGCTTTATTCGACAAATTAAGTCATAAAAGCATATAGGAACCATCCATCATAAAATACATGACCTAAAGAGAATATTTTAAAATATATACAGTGTTGTCAAAAGTAATATATTAAAACCAACTTTTAAAACATATAGCATGTACATTTAATAATACATTAAAAGGTCCTTCCCTTCAGAAATATTTATGATTACAAGACTTGCAGGGCAGCTCTTAGTATAACTCGCTTATGCATGTCGTAGGTGATTTGATCTTAGGGCCCACGACCACCCTAGGTATTTCGCCATTGCTATGACAACAGGTGCTGTAGTATCCGAGCGCAATATTCTTTCAGCCTCCTGCGCCCTTCTTGTACCTATGAGCTTACAGATTGGCCGTAACCAAACACGGCGTGGTCTTTCGTATCCGACACAGACAAATAGTAAATGCGTCAAAGACTCAACACTATCTTTGCAAAAAGGACAAGTTTTATCACTAGATACTTTCCATCCCGCAGTAAAGCTCTCAAGGGTAGGGAACCTACCCTAAACTGGAAATACAATTTCCGGTCCAATGGCTTTGTAATGAGGTCCCAATAGGACTCCATCCTCGGGGTGGCTTTGAATTCCAAAAAAGAACCAGTCAAAGTGGAAGAATCACTGGATCTAAAAACATTAAAATAAACCCATTCCCAATATAACTCCTTCATACATTGTTTTGAAGGGAAGACAGAATTTTCTGGATCATTCCACAACTGGATCATGCCAATATTAAATAAAATATCTCTAACTGTCCGTAGCCACTTTATTGAGTGAAAGGTGTCGGCTCTAATTATATCCAGAAACCCTGCTGCATAACCTACAAGTTCTGGTACACTCCATACTCTACGCCAATACAGTAAAGGACGCAGTTTCGCTAGAGCTGCAATCGGTTTTCTCCCCAAATCATTCAATAATGGGCACATTGGGGTGCTTTGGGGTAGTTTAATAATATTCCTCAAGAATCTATTTTCAGAGGATGTAAGCACCACCAGATTTTCACAGCCCCACAGCTCCGAACCATAAAGGGCTGAACTAATAACTTTTGTGTTGTAAATCTCCAGGGCAGGACTTATGGGTTTTGTATATGATTTATTATATTCAAGTTGAACCGCCCCGCGAGTTGTCTAAGCTTAAGGGATGCCAATTCTATCTGATGATTCCATTTCAGATTATTTTGGATGTTAACACCCAGATAAGTGAACTCTTTTACATATTCTAGCGGTCTATTATTCATAACAATTCCGCCCTTCAATACCTTTTGTGTATTAAATGCCATCAATCTTGTTTTCGACACATTAACCTCTAATCCACGCAATAAGCAGAAATCCTCAAATATTTTGAGGGCCTTTCGCAGTCCGCTAGGGGTCTTGGAGATGATTAAAGTGTTGTCCGCAAACAACAGTATGGGGATTTTTACTCCAGCTAAACTTGGGGCATCCGTAGGGGTAGAGCTCATACTACTCACTATTCCATTAATATATAATGAGAATAGTGTCGGGCCATCACACAACCTTGTCTCACCCCTCTTTCCACAGGGAACGACTCAGTCACTTCATCTTGATTCCCCCATCTTATCTTAGCACTATTCTCAACATGCAGCCTAATAATAAGTGACAAAAGCTCATGTGGCATCCCTAACTCATGTAGCACCTTCCATAGTTTTGCTCGGGGAACTAGATCGAATGCTGACTTGAGATCAACGAACGCGGCGTATAATCTACCCTTACCCAAAGTAACAGTTTTCCAATAAAGCAAAACAAATCTAAACACCTGATCGATGGTGCTGGTTAATGCCCTAAACCCTGCTTGGAAGGGAGATAAAACATTGAGCTCATCAATCCAGGTCTGTACTTTATTCAATACCAATCTCCCCGTAACCTTTTGCATACAGTCAATCAAACTGATTGGCCTGTAATTCCCGGGGCATGACCTATCCCCTTTCTTATAGACTGGTATAATTATTGCTCCTCTCCAGGATTCTGGTATTGGCGCCCCCTGAGCGATAGCATTTGTCAGCAAGAGGATGTAACGGTTCCACTTGTCTCTATCATAAAGGAAAACATCCCCCGGTATGCCATCCGGCCCTGGTGCTTTTCCCGCTGAGATTGCCCTGAGTGCAATGTTGACCTCTTCCTCACAAAAGACTGGGCCTTGATATGGTGTAATGGTGAAGCCACCTTCATCATGGACTATTTCTGAGGCATACTGGGGTCTAAAGTGAGTCACCCAGTCCTTTTGGGAAACATAATTCAGGGGCTGCTGAGCCTCCCCTCCCCTCCCCCATTTGTAGACGTTCCAAAATTCCTTGGAATTTTTTAAGGCACAGGCCACCTTAAGCTCAAGCCATCTTTTGTCATCCCAGCTTCTCTTCGCTGAAGCCTGAGTTACTTTGTAAACACTTCTTGCCTTACGTACTACTATAGGGTCTCCTACCTTAATGGCTTCCCCTAACTCAAGCCGAGCTTCTCTACACTCTTTGTTAAACCAGCGCTCACCTTTCTGTCTATAGACCTTTTTTGTCTCCCCTGCCTAAAGAAATAGGTGCGCAAATCAGCAAAAAAAGATTATGAGTACTTGTTATTTCGTCTAGTCCATTAGAACTTTTCACCTTCCTTTCGAGTTCGGTTGTAGCACTATCCACTCCCTTCTTTATACAATCTAGTAATTCTGGTGTTTCGATAATTTGAGCCCATTTAAGACGTCGCATATCGTTTGAACAACTAACTTCATTTGCCACATTACTATCACTAGATCCTATTTGTGTCTTAGGCCCCCACGGGTGGGTAGTTATGCACAGCGGATTGTGGTCACTTTCCTCCCTATCAATTACTACCATATCGTTCAAAAGATGCCATAGGTCCAAACTCAACAATACATAGTCAATTCTACTGGAGCTGAATCCATTATTAAAAGGCTTGGCTCCAAACCTATCGGAGTGCGTACGCCCATTGACCACCCTCAAACCCCTTTCCATACAGATAGTATTGATTTGGATGACCACATCTGTCCACTTTCTTATAGGATCCAGTTCCAGCTTCGGGATGCCCCAGAAAATATCTACGTCATCTAGGTGGTTACCTCCCTCCTGAACTAGAGGCTCGAATGTCATGTTAAAATCCCCAGCAATAATAGCTTTAGTAAATTCCTGGTAAGAATCTAGATGAGCGTCCAAAACATCCAAGACTCCCGATGTCTTGCCTCTTGTGCCCCGCACATAGATGTTATAGATATCTATTATTTGACCTGCACTCAAAATCAGCCTAACTACCTGGATGTCTTTACTTTGGATTTGGATTTCCTTTATAGTTAACTGAAGATTTTGTCGCACCCAAATGGTCAAACCCCCAGATGGCCTCCCTTTTTCTCCCCTGCAGGCTGGTGTGTGATAGTTTAAATACCCTTCACAATACAATGGATTCTCTGCCCAGGTCTCTTGAAAAAGGCAGATATCATATTCTCTAATGAATGCATGCCATTCTGGGGAGACCATCTTTTTGCTCAACCCTGCAATGTTCCATGACAGAATAGAATTCTTATAAGGTGAAGTATTCCAAGTCAAAGCCCCATCTGCAGAAGGATGGGACAAATGACCCTCCATCAAACTACTAACAGCCTCAGCAGGGCTGGCTAAACTTAACATGGAAGTCTGTGTCATTTCCACTGATGAGACCTTAGGGTGCACAGAACTACCATTCTCATACACTTCATTTACTAGCAGTGTAGGAGCTTTATTAAGCGGTGTAGATTGGGCCAATTCTGTCACCCGATCTTGCGGGCACACAGGGTTCTTCCTTATGGTAGAATTCAGGATTATACGGTCTTGTTTTCTTAATGCTGAACCCTTAGTAAGTCAATCATTACTATCCAACGCAGAGCTCCCTTTCAAATTAGTAGGCCTTTCTTTTGCCAAACAGTTGCTGTAATCATTCGGAAGGAAGCGTCTGAACTGGATAGCTGAGTGGCCTGGTGATGAGGTACGAAACTCAAGTGTAAAAAGATTTTCTACTAGCTCTACACTATTCATTTGAAGTTCAATACAATCGAAGGGATGGGTAGGTGAGGATAGCCTACGTGCTGAAACTATGTCATCCCTAATTACAGATCGGCAACCCCTAACATGCCTTATCCAGTGAATAGCCTTGTTGATTACCGACTCCCTATTTTCTATGCCTCTTCGTACGTCATATTTTGGTACATTGGTCATTAAGATTCTGTTAGGGTTGGGAGTAGGATATGTGTTGGATATATTCTTTACCACAGCATCATGCTGGTGTAAACTAGGCTGATTAACCTTCTGCTGCTGTTCCGCTAATCCAGGAGGGTTTCTAGCAGGTAATGCAAGTGCCCTCCTGTCGCCCAACATCCTAGTACCAATGCAGTTACTTGGGAAGGTATTCGGTAAACTATTAAACATCAACTGAGGTCGTGAGTTTCGACTGGCATTATCTAACTGGGGAGAAGGCCTACTTAGGCTGGTATTACTATCTAATGTCAATGCTGGCCAAGTGCCTATTTCCCTCCCTGGAGTATCTCCTTGTTGGCGCGCTGTATGACAGTTATTATCAGCATTCCCTATCCTACTTTGGGTTAAGTCTAGCACCAATGATTTAACCAGTAATGTTAATTCATCTATCTTATCTCTCATTGACCTCACTTCTATTTTTAATGACATTACTACTTCCGTTAAATTCTGTCGGCTAGTGTCTAAGTCTGTGTCTACTTCCTGCCTTTGATTCGTTTCGGCCACAAGGACCCGATCTGGCATTAGCCTTTCACCCTCATCACAAACTGGATTTTCTAACGTTAAAAATGGCTGGAATCTATTTGAACACAGTACTTGGGGGTCTTCGTAATAGGTATCAGACGGAGGTTTCACTGGACTGGCACTAAAATCTAATAGCCTCTATTGCCTTATCAATACAGTTTACTTGGGCCTTAGTACTGTTTTGTTTAAGGAACATATCCGGTATAGACAAGTTGGAAGGGGGGCACTGCTTAAATGTGGTTTTCTTCTTACTAGCTGCTGATTTCTGCGAGGCAGGTTCTAAAATAACCTCGCATTCATTAATTAGACTATCGATGCGATCCATCACACAATTACTACCCAATGATTTAATTGCCTTTTTCGCTCTTTTGCCCTTATTACCCCGGCTAGGTTTTGCTCCCACTGCCTCCCCGCACTCTTCCAACTGTTTCCTTTTCCCCATCGGATTGCCTTGGCTACCCTGATGACTGTATCCCACAAATAGAAACCAAAGCGTAACAATATTAGGCAACCGAGGTTGAAAAGTACCAAAACTATTTACTTTTGTTGGTCCAAGGGTTCATCAATGCCAAAAGTACAATACCTTAAGATGCCCCTTGAGTCAGTTCTACTCCCTAGAGTCAGTTGTCAGAGGGATGGCCCTGTCCTGTCTCTTCCTGGCGTTGATGGGCGCAGGACGGGCCCGCCCTTGGCCCGGGCTTCGCCCAGGCGCAGCCCGCACGCGTCCCGCGCCCCGTGAGGCGAGCTGCGCTGATGAGGACACCACTGGCCCCTCCCTCTCAGCTGACCGCTGGGCGTCTGAGGCGGGGAAACACACGTTGCACTCTGGGACTTGGAGTCCCACCAGAGTGTGGAGGATACAGCAGTGCACTCGCAATGGCCCCAAAAGTGACCGGCCAAGTTCAGGAAGGCGCAGAGGGAACTAGAAGACACAGCCTCCGCTGGGGGGTCCACGGAGAATAGATTTGCCCGCAGCGCTCCTCAAGCGTCCCGCGCCACGGGAGGCGAGCTGCGCTGATGAGGACACCACTGGCCCCTCCCTCTCAACTGACCGCTGGGCGTCTGAGGCGGGGAAACACACGTTGCACTCTGGGACTTGGAGTCCCACCAGAGTGTGGAGGATACAGCAGTGCCTTCGCAATGGCCCCAAAAGTGACCGGCCAAGTTCAGGAAGGCGCAGAGGGAACTAGAAGACACAGCCTCCGCTGGGGGATCCACGGAGAATAGATTTGCCCGCAGCGCTCCTCAACCTGAGTCTTACCAGTGCCAATGTCAGTTCCAGCGCATGCATTCTAGCAGCTACAGGCCTTTGCTCAGCACATTGCTTTTAGCTCAGTACAGAAGGAGTTAACTAGAGTTGATGACACAAGCAGAATAGAAGGGCAAGCAACAGTGAAGACGGAAGAATTACATAGCTAACAAAATGGATGCCACAGCCAAAATGACTGTAGCTTATGCTAACGTAAAATATTACACATTACCACACATCTAGCAGAATATGATGAGACACAGTATCAAAGGTGGCACTTCGTTCCAGCAGGATATAACGGCTGTGCTGCCTTGATCCAAAGTAGCTCTTAATTCTTCTGATATTGCCAGTAAGACTGACTCTGGACTATGGCGGAGGCGCAAGCCCAATCGCAATATATGCTTCAAATAGCGACCGACCGCCCATCGTGCGAATGCCAGAAGGGGGCTCACCCAAACATGGACGAATAGGGCTAACCAAAAGCCCCTTTCTGTATGTGTTGTGTGTGTTGTGTTGACATAAGGTCTTACCAGGCAGCTGAAGCTGTCTATCCCAGACCTTGAATTGGCTGCACGGCCATAGATTTTACAGGCAGTTAAGAATGGGCACTTTTAAAATATTTCTTAACCTCTACTATATATAGAAAGCATGCCTCACATTAAACATGGATTTGCACATGAGAAAGCTTTAGAAAATGAAAATAACTGTCAATCTTTCAGTGAAATTTCCCACATAAATTGCCTAAAATAGTGAACAGCTTTACAGGAAGCAAGTAGTTATATTAACCTCGATACACAAGCTACTTCTCAGGTTACATAGATCGATTAGGCTCAGAGAACACATTTACTACTCAAGTTACAGAGACTTTAAAGATATGGATATCAAATGTATACCTTACATTACACCAGTCTAACAAACTCAGGCCTCGACAGCAGTAGCGACTATACTTTAATAAAACGGGGGGTGGTTGCTTTTCGTAATTATTTGAATTACCAGCAAAATTATATGTTATGTAACTGGTGCTCATGTAAAGCGCTCCAATAGCTTCAGGTCGAGTTGGTGCTATATCAAAACCACAAAAAAAAAAAACATCAAAAAAACTGAAAAGCAAAGCTGACATTTGGAGCTGCATTTTAGTGCGAAATGCATCTTCATGCACACAGTTCAAAAAACAGAAGCATTGCACACAACTGCTAGTCACACACTGTCATTCGCTTGCATTTGTAGTATATTTTTACCTCGGGGGTGAATTAGTAGTAAACTTTTACCACAAATGGGGCGTAATTGAGCAACGTGGCGTAAGAGCATAATTTGGGGAATTTCACGTAACAAGAGTAACATGAAATTACTGAAATCACACTGATTACGCCACTTTAATGCTAATTTCGTCCTGGCCTAATAAAAACTACCAGTCTAGATAAGAAAATGCTTCTTGGAGACAGAAGGCATAGCAACAAGTGCATTTCAAGAAAATAACATATCCAATATATGTACCTAGCTCAGCATGAAGTATCACTCACATAACTGTTTTAAATATAGTTTGGAAACGCACACTTTTTCTGAAATGTGCAAATACTACTCTCAAATGCCATTTTTTGTTTTTAGGTAAATAAACTCATTCTTATCTTAAGCCCCAAGATCTAAGACACCAGAGTAACCTCACTTGTACAGAATTCCAGTTTGTATTAATGTCCCTCATTCATCTCCTTTGTAGCTATAATTCCTGAGAAAATAAGAAGTGTGTCTCTTGTAAAAGACAGGGGATTTGTTTTGCTAATATAAATAAGTTAAGATTGCAAAAAGTTGATTGCATCTAAATTGATATGCAAAATGGTATGTACAAAATTTGCGATTTCCTACAGAGTAGGAATTGCAATTAGGAAATCGCAAATAGGAAATGCTATTGCAGTCCCACCTATGGGCCAAATAGGAAATGGTTTGCATTTCCTAAATTGCGATTTCCTAATAGGAAATTGCAATTTAGGAAATCCGAACCCAAGGGTGCCTATGAGCTTAAAGCACTCCTGGAGGCACCCCAAAATTCGTAGTGCACAGATGCCATATGTGCGCTTCATGTCACATTAAAAATTGCATTTTTAAATGCATTTTTTAATTTTGCATATGGTTACCATCGAATTTGAATCAATGGTGATATCATTCCCTAAATGCCCACTTCACATTTAGGAAATGCTTTGTACATGCGCTTTAGGAATCGCAAATAGGTAATCCCTATTTGCGTTTCCTAAATCGCAGTTGCAAGTTGCGATTTCTATTGCGACCGGTTTTTGACCTTTGTACATATGAAAAGGCTGTTTTGCATTTCTTAACAGGCGAAATTGCGATTCGGACTGTTAAGAAATGCAAAAAGCTTTCGTACATCTGGCCCTTAGTGCTGTCAGCTATGAATAACAATGTTTTATGGTTATACTCATGAAATGGGAGCCGCGCGTTAGCCATATTGGAGGAGTCAGTGGGAGGAGTAAACATTGAGAGGATACTCAAACAATAGCCTGTCAAATTGACCCAGTTATATTTCCCTAATAAAATTTCAATCAGTTGCGAAGATTTGTTTCATCAGAGACACTGAAGCTGGATTAAAGGAGAGTTGGACAATGTCTCCTAAATGACGGACTGCCCAGGTTAGGGGTCAGTTTGCATGCTCCCTGCCCCTCAATCCAGAATAAAACCTTCCACTGGCTGATGGCAGCATGTTCTGCTGACAACGCGGAGCTGGCCGACCTGGAATGTATTGATTTTTGTTTGTTACTTTTTAACCCCCCTGCCTGGGGCAGAGATCTGGCTTTGTTTAATAACTGATAGCACGGCTGGGTCATGCCCTCTTGCTAATCTAGCCCTGCCTGCTGTCCAAGACATTCAGAGCGACTGTGATGAAAGTGAAAATATGGCGATCGCCGGTCATAATGCAAAAACTCCCCTATTTCACAGAATTCTGTGCAGATGTTTCGAGGAAGCACGTTGCCGCTAATGACCACAGAGAATAACTGGGGTCACGGGGGACGCTCATGATGGAACAGAGGAATTTTCAGATTTCAATAATCCATGGAGGACATTATAGTCAAAGTCAAAAGTACTTCATTTCCAAGAAATATATTCTTATAGAAATATTACACACATTTCTAATTCATAAAAGAAAAAAGCGTAAAAAAAAGAACATTATAGTCAATTTAAGAGGGCTATTCTGATCGGTAATTGCTCTCTCACAGAGTTATAGGCCAGAGGCAAAGGTAAGGGCCTATGACCAGGAAGAGGGGATGTAATATAGCCTTATAGCCCGCTGCCGAGGGCTATACCAGTTGTTAAAGGCCCTGATCCCGAGCGGCGAGGGCCTATAACGAGGGAGAGGGCCATTAACAACTGGTATAGCCTGAGGCAGAAGGGCTATAAGGCTATTAGAACATTCCACCCACTAAGGGTAGAATGTTCTAAATTAAAAATGGAGAGACAAAAAGGCAAACATAGGAATGTTGGAGTGCTGGGCTTATACCAGCCATTATAAGCCCAGAGCTACTCCATTGTCTTCAATGGAGCTCCCAACATTCCAATGTTCTAATGATTGTTATAGCATGCCTAAGGCAGAAGAACAATAATGCCAGTAGATCATTCTGCCTATTGAGGGCAGAATGTTCTAAATTAAACAATGGGAAACAGAAAGACAAAGAATGGAAGTTAACATTAGCCCGCTGCCGCCCTGTTGTCTTCAACAGGGCCCCCAATATTCTAATGTCCTAGTGTACGTTTGATGCATGATTAACGTGTATTCTAATACCAACACAGTACTGAACTCAAAGCACAAGACACATGCTATTAACTCAGTTCTTACTGTAGTTATATACAAGTTCTGTACCATAACCAGGTCCACTTGAATTATGCTATTTTGCAGACACTGCTTTTTCCTTATAATTATGGATTTGCTGCATTTGCTGCATAATTCATCATCTGCTGCATAATCTGCTGATTTCAACAAAAAACATATATGTTGGTTCTTGCTAAAAACGGATCAAAAGTAACTAAAAGTGAAGTGACACATGTTGCCGTGCAGCGGAAGGACCTTTGCAAATGTTGCCTGGGCACTTTTCCCTTGCTCATTTCTGTGTTCGGGTGCCAAAAAAGTATTGAGTTAAACTTTCCCCAGAGAGTGCTAACCTGTGAAAATTCCAAAATAGTAAGGTAATAGCACAAAATGTGGTGCATTACAGCATATAAATTGGCTTTTTCATGCTGCATAATTTAGTCAACCATGCTGCATAATTTCGTCCAACACTGCTGCATAATTTCGTCCAACACTGCTGCAGAATTGCAGTGGCCCTGACAGATAGCTAATTAAACCCAATGAGCAGACATACATTGCATACACAAAATCCAAACGCACGGCCTATGATCAAATTGGCAGCAGTGTGATTTTCACTACTGCTTGTAGAATAAAATGGTGGCGCTACAAAAAAAAGTATGTGCCAAAACAGGGGCAGAATTTGTGTCAGCAATAGGACTGAGCAAATCGTTTTTTTGTTTCATGGAACACGATAGCAAAAATGTCATGGTCTGCAAAATTTCGCTCCTTCGTTCCATCAAACAGGAGAAAAAAGGTGTCAAAACTCTGTTAAGAAACATCAAAACTAAACTTATCAGAATTGCTAGCACCTGGGATTTAATGGGATTTTTCTAAGAGGAACGGTTTTGAAAAACAAATTAAAAAAAATAAAGTGTGAAATTCCTCTGTGGACAGATATTGTGCATTTTACGTTGTGGCAGAATGTTTCTCCCCACACCTCACAACATGTATTTTAAACGTCCAAAGCATGTCTGATTTAAAATATTCCTGACTGCTGCCATAGTTGCAAAAATGTTTATGGTCACAACCTGGCTTAGGCAAGTGGTAACTGTTGGACCTGACCCTTTCTGCAGGGTCACTCCAGATTTCTGGCTTCCCTTGCTTAACCCGTTTTTGTTTTTGTTGACTTTTAGGACTCTGTGCACTTTGTTCCTGCTAATCTGTGGTAAGGTTGTGTACTCTCCCTTGAAAACATGTTAAAATTGAGCTACACCTCATTGGTACACTCATTTACTTGTAAGTACCTAGTAAATGGCACAACCAGTAATCAGGGACTGTAAAGTAAATTGTACTAATAGGCTGCAGCACTCATTGTGCCAACCACTAAAATAGTCTTTTACAACATGTCTCAGGGATGCTACTATAGCCTGTTATGCAGTTTTAACCTGCCATTTCGACCAGGAGAAATAAATCTCTTGCCAGACCTAAACCTTCCACTTTAATACTTAAAAGTCCCTAAGGTAGGCACTAAAAGCTCATAGTGCATTGGCATGGTATTTAAAAAATAGGACATGTGTATTTAAGTTTTACAACTCCTGCCAGTGAAAATCTCCTAAAGTCGTATTCCACTGTTGTAAGGCTATCTCTCCCATAGACTAAGACTGCGTTACCTTATTACACTTAAGCGATAACCTTGGTTTGGGAACAGATAGAGAAATGTTTCTTCCACTCAAATGAATCATAATTTAAAATCCTCTATGTTGGTAACATTAGATTTTAAGTTACTATTCCGAAAATTTCACATTTAGAAAGTTGTATGTTATCTGCCTAAAACAAATGTGCTTTTCTGCCAGTGTACAGGGTCACACAACTCTGAATCGCTCTCCTGTTGTGGTTTGTGTATGCTTTTCAAACATGGGAACGAAGGAGGCCTAGTTGTGAGTGGAGTGGGTCTTCCTGACTGGATGGCTGTGGAGGAGCTGTACCTTGCCCTAATTGCACCTCAAAGGGCCCTGTCTGCAGCACACACAAAGGAACCTGACACCCGGCCGGTTATTGCCTTTGTCACCCTATACAATTTGGAGCCAGGACCAAGGAGAGGGGAATATTGACCAGAACCAGTTTTGCAGGTAGGCTAGGGAATTCCTCCACACAAAGGCTGGAACCAGGTATAAAAGTGCCACATAGAGCACCTTTTACCAGATCACTCCTGGCCCTGTGGAAGACTGAGAAGAAGGGCTGCCTGGCTGCAGTGCTTAATTTGAGCCGGGGGTTTTCGGGTTCTCAGTACCGGCACTTAATTGTCAAGAACGGCAGTTATGACAATCTGCAACATGGTGACACTGTCTGTCTAATTTACGGATGAGCACAAAAACAGTTATTAATTCAGTATACAATAAAAATGATGAATACCTGTCAACCAAGCCATTCTTATAGCTTTAGGGGCGTGGGATAGTCTGATTGTTACACTTGTAGGAGTGTGATGATTAGTAGTTGCATTTGTACTATTATTGGCAGCACTGACAGGGGCCATGGGTGAAGCAAGCTGAACTGGCCTCCTGACGAGGGCCCTGTCACTTATTTCATTCCAAATGAAGCCCTGCCCTGCTGTTTGACGAAGCTGGATGTGCTTGCCTTGAACCCAGGCTCCCAGAAGTGACTTCAAGGACCAGTCGGCTGACCTCCTGTTTGAGCTACAGGGACACAACAAGCTTTCAGAGGCCTCCCTGCAACTGCCCAGCTAACTAGCACCTACTAGACCTGTCTGAGCCCTGCTGTTAGCCTCTGCTAGCCTCCGCTGGAGTGAGACCTGATCCCCAAGTGGTGCCCCCAGGTCCTGGACTCTTGGCTGGCATCAGAGTGTACTCCTTATGAACTTAAGTTGAAGATACAAAGTTCTGGGCTCTTTGCTACCGCAAAGCAGCCTCTTCAGGCCGAGAAACCACCGCCATGACCACCACCAATGCGAAGCTCTAGTGGGAAATACACTCAGTGCTAACAACAACTATCCTTAACGACTGCCAACGTGAAGCTCCAACAAGACCTGCACTTCGCACTTGTTTTTAGCGATTTCACAAAAATTGGCAGGTTTATACGTGACAATCTACAGAATGATAATCTACAAAAATAGAGCATTTTCATGTTTATACCTGTTTGTCACCCGATACCTGCACATGTCGACCGCCAACACTAAGCGCCAGCGACAACTGCCTGTTTGCGCCAGAACAGCAACCATGCACGATGCCTGCTCCTCGCGCTGACAAGTACCTCCTCGTGGCCCCCTCCAACGCGAACAGCAGCTCTGTGCGTGGACTTGAGAAGGTAACTCTTCAGATGAATGAATCTGGTCCTTGTATCTGACCCTCACTCCACTGTGGTCAGCCTAAACTTGTGACTTAACCCTGGACCAACGTGACCAGATAACCGTGAGTGGTGCTTTGTTCTTTTTTGTGCAATTTTCACCTGAAACTTTACAAATTCATAACTCTGGTTTTACTGATTGGATATTAGTCATTTTGCTTTCATTTAATTTATAGAATTTCACTCTTGTTTTCTAAATTGGTTCGGAACTTTATACATTGCCTCTAAGTTTAATTTGACTGCGTTTGTGCCAAGCTACAATAGAGTTAGGCACAGGTTTATTTAGTGACTTTTCTGGTTCACCCTGACAAGGATTGTGTTGATTATTAGAGTGGGGCTTCCACTCCTCTCAACTAATAACCCAATTTCTTACAATAACCATGTGCAAAGAGAGGCTGGCTTTTGGTAGCATAACATCTATTAGAGGATGCTTGGCTGTGGCTCAAAGAAGGAGTCTACAGGACTCTTTTTAAGGTTGGTGGTAATAGGACAGCTGATAAAAATCCATGGGTGTTCCATTTCCCGCACAGGTCTACACAATGATGGGGATGCCACCGGCTTTCCAAGACTCTTTTAAATGTTGGTGGTAGGAGACCAACTTAACAATTTATGGGTGTTCCATTCACCACATCCCTGATCATTTAGAGTGCAGAATACCGTCCTTCTCCACCAGTTTTCCAGTAGGTAAAACCCTCTCATTAGTTTGAACACTGATGAGAATGGTGTTAAAAAGACCACAATAGTGAGTATGGACCGTCCATGTCTGCCGGATCTTTATTGCTGTCTAGCAACACCGTGTAAGCCAGGGCTATTCTACTAGCAAAAATAATAAAATGCCCAAACCCACACATCCCACAGGTACTGAGAAAACCCTGCAGAATGACTAATATATTCGTTTTTTACATTTGAAAAAAAGACACAGCTTTAGTGTTCTTTGTGAAAATACAATGGCAGCAGGTTTGCTATGTTGACATCATGTAGTGGAATGGTGGTCACAGGTTATTTTTTATGGCGGAAGACTCTGTGGGGTAAATAAACTGCAGATATGGCAGACAGCTCTAAGAATGCAGGCTAACAATTGATGGGGAAAATAACCTGCTGATATCGAAGTATGTAGGCTAACCAATGTGAAGTGATAGACTAAAGCAGCATAAATTAAGCCTCGCCTATTGGCACAAAAACAATGCCTACCCCTTTTTAGGTCTCGCCTGAGCCAGCGCGCATGCGCTGCTCTGCGAGGCTTCTAGTAAGGACTTTTAACTCGGAGCACACTCGTGCGTGTGCTTTGTTTTGTTGCTCACACCCTATTGGCCTTTGTGTGCGTCTTTCTAAGAAAGACAACACGCAATTGGCCAAAGGCGTGTGCATGTCCTGCCTTCTCTCTCCCCTGGCCTAGGGAGCTCGGGAGCGAGCAGCGGCCCCGCACTGTGCCTGCTGCATTCCATAAATTCTTTGTGTTTTAAATTCCTTTTAGCGCGCGTGCACCACTCCCGGGCTTGTTCTGTACAGCTGTGAGGCTGCAGTTTGTCTTTGTCACAAACCTTTGCCGTGCCTTTGACTTCCCTGAGTTGTACTGCTCATGTGCGGGTGGCGGCTGTAATTTACTGGCAGTCTCCAAAACAGCTCTGGAAGCTCAGCTGTACACCCTGCAGGCAACGTGCGAAGATGATCTCCTTGTTCGAATTTTCAAATGAATTTGCGCAGCAGTGAAGACAAAGCACAGGCCTCGGCTTTGTTGAATCCATTCTGGGCGTTCTAGCCGTACAGTGAGTCTGCCGTCCCTGGCTTTAACCCTCTCTCTGTATGCTGGTTCCAGTGTTCTATCTGTATGTTTGTTACATGACATAGAGTGAGAAATATGAAATAACAAAAAGGAATTAACAAAGGAGCACATTTGAATGAGCGGTTTCACACAAACTTGCAATGTGTATTGAACCCCAGCAGAAGTTTAATTCCATTTCACAGTCAATAAATGAGAAATTAGTTATTTGAAAAGACGCTTGCTTCAGTTTTTGGCAAGCGTTTTCCATGCAATTTTCTGCAATTGACCCAAAAGCATGATCCAGGCAGTTGTGTTAAGAGTAAAAAATATTTTTTAGCAGTGTTATTTTTTAACCTTCGCTTCCTTCCTCATTTCTTCTCTGCCCTCCACTCTCTCGATGCGTTTGCCTTCATCTGCCTCTGATGAGTCCTGTTATTCGTTCTCTTCCACTCACCGGCATCGCCCCCGCCTCCTTGGACTCTCCCTTTACACCCCCACCTCCAGCTCACTGTGTTATTATCGTGTCCACCTGCACAGGGTGGGGGGAGGGCTCTCACTCTCGCATCCTCTCCAGCTTATGTTCGCTACCTCGCTTCACTCTGTCCTTTCACCCATCAATGCCTCCTCTCTCCCTCCCACCTCTCTTTTCTCCGAGTCCACCCGCTCCTCTCTCACCCCTTCCTTTTCTTTTCACACCCCGCTATTCCTTCTCCCCTCACCCTCTTTCTCCGACCCCTCCCTTCTTCTCTCAAGCCTTCCCTTTTCCTCCCCTTGATTCTCTTCCCGTTTCACTCCTCCCCATTCATTTCTCCCCATAAGCCGCCCTCTTTCCCCCCTCTCCCCTTCTCATTGGCTCCTGTCACTCACCCACTTCTGCCCTAGCCCCCACCACCCAATGAATGACACACGTGAGGTACACTCCCCCTCTGTGTCCCCATCACCTCCCCCCTCTTAGGTTTGCCTCCCACTCCGGCACCACCACCGAAAGCGAGGCGCACCCACTCCCCCAAACTTACATGGTCCCGGGGGGGCGCTAGGTGGCGCACATCCAAGATGGCCGCACACCTGTGAGGCTCGGGACGCTTGATGACGAAATCCAGCATTTATCCTGCCTATAATCAGCTAGCACCATAAATCGTCACTGCCTGCAGGCTCGTAATACCCTCCGGCAGCTCAGGGAGAAAAATTGTGCAGATCGGAGCTCCTGGAGGCGCGCTACGGAGCTGTCTGGGCTGCTGGGACCCTCGGCGCTGCACTAACTGGAGGCCCGGCCGGCGGCAGTATCCAATTGAGCTCCGGGAATTCACACGTGGTGCTGGGCCCATCCCGGGAGGGATCTGCTTGGGGGCGCCCTGCACGGCCGACCGCATCCTCCTCACTGACACGCTTCCTGGCGGGCTGCCGGCGCCTCGCTGCGGGACGCTCAGGAATGCAGGCGGCGGAGTGCCGATGAGTGGCCTGACGGCTGAGAGCCACTGCGCTTTGGCGGCGACGCACCATTTCCCACAGTCAGCAATTGCGGCGCGCACGTGGAAAAGATGCAAATAGTCAAGTCTCCTGCCATGGAGTGACAGAGTCTGATGAGCCGACCCAGAGAAGTGTCATTGGACGCATTTACACAGGCAAAACCTGTAGTGAGTGCCTGGCGCTGACATCCCCCCACCGCGGCCTGCCCCCTGAGTGCGGTTGGCTCCTTGGCCCTGCTGAGCCCCCATTGTCATCCCTGGGGCATGGTATGCATGACACCACTAGCGTCGCACGTCCCTACTTCATTGCTTGAGCGAAGTGGCAGATAGAGACCCATGTTTCGGGGAGGAGGCTGCCGGTGGCTATGATTGCACTGGGGGACAGGTCCCCTCCAGCTGTGCTGCACCCATGGCTGACCTTCTGCCTAACCATGATGATTTGTGACGCACATTGAGGCGTTCATTGGGCACCCGTCATTGCGGACTGACACCTGACCGCCCTAGACGTTTGGGGCTTGAGTGGGGGTCCGGTTCAGACACGTCCTGATTGCCCTGCGGACCGTGCCCTGATACTTACATGCAAAAAGTGCAGCCCCACTCATATCTTCATACTACTCTGTCCTACTGTGCCATCGGGGAACGCACCCTAGCACTGGACCGGTGCGGTTGTGGGCCACGAGCACGGGGACTGCGACTCTCCTGGCCTCGGAGTCGCGCTGCGGCTCCAGATATATCGTAGTGGTGCTTGGACGCGAGAAGAGCAGAAATGGGGAAACCCGATGGCCGCCAGCCCGACTGAACTTTGAAGCCAAAAAAACTGCGACACGATCTGCCTATGCAGATCCGAAACATACCAACATGGACCAAGCGCAAACGTCCTCGCACTCCTCCGAAGATGAAGTTAAGACTCTACTACTGGCCGTTCAGTACAGTCTCACCGACCTCTCCGGGAAGATGGATATGATGAACACTCGGCTGGATTTTCTGGTGCAACAAGTAGACAAACACGATGGGCAGCTGAAGGAGGCTGAGCGCCGCATATCCAAAAATGAAGATACTACTTCTCAGGTACAAGCTCAAGTGACGCAAATGGACAAATTGTTGAAAAATATTGCGGCTAAGAATGAAGATATTGAAGCCAGAAGCCGTCGCAATAATATCCGTATTGTAGGTATTCCTGAGAGTACGAACACGGGACGTATGGAGATCTATATTGAGCGTCTTCTGAGAGACTACTTTGGTGCAGATTCCTTTTCACCCCACCTGGTGGTGGAGCGCGCGCATCGCTCCCTAGGTCCCAGACCCCCTCCGGGTGAAACACCGAGACCCATTATTGCGCGCCTCCTTAACTATCGAGACCGGGATGTTGCACTGCAGAAAGCCCGTGAGATGAAACCACTGCAATTCAACGGGAACACTTTCACCATTTATCCTGACTTTACTATGGTGGTACAGGAGGCACGCCGAAAATTCCTTGCCGTCAAACAGAAGCTCCGTAAGGCTCAAATTGAATATGCCCTCCGGTATCCTGCAAGTCTCCATATCACACACCATGGCAAGCACATCTTCTGCACGAATCCGCAGCAAGTGGAAGACTTCCTAAAAGCAAATTTGAGACGTTCGCCACCAAAAGATCGTGCTTCCGGAGACTCCTCGCCATCCTTAGAATGAAAGAGACAATGGACCGCATGCAGTGATTGCCCGGTGCAGACCTTCTTTGCCTTGGTAGGCCCTGCTGTGTTGTGCTGCAGAGGTGCTGCCGTGCTGCCCGCATGCCTCTCCCTGATGGGAGCCTCGGTGGCCTCTTAAGATGGCACCTTTCTCCAACAGGCTAGCCACGGACAGATAAGTGCCCTCTGGGTTTTGAACATACTATGGGATTTCTGACTCTGTATGTAAACTACCACGTTATGCTGTTTATAGAGCTGGTAAACATTTCGTCAGGGCACCCTTCCCCCCACCCCTCCCCCCCCCCTCGACACTCTTTTCCCCTATCTGCTGGGACAACTGGGGACTGCACTGCAATGAGAGTCTGGGTCATGGGAAGGTTTTGCAGCCCACTGGCGCCCCCCCCTATGGGAGATCCCCCAAACTATCTTTCCTCTTATGGTTTATCTCGTTGTTTGTTTCCTCTTGATTTGCTGGCCCTATCTGGATAGAGTAAGATGGCCACACTGTTGGGTGGGAAGGGGAGGGCAACTGAATTCCGGCACAATTGGGGTGCTGTTGTGGGAGGGGGTGGTGTCGTTGTTAATTAACTGTTCTACCACTAACTCATTTGAGTCATCTATCGGGGGAAGGGTTCGGGAGGGGGATGTTTTGTTCTGCTTTGTTATGTTTTGGACAGCAGCACATCTGCATATCAGCTACTCTAGGTGTTGGCACACTATCTTTTTGCAGCAGCACATCCACCACATTATCATATCATGTTCGACATGGCGACACACACTGATCAACTTCGCATCAAACTGATCACATGGAATGTCAGGGGACTCCGTGACCCACGTAAACGGAGACAGATCTTGGCGTACCTAGATCGGCATCATGTGGAAATTGCGATGCTTCAGGAAACGCACCTGGATCCCCGACGCCCTTTCTGCTATGGCAGCAGATGGGCCTCTGCACGGGCGTTTCCTCCTATTCAACATATTCAAGGGGTACGCTCATTTTAGTTAAAAGAAATACACCTTTCGTGCTGGGTGGCACATACAGTGATCCCACTGGCCGAAGCTGCATGCTCTGGGGTACACTGGGCACACAATCGCTCGCACTGGCCTGTAGCTATGGCCCTAACACGGACAACCCTGACCATTTTACCGCCCTATGGGGACGATTATTTCAAATAGGCTCCACACACACTATATGGGGCAGAGATTTTAATATTGCCTTATGCCCAGACATGGACCGATCCAACCCCCTTCCTCATCATTACACTCATGCCCGGGAAGCCCTCTCTGGCCTGTTTATAGAGCACGGACTCATTGACGCATGGAGATACGTGCACCCCACTGACCGCGAAGGCACATATTATACAGCAGGGCACTCCACTTGGTCACGACTAGACTACTGGGTATGTTCACGTGGGGTGGCCGCCTGGATACGACGGCAGAACACTTGGCTCGCACATACTCGGATCATGCGCCGGTATGCCTGGAGATAGCTCTCCCTAAATTAATTGCCACGCCGCGATGATGGAGGCTAGTGCCGGAGGCGCTATTGGATACTGTCTTTAAAACTGAAATAGGGAACGAAATTACTGACTTTTTCGCTAGAAACAGGGACTCTGTTGTGCACATGGGCACGATCTGGGAAGCTTTCAAAGCTACTATCGGGCGCATGCATGTCAAAAAGCTTTGGGGTACTCAGAGACATTAGGAGAAATCTGAGGTGCCTGGAAGTTGAAATCAAACAACTTGAAGCTGACATGTGGGCGGCGAATTCAGACGCCCAGAAAGCTGCACTCCGTGAAAAAATTTCGGACTATACTGCCACGGCAGACCGAGAGGTGAAGTTCAGGGGGAAATACTTTGTGGCCCGACGCTACGGAGAGGGCGAGAGGCCGGGCCGTGCACTAGCAAACGATATTAGGCAACCTCGTTTTTCTAACTACATTGTGGATGTGATCGACGGAGACTGGATACGTCACAGGGACAGCCTTGATATCCTACAAACTTTCGCTACATACTATGCAGGCCTACATAGCTCGCAATGCACTTCTCCCCCCGACTTTGCTTCTTATCTTGAAGACATAGCTCTTGGGTGGCTGGGTGTCCATCAGCGAGAATTCTTAGCGACGCCATTCGAAGATGATGAGCTGCGGGCAGCCATCATGCAAATGAAATCGGGGAAAGCACCGGGATCGGATGGCCTGCCCATCGATTTTTACAAAACCTACATAGATCAGCTTCTCCCTGTACTGAAGGAGGTCTTTCTTGAGGCGCAGGAGATGCAGATTCTCCCTGCCTCCATGAGGGAGGCTCTAATCACGTCACTACTAAAACCAGGTAAACCGGCAGACCGCTGTGAATCCTATAGGCCACTCTCCCTTATCAACTCAGATGCAAAAATCCTTGCTAAGCTTATAGCGAATCGGCTTAGCCTCCTGATGGAAGACCTCATTCTCCCTGACCAGGCGGGATTTATCCCTGGAAGAGCTACTTCCCACAACCTGAGGACGTTGTTTTCCATTCTACAGACTGTAGATCCGCAGCTGGCGCTGGTGGCGGCCTTTCTTGACGCCTCCAAGGCCTTTGATTCGGTGGAATGGGACTACCTTTTTACGGTATTACAGAACATGGGACTCCCCATGGTGTTCATCTCCTGGATCAGGCTTCTGTATACCACACCAACGGCTAAAGTTCTGATAAATGGGCATACCTCGTCCTCGATCTCCCTCTCTCGGGGAACTCGTCAGGGGTGTCCACTGTCGCCCCTACTTTTTGCCCTGGTTATGGAACCCTTGGCGGCTAAAATTAGGCAGCACTATCAACATGTTGGTCTCCGGTGCTTCCTCCGCCCCATACTCATTTCTCTCTATGCTGCTGATGTCACCTTATATATTAAAGATCCGCATCATAACCTCAATCCACTATTGCGCGAATTTGTTAAATTGGGGGCCAATCAGGCATTCATATCAACTAGGCCAAATCCCAGATCTTCCCGCTGACTGCTTCCGCCACTCCATTTGACACAGATTTCCCCATCGTGTGGGGTGAGGATGATGTAAAATATTTAGGGATTCGGGTCTCGGTAGATCGTGAGGCGCTGATGAGACTTGACTATGGGTGTGTGATGGAACATATTACGGGCTGCATTAATCGATGGATTGCCCTGCCATTAACCATGGCTGGACGCATCTCCCTCATTAAAATGATTATCCTTCCCAAATTTCTATACCTGTTTCTTAACATTCCTTACGATCCTGGATGGCACTTTTTCTCCTCCCTACGGTCAGAATTGATCCGCCTGGTGTGGGGTGGGAAGCAACCACGTATACAATGGGACACACTTGTGAGACCATACTCACAAGGGGGTTTTAACATTCCCAACTTTGAACTGTATTATATCTGCGCCCAAGCACACTATGCCTTTTTTTGGTTTCACCCACCTCGCTATACACCTCACGTGGCTACTGAACATTGGCTTGCTGACCCCATCCCCCTCGACGGTGTCCTCCTGTCTAGGGTTGAGCCTCGTGGACGTGCCCCAACTTCCGTGGACTGTACACTCAAGGCCTTGTCCCGCGTAATTAAGCGCATACAAGCACCCTGCCTATACTCCCCCCTGCTCCCGCTTTCCTACCACCCAGAGTTGTCGCTACTGCAAGAAGGAATATTTAAGAAAGTTGCGCATACACGAAACATCCACTGTTGGGGAGACCTGTACCTTAATGGCAAATTTCGTACTCTCCAACAATTATGCCCTAATCCCCCGCCTTCCACTATGGAGACCTTTTTATACGCTCGCTTGCGACACGGAATACAAGCATGTAGCTCTACATACCCATCGGAGCCAGCAACGGTTGCCCCTCTGCATCATGTTTTGCGCGCATCCAATGCCTCACACTTAGTCTCCACGCTCTATCATGCGTTATCTACTGACACTGACTACCCTCCATGTGCAGCCCACGAAAAATGGGTGACGGAGCTAGAGCAAGATATCACAGATGCACAATGGCTGTTCTGCTGCAAACAGACAGAGCAGATCTCCGCTAAGTCGACTACGAGTCAGTCATTATAAATTCCTCCATCGAAGCTATCACACCCCGGTCAAGCTTCACAGGTTTGGCCTCCGAGACACAAACAGATGTGATAGATGTAAGGCAGAAGCCGCTGACTTCCTTCATCTAGCCTGGGAGTGTCCGGAGATACATGCATACTGGGGGCAGGTCTTTGTTGCACTCGATCGCATGCTTTGCACACACATTGCGAAGTCCCCTCTTGTGGCCCTAATGGGATACACTGAGCAAATCCCTATCAAACATCGCACATTTTTGTCCTTTAGCCTGGTGCTAGCCAAGCGTCGAGTAGCCTGTAGATGGAGTCGTGGGCGAGCGCCTAAGTTCAAGGACTGGCTGGGAGACATGATACTATGGCAGGACCAAATCAGTACCTATGCTGAGCTCATCCCCTGCTCCTCGCGCCCTCGAGACATTTGGGGCCAGCCGCAGACATATCTGCTGGAACACCCTGTTGGTGATGCGGGCGCACCTTGATGCCACCTTTCATTACAATATGGCTGCTCACGGTATCGTGAGACATGTTACCCACCCACGGGCACTCTGTCGAACCAACTACACCTCAATGATTTCTGTAGTGCCCCCTGACACTCCTACAATATCACAAGTCGCAGTGGCGAATTGGTGGTTTCATTTTAGACCTGTATGATTGTTCTAATTGCCTAACTGTTCTTTGATCATAATGATGCGCATGTTCATCTGACTCATGAATGTTCAGATCTGCTTATGTTATGCTGCCTGTCCACTATGTATGCTGAAATTATAGTTGTGCTGTATTGATGTAAAATTTCAATAAATAAATAAATGTTTTAAAAAATAAAAAAACTTACATGGTCCCGTAACTGCTTGGAAAGTGCTTCCGGGCTACACGTCTGGCATGAAGCACTATACAAACTTACTCCTCCACGCTCTCTGTGCCCCCATCCGCCCCGCGCCCTTGCTGGGAGGCACGAGTGGGGTTTACTCCTCAAAGGACGAGGCACACCCCAGGCACACCCTAGACATGACACAGAGGGCATCTTCTGGGTCCACGCGAAGGCCTTGGTCGCAACAGAAGACGCCAATACAAGGATGGGCAGGGAACAATGTGTCTGGTGGCGAGTAAAGCGGTCATTGAGAAATCGCTTTTGCCTGCTATGTCCCATTGTACGTAGCATTCAGCACGAGAAAGGCCTCAAATTGATGATGTTGTCAACAGGTAAGAAACGCACAGATGCCACGATTCTATGATCACTGTCGTTAGGTGATCACTGTTCCTGCAGCTGCATACTTAATTCCTGAAGAAATATCAGTTTACCATTTAAACCCAGAGTTAGCTTTTCTGACTGTTTCCTAGACCTCATAGCAATTGAGCTGTAGAAACTTTTGGATTTTTATGTATTTTTATTTTTTGAAGTTTTGCATAGCGCGAACTCGACCCTAAGGTATTGGAGCGCTTTACATGAGCATCAGCTATATTACACAAGTTTTTTTTTTTGCACGGAAGGAATAATTGATTTGCCCAGAATTACAGGATGTTGAAATGACTGTCGAGACTCAAACCCAGTTCCAGAGTCAGGAGATCTGGCTGTAACGCCACAATCCTCTCCTACACGCATAATGGGATTTGATAATCTGCAATGATTTGGTGTTTCTGTAAGTTTAGTGCTCTGCAGTGGGTATGGGAAACTCCCAAATAAATTATATAGTGCTTGGAAGCCAGGGGTGTGGCAGAGCTGAGGGGAGTAAAATTGTGCTGGTATGGTAATGGGAAGTCTCGGAAGGTGGTAATCTAGGTGCTCACCCTCTTATGAGGTCTTGCTTAAATAGCAAAGCGCCACCACAGCTTCACTGAGCTCCACCTCAGCATCATTCAGCACCACCAGAGCATCACTCAGCACCACAACAGCATCACTCAGCGCCACCTCAATGCCAGGAAGCATCACTCAGCGCCACCACAGCATCACTCAGCATCACCACAGCATCACTCAGCGCCACCACAGCATCACTCAGCGTCACCACAGCATCCACTCAGCGCCACCACAGCATCCACTCAGCGCATCACTCAGCGCACCACAGCATCACTCAGCGCAACCACAGCATCACTCAGGGCCACAACAGCATCACTCAGGGCCACAACAGCATCACTCAGGGCCGCCAAAGCATCACTCAGGGCCACCAAAGCATCACTCAGCGCCACCACAGCATCACTCAGCTCCACCTCATCATCACTGGGCACTACCACAGCATCACTCTGCGCCACCACAATGCCAGAAAGCATCACTCAGGGCCACCACAGCATCACCCAGCACCACAACAGCATCACTCAGTGCTGCCTCAGCATCTCTCAGTGCTGCCTCAGCATCACTCAGCTCTGCCTCAGCATCACTCAGTGCTGACACAGCATCACACAGCGTCACCACAGCATCACTCAGTTTCACCACAGCATCACTCCAGAACTCAGCGCCACCTCAGCACCACTCAGTGCCAACTCAGCACCACCTCTGCATCACTCAGCGCCACCACAGTGTCATTCAGTGCCACCACAGGATCACTCAGCGCCACCACAGGATCACTCAGCGCCACCACAGGATCACTCAGCGCCACCACAGCATCACTGAGCGCCACCACAGCATCACTGAGCGCCACCACAGCATCATTCAACACCACCAGAGCATCACTCAGCCCCACAACAGCATCACTCAGCGCCACCTCAATGCCAGGAAGCATCACTCAGTGCCACCACAGCATCACACAGCACCACCACAGCATCACTCAGCGTCACCACAGCATCACTCAGCGCCACCACAGCATCACTCAACGTCACCACAGCATCACTCAACGTCACCACAGCATCACTCAGCGCAACCACAGCATCACTCAGCGCAACCACAGCATCACTGAGTGCCACCACAGCACCACCTCAGTATCAGCACAGCACCACTTCAGCATCAGTGCACCAGCGCAGGCCAACTCAGCATCACCTGAGCTCCTGCTTCACCCTGCATCACCTTGGCATCACTCAGCACCACATCAGTATCACTCAGCACCACATCAGCACAGCACCATCTCAGCATCCGCACCACCTCCTCATCAGTAAACCACCAGCTCAGCACCACCTCATCACCAGTGCAGTACTATCTCTGCATCAGCATAACACCACCTCCACATCAGTGTACCACCACCAGTGCAGCCCCACCTCAGCAGCAATTCAGCACCAACGCAGCACCACTTCAACATCAGCACAGCACCACCTCAACATCCGTGCAACACCACCTCAGCATCACCTCAGCACCAACTCGGCATCACTCAGTACCACCTGAGCACCACCTCTGCACCCCCTGAACACCAGTGCAGCACCACCACCTCGGCATCACTCAGCACCACATCAGTATCACTCAGCATCGCCTTTGCACTAGTACACCACCACCTCAGATTCACTCAGCAACACCTGAGTATTATTCAGCATCACCTGAGCATCACCTCCGCACCAGTCACCACCACCACCACCTCAGCATCACTCAGCACCACCTCAGCATCACTCAGCACCACCTCAGCCTGCTCTCGGAATTTGGCATCTGTTGATTCTCCCCTAGCGTTCGTCCGCTGCTAGTGTTATAATACAGGTACTAGTTTGAAACCTTCACCCTCCGATTGTTAAGTTATAACAAACAACCATTGAAACAGGCAGAAACAAGTTGCCAGCATTGCAAGGACAAAAGAAAACTGAGGACATTTTTATTGTAAATACTTTTTCTAATATGGTCATTCAGTTGTACATAAAGCCTTCTTGGTCATATATAAGGTAACAAAAATGCTTCTGACACTTTTTTATTATAACTTTTCAGCATGCTGCACAGCATCCACACTTCTCTACAGCACAGCTTAAAGATATTGGCGATATAAGGCGAGACCTATTGGTTATGCCAATGCTTGTTTATTATGATATTTACAACTTTAAGGAGGCCTGATTCCGAATCAAATGCTCAAATGTATGCATTTTAGGCTAAGCCATTAGCTCAGTTTCTTGTTTTTAGCTATTTCACAAAAATTGGCAGGTTTATACGTGAGAATCTACAGAATGATAATCTACAAAAATAGAGCATTTTCATGTTTATACCTGTTTAACAGTCACCCGATAGCTGCAAATTCTTCAAAGGGAGCGAGTAGCAGATTCAAGGCACATTTGTTTTTTCCTCCTATTATTCCTAAGTATGGTACTGTTGGACATTGTTAGGGTTCACAACTTGGATGTGAAAATATCTTGGGGAGATTTAGGAGGGCGACAACGTTGGTACTTCGTGGGTTCTAATCATATTCCTAACAGAAGCCTTCTTCTCCTTTCTTTGGAATACCCATGACAAGATCCCAAATTCTATACCTGATGCAGCAGAAAATCCACCAAACTGACAGAGTTTCCAGGTTGCAAGTGGGATATAGGTTTGGATAATTCTTTAATTCCTGGTTCATTGAATTAGAATTTAGACCTCCAAACATGAACCCAACTCTCAGAGGTTGTAAGTGCAAATTTCAGTCTCAAAGCTCTTAGAGAAGACCTCCTTCACCAATATTGGCTAACCACATTCTGTCGCCCTTCTAAGAAATATCTGATGTAAATATGTACAAATGATAAATGTGCATATTGCCTCGTAACTGTTATCAACTACCTTCCATCATATATGCTGCATTATCCCTATGATCTCACCTATATTCATACTGACTTCTGTACACTTAGCTTGTTCCTCTAACACTTTGCAGTTCAAAATGCTCATCCCAGTCAATAAATGAATCGGTCAATCAACAAATAAAGAAATGTATAAAGTGATGTTTTACATATGACACAGCGGTAAACAGAAGGAAAATCATAAACCTACATCTCCTTGCTTGAATGTCCATACAAGTAGACAAGGCGGCCTCTCAAAACCAAAGAGATGTTGTGTTCTGCACATGCATGCTATTCACAAATAGTTTCAGCTTTTCTAAAAATGTTTACTTTACATTGTGATGAAAGTTAGCTAATGGGCAACCACACACAAAAGTGTGTCATTGGCTGACATACTCCTGTGACATTGAAAGGATACATTAAGCACTTTGTTGCAAAACACACTCTTGTTGACTTATTATCTTCTATTATTCACTCACCTACCACCTCCACGTTATGCATTCCCTTGCTAAATTAAAAAGATTAATTAAGTGTGAGGAAGATGGAGAGGCAAGAGTGCAAAGGCCACAAAATCCTAAAAGCTGGGAAATTCACCAAATATTGGTACCAACATAACCTGACCACCACTATGGAAAGTGAACATTTTTAAAAACAAATAATAAATAAGTGATTCTTGACTTAAGGGTCCATTTTACAAGCTCAACATAAAAGCAAACAGTGGCCCCAGTACAATACAATAATTATATTTTCAAACATAGTCACGCCTAACCTAAAATTGGCGTGACTATGAATTAAAATGCAGTTCAACAACTGGACTACAATAATTGTGGATTGTGATGGTTTGGTTTTTTAGCAGAATGTTTAAATTTTGGAGTATGTAAAGTATTACTCATTTAGTACTCTTTGATTCCCTTACTTGCCTTTGTGAATTGGTGCCACAACATCTAAAATGTGAATAGCACAGTAATAGTCAAACAATTAGTACAAATAGAAAGGACTATTCCTATTCCACTTTGCACTTATTCTAATGGGAAGTGGAAGGTTTCGGAGCACATTCACAAAGGCATATAAGAATATGTATAAAAAAAAAGTACTTCTATAGTACTACCTACTTTACTCATGAATGCTTTTGTGAATTGACCCATAATGTTTATGTTTCAGATACAACTGTCATAAAGAGAATGATACAAATCAAGTGAGTCATCACAGACACTGACCCTTGTAAATTTAGATTCTTGGGTTTTAAAATGAAATCTATTGATAAAGCAGATTACTAGCGTTCTAGTTTGGAAGCCATGTAGGGCTAAGAATTTTTCCAAATCATGACGAAAAGCTCATACTGACGCTTATACTTGAGCAGAGTTGAGCTAGATTTGCCAGGCTGAGAAGACAAGTGTAGGGATGAGATTCGATAGTGGAATTTCCAGTTTGCAGCACTATTGTCTTTGTTGACATAATATCCGAAACCAACCACAGTTTTTGCATTTTTTCTGGAAGCTGTCAATTTGTGATATTGCAGGAAGCTGTCTTTTTATTTAGTGTACCAAAATGAGGTACACTATGTAGAAAGTCCAGACGACCCTTATTGGCCTAAAAGGCTTAAATTAATAATCCCAAATGTTCTCTTTGTAGAAGTGTGGGCGAGCAGTTTAGGCTTATCACAGGGTAGTGTTAAGCATTTGCTGTACATACAAGGCCAATAAATGAGAGACACACTCAAGAAGAAACTCTAAACTAATTTAGAAAACCAACACAGATTTGTTTATAATTTTAGACACCAAGATTATCGGAATCAGGTAATTACTTTAGATGTTATAAATGTTTACAGTCAAAACAGTAGAAAATGACAGCTGTCAGATTTGAGGCATCAGCCTTGAATGCAGTAATGTTTTCCTATAGGAGAAACATTCACTGCATAGGTACACTTACAGACAACTTACAGGACTGTTCTTCTGGATTTAAGGTAAGTAAGGACCAAGGTTCAAGAAAGCACCAGCAGTTCCAGTTTACCTCTTCTGGGGTGTCAGGGTGCAGAGGTGCTGTACGCGGTGGTAGCCTCGAACGTTACAAGCTAAAGTTAATGGGAAAAGTATCTGCAAAGAAAAAGGCTACACATGGGCACTGGGGGACCAGTCTGGCAGAACCCAAGGGTGGGGGTGCTTGGCTCTTGAGGGTCTCAGGACCACAGAGTCACCGTCTGTTTACTTCGAGTCGTGAGTTAGAGGCTGTCACGGTTCTTGTTGTACCTGCAGAAGAGGAAAAAGAAACACAGCAAGGCCACTCTCGGTGTGGATCTGGCCTCTCTTGAAGTCCCTAAATGTGCAGGTACGTTTTGGCGGTGGTGGTGTTCCGACTGAACACAAACAAGCCTTGGTGCTTGCAACTGGTACAGTACTCCGGGTATTGGTGCAGCGGGGTTCCTGGAGGGTCTAGTGGCTCAGTACTTGCTGGGGAGCTGGAGATGACCTCTGGGAGCCTCAATGTTCTTCTTCTGGGGTGCTGCTCACTTGGTCGACAGAACACTGTACCGGGCATGTGCGGTCAGGGCCTGTTAGTGCAAGGAAGTGGCTCCTCCACTACAAGGGAGATGTTGCTAGCTCAATGAAGTGCTGGGCAGACATCCAAGTGTTTGGATAGACTGTTCTGCTTTGGGATGAGTCGGTGTTGGTGATTGTTGGGAGAGCAGCAGCCAGGCAGGGTTTTGTGCCAAGTTAGGGGCTGGTGCACGATTCTTATGTTTTCGGATCTTCTTTATCCTTCTTCTTCTTCTTCTTTCAGGTAGACGAATCTGAATGTCTGGTGTCAGGTGGCCACCTAAATACTAAATTTAGGGACTTTAAGGGGGGTGAAGGGTAGTAGCTAAGGATCACCTACCCCTGGGGTCACTAAGCCCCCATATGACCACTTCCTCTGGTGATTGGGTATAACCCTGTCCCAGAGTTCCTAATTCCACCAAAAACAAGATGGTGGAACCCTTCCTTCGTGGAGCACATCACGTAGCCCACTATAAGGGTGTGACTAGCCTAGAGAAGCAACACACCTCCTTGCATAGCTAATTTACCGTCTGTCCTGTGCCAAATGGGCCTCATGGCAGGGGGTGGCATTCTCCAGGTCTGGAGAAAGCTGAGGTCGCTCTCTAGCCTATGGCCTTGGTATGCAGATTTACTAGCCATCTCCTGGAGGAGGTGATAACACCTTCTCTGGAGCAGACATTGCTTCCTGACCTCAGACAGAGCTGGCTCTCACCTACAGGGGGTCAGAAACTCATCTGTGGTGGCAGGCTGGACGAGTCCAGTCAGCCAGCACACTAGAAGATTATAAGGGTTCAGGAGGCACCGCTAAGGGGCCCTCTGGGTGCCTATCACATTTAAACCAATATTGGAATCAGTATGGATTTATTAAGATAAGGTGTTTGATGGCAAACTCCATAGGTTTCAGTGAAGCCATTATGTAGCTGGGTAATTGGTAATGACCAGTGCCCAGTACATACCTTAAGATAGCTTCCCTGTTCACTTGCAATATCTAGTAATAGAACTATACATCACAGGGGCATATCTGCTCATGCAGATACGTCATCACATAACAGATAATGCACCCTGCCTCAGGGCTCCAAGGTCTGCTGTAGGGGTGACTTATATTTACAATATGTAGTGACTTTGGCATTGCACACAGTGAGTGTGCCCTGTCATGTTTTCGCACATGGTTTGTACCATGTGACGCAGTCCGCAAAGGCAGTCTGCATGCATTTTGTATGGAGGTCCCTTAGAGTGGCATAATGCATGCTGTAGTCCTTAGGAATTCTTTTTAGTACCCATGCCTTAGGTACCATGGATACCATTTACGAGGAACGTACAGGGGTGCTAAAGTGTATGCAATTGTAATACAATTAGATCATTTTACCTTGTTTTTAGGGAAAGAGCACTGGCACTAGGGCCTGATTAGCAGGGACCCCGTGCACATCAGTTGCAAAACATCAGCACCAGTGGAAAAAGGTTTGAGAACCATGACAAAAAGGGACACTGTTCTACAGATATGATTAAAACAATTTTTTTAATTCGTTTTTTAGGTATTCAAGATTGTGTTTATAGCAGTGTTGATTTTTCCCACCAGGGGCTTATTATGATAACAGGGTACTTTCTCTGTTTGCGCATAGCACGCCTGTTTGAAGGGGTGTCATGAAACAACCAGAAAGAGTGCACCCTATTATGTTGAATGCACTGTGAGTGACTGTACTCGCCAACAAGGGGATGTCTGGGGGGGTCCATGGAACCCTCTTTCCCCCCTCCTGAGAGCTGCCATCAGGGGTGCTCTGAGTGCACCATCTTTCAGTGCCCTTCCTGACAGCATCTTTGCCTTTGCGCCAGTGTGCATGGGGTCTTGCAAATGAGGGAACACCGTTTTGAGATAGCGCTATCAATATTACAGAGGGGGCCGCACAAGCGTCTGCTGCCCCTTCTGTAATATCAAAGTACCCTGGGGTGCACAAAGCAGGCGCACTTGCCCGTTGCACCTCGAGGCACTTTCTGTAATACGGCTCCTGGTTGTAATGACAGGGCATTGTGTGAACAGGTAAATGTACTCAGTGCTGTTCTTGGCACTTACAGTAATTCCCACATTCCACAAGACCAACTTTTTCCATCTTATATGAAATCCCAGTATATGTGTTGATTTCGAAGCGTCAGCAGATTAGGTCTCATGTTTGGAATATCTTTCAAATATTTAAACTAGTCACTTTCCTATACATTAACGTTCAGTTCAAGTTTTCAATCACTTTTTATTTTATTTTTAAGCAGTGGGTGGTTGTTGTCATTAATGAGATTCTGATACATTTTAGAAATTCGAGTATCAATGTTGGGAGTAGAAGAAAGCCAATACTCTTTATTAAGGATGGCATAGATGTAAATAGTTCCATATAACATTCTGTTGGTAACTAAGCCTGGGCGGTGAACTCCGCTCCACTCGCGGAGTTTGCGGAGTTGTCCGCACTCCGCGTTACGCGGAGCTCGCGGAGTTCCGAAAAACTCCGCATAGCGTTGCGGAGTTTTTTTCCTCGCTCGCGTTCGTCACCGTCATGTTGGCGAGCGTGGAAAATAAACCTCCCAGTGAGATTTCTCAACGCGCAGGGGTCAGGTTTCTCATTGCGAGTGGTCGCTTATGCTCGCGACCGCTCGCGTTGAGAAACTGCCCGTTCGCATTGAGAAAGCTGCCGCTTGAGTAAAAATCTACTCGAGCGTCAGAAAAGAAAGCAGCGCCCGCTTGCGCTGTGCATGGTGCCGTTCGCGATGATTTGCATAGTGCGGACAAGCATCCAGCACAGAAAATCACTGCGAACTGCATTTTTCTATCTCACTCCGCCACTTGCGGAGCTCTACATAGAGGGGCGGAGTTTTTTTTCCACTTCGGAGATTCGCATAGCGCAACTCCGCGAACTCCGCCCAGGGTTATTGGTAACCACAGTTTTCAGCGCATAAAAAGACATGAATTGTTGGATTTGAGGCATTATTCTTTTGATAAAGATTATATTGTGCTTTATCCAGGTTTCCCAAAAAAGAGATTCATTTTGTGAAAGAATGATAGTATGTCCAAGATAGGAGAATATGTTAGTTGGAAGTAGTCAACGCATTTATTTCATACTTGTTTTGAAGACGTGCTTGGCAAAGCTCATTCTCTACATTCACATTAATTATTCATAGTTATTGTTTGTTTTTCAATATAAACCGATTTTGGAGGTTTGTGCATATTAGGTTTCAAACAGTGGCAAGATTGAAGTAGAGCAAAAGCATAATAATACTCAAATCAAATGCATTTTTTTTTAAAGGGAATCTGCTGTTTGTTTATTGAAATCAGTGATTAATTTTTAGGATGCCGAATGAAGATAATTATCATGTTTTCCAATTTAAATGAGAGATTGTTATTCCCAAAAACACACACATTTTCTTACACATAAATATTAATCTACAAGACATTGATCTTTACTATATTATCTTTTCCTATAGTGGCAATTCACTGTAAGCCAACATTCAAAGTCAGGCTTCAGTTTGTCTTTAAAAGTTCATCGACATTTATTTTCATAGATGACTCTACAGTGTTTACATTTTTATGCCAAGTGATAATTGTTTCGGGTAGTGGCCATTTGCTATAATCTTTTCTATATATCATCTTCGAAATTGTCATCATATTCGATTCGGTCCAGTTGTTTTTGCAGCCATAGAAGGAGCTGAAAAGTTTACAAGTTCAAGCAGGTCAAGGGTGGATTTTTCAGGGGTGGATATTGTTAACAACATACAATCCATGAATAGTAAGCACTTATATTATTTATATTATAATTTTTTGACACCCTAAATGTTATTGATGAAGTGTGAAAGGCACAACGCACAGGTCAATAATAGAGCGAGTGAGTGCGCAGAGGTATGTGGGTTTTGGTGATTGACTGGCTAATGTAATGGAAAGCTGAAGTAGACTGGTAATTGACAATGGTGTCTATCTGCATAACTACTGTTATTTAGTGGCACTCCAAGCAGACCCTAGATGAGTTAATCTTTCATTCAGAATAAGAATGCAGGTGGCAGAAATAGGCGAAACATATAGCATACATTACCACGATGTCACATTTCCATGCTACCTAAAAATAGTATCTACTTTTGTATATACCATTGCTCATGATTTGGATCATTATGTACAATGCATCCCATCAAAAAATTGGCTCAACAAATGACACCTTGTGGCTTGTCAACTTAGTCACAAAAGTCGTATACAGTTTCTTTCGTTGCATTCAACAGTTTTTAAAACCGTTAGTTTTTTTTTTTTTTATCTGACTTTTTTTCTTTTTTTAAATATTGTTTGCTTTAAATACTTTGTCATATAACAAACACAACAACAGTTCCCACAAGTAAAATAATTAAAGGCCACAGAAAGTAAAGAACCAGACAAAATACCACAACAAGGCATTAACCACCTAAAATAAAATAGATATGGTCTTTAAAATATAAATGTAAGAATCCTATTTTTTTTTTTAAATGACCTCACGACTTACAATTTAAATTTTGTGATGCATCTTGTTTTAAAGGTAAGTCTTAATTATTCATCTGGAGGAGACCCAGGCTATAAGAATAGGTCCAAAAACATATCGCAAGCAAGAAGGAGAAATGCTATCACAATTAAATCTAAAGAATTATGACATGACAGTAAAATCAAAGTAAACAAAATATTGCTATGCTTCAAAGTAGGCCACTTGTTAAAATAATTGAAAAAACACCTGAAACAACAACATTTCTATGATAAACTCCAATGAGATGATATTTTGTAGACTATAGTTAGGATACAGATATATTCTGACAATAATATTCTGGTACAACACTGAGCTACACTTCTATATCCATGGCAAAATGAGGTCGACGTGGATGCCATAGCTCTCTAATAGGAGCAGTGGGTTTACCAAAACCTTTCCCATGGAGCAAGATGAAGTAAATGATCACAGATGTTTAATGTATAATATATTCTTACAAGGCTAAAAGTCCTTACCTATGTTCAGCATAGTCTATCCACAGACTAACCATCCTCTCTCCTGCTCCTTAATTTTAAAATTACAGTTTAGTAGACAAAGGGGGAGATTTTCAAACCTTTTGCCCTGGTTTAGCGTCACAAAAGTGATGCTAACCAGCACACATTTTTTTTTGTTGCTATTTTCTTTCTAGCGCAAAACTTTTTTTGCGCTGGAAAGCACCCTCTAAGTAGCGCAGAGCAGCGCAAAGCACTGCTTTGCGTTACTTTGCGCCGAGGGGGCGTTACATGGGTGGAACAAGGGCGTTCCCATGCAACGACCCATGCCTTTTGACGCAAAACCATATTTATAAAGATTTGTAACGATGGTTTTGCGCCAAAAGTTAACGCCCCTTCAAAGGAGGCGCTAACAGGAGAAATGCTTTCATTTCTTCGTGCTTTTCTGACTTTCCATGCGTGCTGCACTGTGCACCACGTATGCAAAGTGGGAAAAGCTTTGCATTGTGTCTAGCATAGTAGTTTGTACAGGAAGGGTAGCCTTCCTGTCCAAAACCTATGCTACACTCATGCACACACCCTAGCGCTGCAGCACTAAGGTGTGTGCATGGCGCACGGCAGCTGAAATCAGCGCCGGCGCAAGGGAAAGGGGAGGAGAGAGCCATATCTCTGAAGATATGGCGCTCTCCTGCTCCCTCCCTGTCGCGCAACGCCGTGCAGCCTCGTGGGGGGCTGCGCTGCGTGACTTTTTGGAAAATCTCCCCCAAATTATTATGCCAATCTTCCATTTAAATGCATGAGAATAGCTTTTAGAGGTTCAGTGGCTATTTTCTGGAAGATCTAATAGCTGAATAAGAATAGATGTATACTCCTATACGTAATGAGCTCTATGAATAAATTGAAGTCTGGACATTTTTTTTTACGTCTTGAAACATTCTTTTGTCAGTAGTGGCATTTTCCTGCTTGAACATTCATTGCTCCAAAATTATGTTTATTGTGAATCAAATGATAAAACACATTCAAAAATATAGAAAACAAGTATATAAAAAAGACTTTGCTTTATAAGAAACCGCATTTAAAGCTAATTAATTAAAACATATTTCAAAATAGGTAACATTGTAAATCGGACAGAACAATGAGAACTATTTTTAAAACTCAGTGAAAACTGTTATGAATTGCAAACTTTTCACAGCCTGAAAACTTTATAAATGTATAATAAATAACACATGGAACAAAATGTTTTTGGGGATTCATTTATTTGAGAACACTGGAGCAGCAGAGATGAGAACCATTTTCACGTAGATATTTAGCCTTCTGCACAGAAAAATGAGTGATTCTAAATCTATCATATACAGCAAAACGTCTCCCAAGGAAGGAACATTCTGTGAACACTTTTGTTCTTTATTAGAACTTTGATCTTGAAAGACTGCTGTTAGGGAAAGGATGATTAGTGATATTTATACAGTAATGAGGCTTGTTACAGATACTAGCTATAAACCTCCTGGGCAGAGATCATCCGGCTCAGAGCCAATTAAAATGTAGCATTTTAGTAGAGTACAGCTGTCTGATTTACAATTTGCATTGATTACAGAAAGATTATGAAAAGAGGCCTGATGTATTCACCTTACTCTTTATACTAACTTAATTTTTTCTCTCAGGAAAATTATTGGCCTTATAGTAGGTAACTCACATTTTCATATATGATTACAGGGGATCCCTATAATCAATCAATCAATCAATCACAGAATTTGTAGAGCGCACTACTTACCCGCGAGGGTCTCAAGGCGCTGGGGAGAGGGAAGGGGGGGGGGATGCTGCTACTGGTCGAACAGCCAGGTCTTGAGTAGCCTCCTGAAGGTCAGCAGGTCTTGGGTCTGTCGTAGGCTTAGTGGAAGGGTGTTCCAGGTCTTGGCGGCGAGGTGTGAGAAGGATCTGCCGCCGGTGGTTGTTCTTCGAATGCGAGGGACGGTGGCGAGGGAGAGGTCGGCGGAGCTGGCGGTTGGGGACGTAGAAGAAGAGTCGTCTGTTGAGGTAGGCTGGGACAGTTTTGTGGAGTGCCTTGTGTGCGTGGATGAGGAGTTTGAAGGTGATCCTCCTGTCGACGGGGAGCCAGTGCAGGTTCCTCAAGTGGGGGGTGATGTGGCTGTGGCGTGGTACGTCGAGGATCAGTCGTGCGGAGGCGTTTTGTATGCGTTGCAGTCGCTTGATGAGCCATATAATGGATATAAAGGTATGATGCCATGGTAGTAAGTCTCAAGGTATTGATTTTTTCTGCCTTTTTGCAGTTACATGGTGGTGAACAGTGTCACAGGAGTGGTGGATGACAGGGTCTTGGCTTGTTAAAGTGGGTTAAAGAGCGAGGTTTCTGAGTTGTCCTTTATTTTGACCCAAATTTTCTGTAGCTTTTCCTGGTAGATGATATGTCGAGGGACTCAGAGTTGGTTCTTTTATTTGGGTTCTTACAAATTTTGGAAGAATGTCTGTGTCTAGGTTTCTGCACACTCCATCTGATTTTCACAGTAACTTTTTTGAACCATTGTTTACTTTAGGATATTCCTCAGGTGAGCTCTCAGTGGATCCTAACATTTTTTCCAATATGGCTCTAGCTGCCTTCCAAGCATTATCATATAAGTCAAGTTTGTAGTAAGTCATTTTTTGGCTATGTTCTGGTTATTTGTGTTCAAACTCCGAAGAGCTAACAAGCCAAGGGCTCTGGTAGTATAATGATGCACTGTTTTGAAAAGTGTCTGGAAATCTTAAATCTTTGTTATTAACCATGGTAAATGATGACTATATTTGACAATAAAGGCCATTTGTAAGACATTATGGCCGAATACCAGTGCATGGCATGTCAATGAACATAGCTAGTTACCCCGGGACATAGCTACAGATACATATTTCATCTGGGTCAGTTGAAGAAAGATAGATGGTCCTACACATCTGTTCATAGAGTCAAGTAGCTAGCCTGTTGCAGTACGCTGTACCCACACGACGATAGACAGTGTATGAAACAGGGCACGTATTAATATCCGATTAACAGACTCCTACCTTCTGCTCCTGCAGATCAACAATGGTCAAGCCTTTTTGCAACATTGCTGGAGGATAGATGAACCGAGAGTCTCGATTTTGAAGATAGCTTAATTTTGTATTCTAGTTCCGCCAAGCACCAAAGGCAATGTACAAATAATAAGTCAGATGGATATATGGACCTCGGAGACACAAAGGAGTATCATCACAACTTGTGCTCCAGTGGTCCTATGCACAAGCATTGGGGGTAGACAGCATCTCTCCACAAAAAGCAGCTTAGAGGAATGTACAGGAAAAAGGAAGAACCCTCCACTCATATTTGGAAAAACAACAACAAATCCCCTATTTCCTGCACCCGATGAAAAATTCACAAATTAGATCCCCTTCCAAAACTCTTTGCATAAGGGGACTGACCAGTTAAAGAATCTGGTTAAAAAAAGGGTGTACGTATATAATCACAAAACCAACTTTACACTAGGTGCTTAACCAATATGGCATAAAAAGTGGAGACCCCTCACTTAAGCAACCACCATGAGCCAATTGGGCGTCAATCCCAACTGACTACTGTTTCTCATCAGCGGCCGAGCTCCTTATTAAAGGGGAAGTGATTGGGATTAATGTCCAGGAAAACATGTCTCCCAGACAACACTTTGTTAAACACAAGGAGAGGGGATGCAACGTATACACAACCCGTCAGTGTCACCCTGTAATCAACTGTGTCAGGCCCTCAAAACAATCAAGAGCTTAAATACACTCCAAACTAAAAATGTGAACAGAGAACTGTTCAAACAAATGTAGTAATCATGACCCTGGCGAATGGTTAAAAACAAAACCACATGCACTGACCAGTATGCATGGGTAGACAGCATGCCTTGCCTGGGGATAATGGCCACGGATTCCCCATTTCCACGGGCCTGACAGTGAAATACAGATATCCAGCCACCAGCCCTTCTTATCTAAAAAAAAATGGTTTCAATGTCAGGAAGTTCAAGAGGCCATGCCATTCTATTGTAAGTTTCATGTTTCTGCCATTCACAGTACTGACTGTCACAACACACTTCCCCACTCAGTTTTATTGCCCGCACCCTCACCCTTTTTTGTATGGGAATATTAGTTATACCTGTCTTTTACAGCAGTTACAAATTCCTCAATTGCGGTATGAAGCACTGTATACAAACAAATATATTTCATAAACACAAGTTATACACGAGAATATTAATAAAGGATCGGATAAGCTAAGCCTGCTTAAAATAGCAAGCTTCGTGCTAGCATAAACTCAATTTTGAACATACATATGTGGCTGAGCAGTTCACAAATATATTTGCAATTTACACTGACAACATGGGGAATCCTTGTGAATCTCATGGCAGAGAGGTAAATGTGCATTCCACCATTCCTCATAAGTTGTAAAGACATGTATCAGTACTTCCATGTCGCCAAAATATGAGGGAGGTACCCCAGTGCTTAGAAAAGGGACGGGTATGTGTAAGACAAAGCAAGAATTCCCTTTTCAATTAGTCAGAATACAGACCTAGTCTAAAAATTTAATAGTACAGGCAAACCAGATATGAGGATTATGTGATATAAACAACCTCTCCCAAATAAATTCAACATAAGGAAAAAAGGCGTAAAAGTTAATTTACAGGTTACTGCATTGTGGCCCGATGATAATCAATACACACACAAATTCAAATATAAAATAGTAGTCAAATATATAATGATTTTATTAAAAACTTATTTAAAATGTTTTTATATGATTTTGCTCAAATCTTGACAAAGTGCAAATGCATAGATTAATAAGATCATATCAACATGATTCCATCAATACAAATTTTGTTATCCTTTTTATACATATCATTAAAAACAATATACTTGCAAATTGATTAAAAATTCAAAGAACAACTGTCGACGTGGCGTTTCGGTGAAAATCAGATATTTCTTCACCTTCAGGACAAAAATTGCATATTTATCTAACTAACAATATGAAAAGAATGTATAAGTGTATTGAAATAAAGAATATTTACATTGCAGAACACATCCATATTACAGCAACCTGATCTAACACTACAAAAACATTTGTAGTAGACTTTTCAATAGCTAAAATTACATCACATAATCCATACCAGTCTGGGTTTTGCCAATTCAAAATTCAGATAACTTATAGCTAAAAACTGAAGGCATAAGTGAGAAAACAAAGTCAACCTCACTCAATGTTTATATGTGTACATAAAAGAAACATACCTATTGGTATATGTATGGAGACCCTGCAGAACGTAGTCTCGTGCATAGGATAGCGTAGCACTCTGGACCAAAATATTTATGTATTGTTCTTCAAAGCTTTATAGACATAGAACGAGATTCTACAAAAAATATTTGTCCAATTAGCTACAGTCTAGTAAAATTAATGAATAGAGAAAGAGCTATGTTGATGAAGACCCACCTACCAATACGGTCTAATGTTTTTCTAGGAAAACTCATCAGTACAAAATTTGAAAGCTCTTGCTGATGTCCAAAGATCATAGCAAATGGAAGTCTATGAATAAAGGATGAGAGAATATAACTTTTTCCCCGACTTACTACCTATATCTGATTCAAATTTAGTAAAATGGTCTCACCTATAGTTAGAACAGCAAAACAATTTATAAATTAGTTTGCTGCCCACGCAAATGTCGTAACAATCGCCAAGTGATTTATACCTCTTGCAATTCCAAAACAACCTGTGGGGAATGGAAATGCTATGAGTCTAAAACACATAATGTCCATCAAGATAGTACACTTCAGGTAAGTATTAATCTCACCTAGCAATCCATCTCGGTATTGCTGTAGCAATGTACTACTTGGGCGTGTTCAATTGACTCAATGTGTGTTGGAACAAAATCGAGTTTGTAGATAAACTCTATCTGGTAAAAAATATATGAAAGGCAAGATGTGATGCCAGGAAGAACAATTTATTAAACACATGTTTTCAGTTACTCTGATACTCTAACTAAAAAAATGACACTTAATTTTTATATATAAAAGAGTGTCCGTTGCCTAAATGTGCTCCTTGATATTATTAGGAGACAAAATACAAATACTAAGATCTCGCCCGACTATCAGCCCGATGTTTAGCTAAGGGTACGAAACTTCCGCACCAACACGCAAAGACACTCACCGTTCTTAGGTAAAGCGAACGTCAATTTCGCTTACCAGTGTACAAGTGCTGTAAAAATTGTTTGCTCTTCCTAGTATCCTTTTATATGGAAATACGTAATCGAACGTACTGTGTGAGGACTACATTCCCGTATGAGAAAGAGCTTAATGCAGGCAAACGCGGCGGCCATATTGGTGGTATATTATATCTACAAATCGTGGCGGCCATCTTAGAATATAAGAATCATTAAATTGGGTACTAAAACTTAGGGCTGCCTTTCCGACTTAGCATGAGTAATATTACTACAAACATCAAAGATACACTTACATTTATTGCTTGTAGTGTTAGTTCCTACGTCCCTATGTACTATCAAAAATAATCGTATCACATGATGTGAAATATCTGAAAATAACATGACGGAGATTTTCGTCATGGATAAAAGACAAATTAAAAAAAAAAAATGTTTAACTTTTAAAAAAAAAGCTTTTTTTTTACCTACATTGAGAATTTGTGGGCACAAAAAGACATAGAGGCATGTTTTCAACAAACTAGCCCCTTTTTCTTTTGTGTCCACAAATTCTCAATGTAGGTAAAAAAATTGTAAATTTTTTTTTCAAAAAAGGTTTTTACATTTAAAAAAAAAATGTGTCTTTAATCCATGACGTAAATCTCCATCATGTTATTTTCAGATATTTCACATCATGTGATACAATTAATTTGGATAGTACATAGGGACGTAGGCACTAACACCACAAGCAATAAATGTAAGTGTATCTTTGATGTTTGTAGTAATATTACTCATGCTAAGTCGGAAAGGCAGCCCTATGTTTTAGTACCCAGTTTAATGATTCTTATATTCTAAGATGGCCACCACGATTTGTAGATATAATATACCACCAATATGGCCGCCGCGTTTGCCTGCATTAAGCTCTTTCTCATACAGGAATGTAGTCCTCACACGGTACATTCGATTACGTATTTCCGTATAAAAGGATACTGGGAAGGGCAAACAATTTTTACCGCACTTGTACACCGGTTAGCAAGATTGACGGTCGCTTTACCTAAGAACGGTGAGTGTCTTTGCGTGTTGGTGCGTAAGTTTCGTACCCATGACTAAACATCGGGCTGATAGTCGGGCGAGATCTTAGTATTTGTATTTGTATTTTGTCTCCTAATAATATCATGGAGCACATTTAGGCTAAGGACACGCTTTTATATATAAAAGTTAAGTGTAATTATTTTAGTTAGAGTATCAGAGTAACTGAAAACGTGTGTTTAATAAATTGTTCTTCCTGGCATCACATCTTGCCTTTCATATATTTTTTACCAGATAGAGTTTATCTACAAACTCGATTTTGTTCCAACACACATTGGGGCAATTGATCACGCCCAAGTATCAATATACAGCAATACCGAATGGATTGCTAGGTGAGGTTAATACTTACCTGAAGTGTATTATCTTGATGAACATTATGTGTGTTAGACTCATAGCATTTCCATTCCCCACAGGTTGTTTTGGAATTGGAAGAGGTATAAATCACTTTGACGATTGTTACGACATTTGCGTGGGCAGCAAACTAATTTATAAATTGTTTTGCTGTTCTAACTATAGGTCAGACCATTTTACTAAATTTGAATCAGATATAGGTAGTAAGTCGGGGAAAAAATTATATTCTCTCATCCTTTTATTCATAGACTTCCATTTGCTATGATCTTTTGGACATCAGCAAGAGCTTTTGAATTTTGTACTGATGAGTTTTCCTAGAAAAACATTAGACAGTATTGGTAGGTGGGTCTTCATCAACATAGCTCTTTCTCTATTCATTAATTTTACTAGACTGTAGCTAATTGAACAAATATTTTCTTTGTAGAATCTCGTTCTATGTCTATAAAGCATTGAAGAACAATACATAAATATTTTCATCCAAGTGCTACGCTATCCAATGTGCGAGACTACATTCTGCAGGGTCTCCATACATATACCAATAGGTATGTTTCTTTTATGTACACATATAAAAATTGAGTGAGGTTGATATTGTTTTCTCACTTATGCCTTCAGTTTTTAACTATAAGTTATCTGAATTTTGAATTGGCAAAACCCAGACTGGTATGGATTATGTGATGTAATTTTAGCTATTGAAAAGTCTACTACAAATGTTTTTGTAGTGTTAGATCAGGTTGCTGTATTATAGAGGTGTTCTGCAATGTAAATATTCTTTATTTCAATACACTTATACATTCTTTTCATATTGTTATTTAGATAAATATGCAATTTGTAGCCTGAAGAAGGTGATGAAATATCTGATTTTCACCGAAACGCCGCGTCGACAGTTGTTCTTTTGAATTTTTAATCAATGTGCAAGTATATTGTTTTTAATGATATGTATAAAAAGGATAAAAACATTGTATTGATAGAATCATGTTGATAAGATCTTATTAATCTATGCATTTGCACTTTGTCAAGATTCGAGCAATATCATATAAAACATTTTTTAAATATGTTTTTAATAAAATCATGATATATTTGACTACATATTTTATATTTGAAATTGTGTGTGTATTGATTATCATCGGGTCACAATGCAGGAACCTGTGAATTAACTTTTCAGTCTTTTTTCCTTCTGTTGAATTTATTTGGGAGACGTTGGTTATATCACATAATCCTCATATCTGGTTTGCCTGTACAATTACATTTTTAGACTAGGTCTGTTTTCTGACTAATTGAAAAGGGAATTCTTGCTTTGTGTTCAGTACTTCCATGACCATTGCTGCAGCCACAAAGTAGAGCACAGAGTGCAATCAACTGTGGACAGCTTCTGCCACATGAACATACTGTGAAAGTGGGGACAGAGAACGTCTGATGTCCCTTTCAGGTCACCACCTCTTTATCGATGGGCATTTGTATGGAATCCTAGACAAAGTTTCTCATCGTATATATTGAGACCGGATTCATGTAACTCTTTGTGAACAGTCCCCTTTCCCAACGCAGAATTGGATCCAGCACAAAGGTTTTGCCAGGTCAGGTGACACTGCAGACACTGTGCACACACAGCACTGTGCTCTAATCTCCCTTGAAAGGATGTGTTCCAAAAGTACTGTCAGCGGCCTATGCATGCGCCTCCCTTGTTGACTCACTCTGCTGTAGTGATTGCTCAAGTTGTTGATGGGTGAGTCTGGGTGCCTCTACATCTTCCCTTTGCTTTTTGACTCTGGTGGCTGGTGGGGCAGCAGTCCCAGAGGCTATCACCAGTGCAACCTCTTCTTCTTCACTGGCCGTCTCATCTGGTGGTATTTGGTCTTTTGACTATATTGAGCCTGTGCATGGAATTGCTAACCTATTCCGTGCCATGTGGCATTCTGGAGAGGTCTTTGCTTTTTGAATCAGTGATAGAACACCTGAGCATGAGGTTGTTTCAAGGCACTAAGATGAACAGTTCATCTTTGGTGAAGTCATGCATTTTGGTTGCCCTACCTCCTTGCTACTAGGGGTCATCATGACTGCAGTCACTTACTGGTCAGCACTTGTGCTTGATAGCATCTATTGTGCTTGCAACTTGCTTTTCGGTACATGAGGTTAGTTAGTGGGAGACCATGGGTTAGCATTTATGTGGAGCTCCAGCAGTGCATTAATATCTGTATGTAATACAGTCTTATCAATATGATTGAATGGTGGGTATTTATTTGCACAAAGATCACTTGCATGTATGTCTGGGTCTGGGTCCAAGAGTGGTGATCATCTGCTGTGTGTGTGGTTCCATTTTGATGTATGGTCTTGCATGCCATCAGAACGATACCTTCTCGCTCAGCTGATGCCAACACGGGGTACCAGCCAAACCGTTAAACAGGGGTGAATATACGACACAAAAGTAGACAGACCCACCCTGTACAAGCATTTGCTTAAAAAGCTTTGGTTGAGACTAGTTATTTAAACAGCATACACCCCAAAGATGATTTTATCTTGGTAATTAAATAGACAAGCATTCCTTGTGCAGCTGGTTTGAGGTTTTTGATCAATAGCTGATCGATTGCCAATAAGCAGAGCCGCACTATACAGAAAACATGTATTTTATTGAAAAAGAGTGGGCTGTACAAAGAATATTATGGTGTTGCGGTCCAGCTAGATCTGGTTAAAGAAGTCAGAGTTTAACGCGGGTGAACAAAGGGATGTAATTAGGAGTTTAATTTCTATATGTGATTGGTTACTATAATATTTGCAATTTGAGGCACTTGGAAATATTTGTATGAAGTACCAAAACCAAAGTTAGAAGTCAATGCCAGTAACTAGTTTATTGGACTACATCTCCTTCTTAGGGCCATTGTCATTTTATTAATCTGGAAGCATGAATAGCTAGTTTGGCGATATCAGGAAATAAACTAGTCGCCTGCAGGCTACACACACATGCTGCAACCTGTGTCTAAGGCAATAAATTGGCCTGCCACTAGCCAACATGTGTGGCAACACTTTTCTCTGGTTGCTGACGGAAAGGAGTCGATAGGGTTCGATAATTACACAGATATTATCCAAATAAAGCCAGAGAGACGTCAGTTGTAAATTAATAGGGTTGACTCTCTGCTTTGTGTTAAACTCACGGAGTTGTCCACTCACTGATTTTTGGATTTCAATTAAAAGGCTTCAAAATCCATTTGAACAAACTAAAAATAGCTTGACAAAATAAGAGCGATTTAAATAAACGTAATCAATCTGACATACATTTATTACGAGTTTATTGTAGAAATATACAAGGAAAATATTACAGCTGAAATGTACTCCATGGAATAAACTAACAAACACAATGGTGGCAGCAAGCCCAATTCCTCACCACTTCTGACACTACATGTGTTTCGTGCGCAAACTGTTTCGTCAAGGCAGTCTCAAGTAGAACCGGGGTTGCTTTCACCTTAACTCGAATTTCAATGGCTTTTCAATCCTAGAAAGCTTCTCATTTGTTCAGATAATTAATCATTGGTAATAAGTCAAAATTTGAATAAAAAGGTGCTGCCGCATGAATTTAAATGATTAAAAACAGTGAGACATATCACTGTATTTCTGCATTATTTTGATGGAGTGGGGGTCTCTAAACCTCAATGTCTTGGTATAGTCATCAAACAGAATCCCCCACTGGTCGTATGGACCATTTATAGTCAGCTTGAAGTGTGGCAGGAGAGCTATCATTCAGAAGAAATATAAATTTCAATAAATCAATAACATTCTATAATAATGACAGAGAGGATGGTATGCAATAATAAAGGTTCATTTATAGATTAGTAGTTCAGTACATTCATCAAACTTTCCACAGATTAATTAAAGATATCGTTGTAGGCAAGAAACTAATGTGCTCACACACTCTAAATCGAGATATTGTAAAATACAGGATGCAAATAGTCAGCATGTAAACAATGCAAATTATCCATATTGAGTGTTCCATAAAGAAACTAATTCTAGCTAAATCAAGAAATAAAAGTGCAATGGAGATTTCTAGAAGGGAAATAAAGAAGATGTCAGCATCATTTGAACCCCAGTTAAAGTTCACGAAATAGACAGAGGGGTGTATTACGATCTCGGTCGGAAAGCCCCCGACTTTAGGTCGGAGGCTTTGCGACGAGATCGTCGGTTTCAATTCCGACCGGCTGATTACAATACAGCCAGTTGGAATTTAAACCGGCCGGTCATTCCGGCTGGATTTCGACAGGCTCCAGTCGGAAGCTGTCCCGTAATCCCTATGGAGGGCATTGTACACTGTCTTGATTACGATGCACGGTTTCAGACAGGCTTTCCATGTCAGGCTTTCCGACATGGAAAGTCTGTCGGAAAGCGTGTTTGGGGGCCCCTAGCAGGGCCCCCTTCTGTTTGCGGTCTCCAGTATGAGACCTGATCCCTGCACCTTGTGGCAGGCACCTTAAGGTGCCTGCCACGGGGTGCAGGGATTAACACAATCTCCCATTTCTCTATGGGAGCTTGTGTTACGGCCGATTTACAGCCGTAACACAAGCTCCCATAGAGAAATGGGAGTATGCAACCGCACCATGTGCGATCGCATTGTAATAGCAGTGTTGGGACCGCGGACTGGAGGTCGGTCAGTCCCAAGAGTGCGACGGTGTCGGGCGCAGACATTGTAATCGAGCTTTACATGAAACCTCACACTCGAAGAAATCAGGAAAGGTAGGGAGGTCTGCGCTCGACGAAGTCACAAAAGGGTCTGCTCCTAACTGCTAAGGAACACTAATTAAAAGCACAATCGAAAGTCCCATAACATTCATGTCTCTCTCCCAAAGTTCAGAACCAATCCCGTGGCAGATTTGCCGGGAACCGGTAGACTCCCCAATTCCCACTTTCACATCTGCACGTCCTTGAATGTTGGTCTCCCTAGTACACCGGATACAGGAGGCTGTTTCACCATCATCTCTTCATTTCTGCTGCCAGATTTCTCCTCCCAGGCCTCACTGTCAATCTAGTACTGAATAATAAACCTTTCTCTAGTTAACAAGGGACTTGATAAAACACCTGCAAATAAATAATTATTCAGCATACTAACAATCTCAAAATGTGTAGCACTCGGCTAAGGCCTGATGTCAAGCTAAGTTAGCTTGAGGATCAAAATGGAGGTACATTATGGGGTCGATTCCGATTCGGGCCGGAAAAAGCACCGACCGACTCGGAGCCGGAATTTATTCCGACCGACACGTACCTGTGGCGCCCGACACGCCAAGTACGATGCAAAGCGTGCAAAATCCGACCGACACGTACCGAACCCAAGCCGAACGACCGAGCCGCACGGAAAACAGCAATCCGGCCGGAAAAACACGCGAATCGAACCGACCGACACGCACCCGGAACAAATCCGACCGAAACGTACACGCGAACTCCAAACCGCAAAGTACGATGCAAGGCGCGAAAACCACGACCGAGTCGGACGGAGGACAAGCCGTACGACCGACACGCATACAAAACCGAGCCGAAGTAACACAAAACACCGCGACCGACGCGTACGCAGCATACAAAACTGCACAAACACAGCGTGAACGAAACAGAGAACACCGTACGAGACAAATGCAGGGTCCGACTCGGTCACAAGAACGTTTCCAACATGCACAGACAGTACAAAGGAAAATTAACACAAAAAAAGGCCAAACAAGCAATTACAAAGCCAATAAATACTGGGGGGGGGTGGGGACAGAGAACAAAGACACACCCACAACTCCACCCATATAAAGGACACAAATCCCAACCATGATCCTTTGCAAATGCCATTCCACTGCCAGGTCCCAACAGACAGCAACCACACACCCACAGCTCATCCCTCACACAAGCCACACACCATCAGCACACCAACAAATATCTACCTCACATACACCCAGCAAAACACACACTCACACACCCTCACCTGCACACCAACACACACATCACTCACCATCACCACCCATCACCATGCCCCCCAAGAAGAATCACAAGTTCCTAGATTGTGAATTGGAAGTCCTGGGAGACGAGATCCTCAGGGTAGAGCCACAGCTGTTTGGCACACTGGTCCAACAGACCCCCATCTCCCAGAAAACCAAGATGTGGGAGAGGATCATCAACAGGGTGAACGCACAATCACCATGTCTGCGCACAAAGACCGACATCCAGAACAGGTGGTATGACGTGCGCAGGAGGGTCGGGGAGCTGCTCAAGAAAGACTACCTCCTTAGCCAATACACCGGCAGTGGCCCTCCTGCCAAGCCAGTATACCTCAGGCCCTGGGAGGAGAAGGTGCGGGCCATCCTTCTGCCAGTGAGCGTATATGGACTAGAGAACATCCCAGAGCCTGGTGAGTACACAACAAAAGTACACAATATTCTGCCACAATACACACACACATCACTGTCAAGGGGAGAGTCAAACCATGCACTCATAGCAATTACACAGCAACCAGAACAGAATCATCCCAAAATGTGTATGTCAGTCAGAGAAACACAACACATGCCATCTCAAAGTTACATTCAACCGTGCCATCACATGTACAAACACAACTACAACTACAGCTAGGCAGTGGCACAAATAGAACTAACAAACACATCCAGACATGTAGCCACCACAACAACACCAACACACAGTGAAGACCACTGAAAGGAAGGAATTCTGTGTATGCTGGCCAAGTCAGTGTAGCCAATAGCATCATGGGAGTCGTAGTCACACATATTGCCCCCCACAACTGTCCCATCAACACCACCATGAACCATGCGCACATCACAGGGAGTGGAGAAGGACTCACAAGATGGCAGACACTGGCTACTGCTGTGGGGAGCACAAGGCCCTGCTGGCAACTGTGCACCAACAAACAGCAGGACACCACTGACTGACATCCTGAGAGACAACTTCCACTCCCTGCAATGGAAGCACGTTCCATGGTGGGATATCTGGCTGGCTGGGTGGGAAGGAGGACTCGCACCACTGACCATAGTCACAAGCACCTCCCCTCACACACACCCTCAACACATACTCCACATAACCCACCTGGGAGAATGCAATGCCACACATCCAAACTCAAGATCCCACAAAGAACCTCCACCCTGGGTTATGTCATGTGAAGCACAGGGACACTCATGGGACTTTCAGCCAAACAACTGCCAGGACAACACTCCCAGCCATCCTGTCAGCACAGGCAGCCCACCCCACAGGGAAGCAGAGTCAAAAGGAAGGCAGCATGGGCATGCTGGGAAGGGGGTGGAGGCAATAGCATGATGGGAGTCGTAGTCACAGCTCTACATCCCCCACCACATGGCCCAGCAAGCTCACACTCACACATGCACATCCCACAGAGAGTGGAAAGGCCCATCAAAGATGTCTGACACTGTTGCTGTGTCGTGGGGAGCACAAGGGCATGCTGGGAACTGCACACCAACCAACAGCAGGACACCACTGTCAGCCATCTTGCCATTGCTCTCACACCCACACACACTGAACTCCCCACAAAACCAAGTAAGTATGGGAATGCTGGGAAGTGGGGTGGAGGCAATAGCATGATGGGAGTGGTAGTCACAGATATTGGTCACCCCCACAACTGTCCCATCAACACCACCCTGAACCATGCGCACATCACAGGGAGTGGATAAGACAACTGACAAGATGGCTGACACTGTGCACTGCTGTGGGGAGCACAAGGCCCTGCTGGCAACTGTGCAACAACCAACAGCAGGACACCACTGCCAGCCATCTTGCCATTGCTCTCACACTCACACACACTGAACTCCCCACAAAAGCAAGTAAGTATGGGAATGCTGGGAAGTGGGGTGGAGGCAATAGCATGATGGGAGTCACAGACATAGCTCACCCCCACAACTGTCCCATCAACACCACCCTGAACCATGCTCACATCACAGGGAGTGGAGAAGGACTCACAAGATGGCTGACACTGGCTACTGCTGTGGGGAGCACAAGGCCCTGCTGGCAACTGTGCACCAACAAACAGCAGGACACCACTGACTGACATCCTGAGAGACAACTTCCACTCCCTGCAATGCAAGCACGTTCCAGGGTGGGATATCTGGCTGGCTGGGTGGGAATGAGGGCTTGCAGCACTGACCATAGTCACAAGCACCTCCCCTCACACCCCCCCTCAACACAAACTCCACAGAACCCACCTGGTAGAATGCAATGCCTCCCATCCTAACTCAAGATCCCACAAAGAACCACCACCCTGGGTTATGTTGTGTGAAGCACAGGGACACTCTTGGGACTTTTAGCCAAACAACTGCCAGGACAACACTCCCAGCCATCCTGTCAGCACAGCCAGCCCACCCCACAGGGAAGCAGAGTCAAAAGGAAGGAAGCATGGGCATGCTGGGAAGGGGGTGGAGGCAATAGCATGATGGGAGTGGTAGTCACAGATATTGCTCAGCCTCACAACTGGCCCATCAACACCACCCTGAACCATGCTCACATCACAGGGAGTGGAGAAGGACTCACAAGATGGCTGACACTGGCTACTGCTGTGGGGAGCACAAGGCCCTGCTGGCAACTGTGCACCAACAAACAGCAGGACACCACTGACTGACATCCTGAGAGACAACTTCCACTCCCTGCAATGCAAGCACAGTCCATGGTGGGATAACTGACTGGCTGGGTGGGAAGGAGGGCCGGCTGTCAACCAAATACAACCAATGCAGACCATGTTCACACCCCAACAAATACATAGAAATGCCCAAATAATGCAGGACAATGTGCCACACCAATATCAACCCCTGACAGGCCCGCACCCAGAGGCACAGTCACAACTGTCAGGTGTGTCAACCATGGATGCCTGCAGAAACATAACATACATTGTGTGTGTCTCTCAAAAACAGGTGATGATGGGGACACAGCAGCAGACGCTGAGGAGTCCCAGTCCCAGGCTCAAGAGGATGCGGAGCTCACTGGTGTCGTACAGCCTCTGCCCTCCTCGGACGAAGAAGACCAACCTGGCACATCCGGTGCAAGTCTACATGCAGCACCAGCAGGACCACCAGCTGCACCCCCTGCACCCACCCCTCCAACGACTGTCACCACAAATACCATCCCTGCCGACATGGACAGAACAAGGAGCAACACCAGCACAGGGACCCTGGACCAACCTGGGGCCATGGACACCACCACCACCACCACCACCACCAACCCCCAAGGTGGACCAGGGTCATCTGTGCGTGCCACTGCATGCACTGCACATGTCAGCAGGGGTGGTGGGAGGGGTGGGAGACAGAGGTCGCTGTTTGCAGAGGTTGCTGGTGTGCATGATGACCCACAACTGGTACGCATAGCTGATGCGTACCAGTCCAGCACCGGAGATCTCAGCCAGGTAGTGGGGCTCCTCAGAGACATGAAACAGCAGCAGGCTGCCCATCATGCCCGCTTGGACTCTCACATGTCCCACGTGGAGTCACACATGTCCCGCGTGGACTCACACATGTCCCGCGTGGAGTCCAAGTGGGATGCACTGCATGAGATGACGGCGGTGCACAGGGACATTTTACAATGCCTCCGTCAGATGAACAGCAACCAGTCCACACCTCCCTGTGTGCCAACAACATCTGGTGCTGAACAAACTGCAACTGCCACAGGGAGGGAGGATGACTCTGGCGGAGAGTCCCCTGCACCGCAGCAGCCTGTACTTGAGGGGCCCCCCCCAAAGAGTAGGGGTCGTCCGAGGAGGGGCAAGTGAGAGGCCGATGGCCAAGCGCAACTCCCAGGAAGCTGAACCTGTTCTGGATGTTCACCTTTGTGCACAGACTGTTCACCCTGTTGACGGCAACACTACTCCCACACATTGCATGGGGAGTACAAGTTGGACCAATGTCTCAGACAACTGTGGCCCCGATACTGGGGATTTTGTCTACCAGGACTTTCAATTCACCTAGGAACTTCTGATTGCAAGATTTATGTACAGCACTACCCATCCTATGCACTATTCACACAAATGTATCACAATAAACACACTAATACACCATACTTGCCTCTGTTGTGATTCCAACGTGGGTGCTGTTATGGGGATGATGAACTGCAAAATTACACTGTGTATGCGAACTGCAACAGCAAGTACAACACAGGCATGTGAGTAAAGGCAACGTGACACATATGAGGGAGACACACCACCAGGGCTACACAACACATACACACCTAGGCCATCTGACTCATTGCCTACACTGATGTTGCCAGGGAAGACGGTGCAATGCACAGACACCACACCCATTCCCAGTTGTAGTCAAGTAGCCCACAGGTGCAGTAAGCAAATGGCAGTCAAATGTGTGACCACAGACAACGCACATCACAAAGTGAAGCACAGGTTTATTACACAGTTGCAACATGTCGTAACCACTACAGATGCAAGGTAATCCCACCTGGCAGCGGGCACACAGTCAACAACTGTAGACGGAAGGAAGTCCATGGGTGTGGCGCACATCACCTGTAGGGACACAACAGCTACCACCCTGGAAGTGCAATCACGTCGTCGGTGGACACAGTTGACCAAACGAATCTGAAAGTACCCTGTGAAGGACAGAAATGACACACAGTCAAAAGCAATGGAGAACAGGACAGAACAGCAAAACTCATGCACAATACATGTTACAAGATACCCACCCAGAACCAAGTTAGCATGTCAACACTGTTGGGGAGTACAGCCCACCTGTAAGCACACATCGCAACACACATCCAGTCAAGTAGCCCATGGACACACTCCAACAGCACCAGAGCACCACCTACACATATCATGCCAACTCACATCATTGACATGACACCTCAGGATACTCACATTCAGCTAAAGAAGTTGGTGATGAGCTGTGTGCGGACATCACCCTCATCATCATCATCATCATCACTGGCATCGTGGTCCAGGCCAGGATCCTCCACAGGTGGCGGATGTTGGTCATTGTCATCCTGGATGAGAGGCAACTCCTTCCACACTGCCAGGTTGTGGAGCATGCAGCAGACGATGATAATCTTGCACACTTTCGCAGGGGCATATGGGAGGGACCCTCCGGTCTTGTCCAGGCAGCGGAAGCGGCTCTTCAGGAGACCAAATGTCCGCTCAATCACTCTCCTGGTCCGACCATGTGCCTCATTGTAGCGCATCTGGGCTGGTGTCACAGGGTTCCTGAGGGGTGTCAGCAAACCACGGCATGTTGGGGTATCCCGAGTCACCTACGGACAGACAAGTGCACATTAGCTGACTTGGAAAAGTGGGCGGAATACTACAGATCAGATCACACACAATGGCACAAAGTCAGTACACACCGACAAGCCAGGCACGCTGGTTCTGCATCTGTGCCATCATCCTGGGGATGCGACTACTCCTCATCACAAAGGCATCGTGTGCTGAACCAGGGAAACGGGCACACACGTGTGTGATGGTCATATCTGCAAGACACACCACCAGTGCATTGACCGAGTGGTAGTGCTTGCGGTTCCTGTAGGCCTGCTCCTGGGCCTGTGGTGGTACCAAAGCCACATGTGTCCCATCAATGGAGCCAATGACATGAGGCATCCTCCCCAGGGCATAGAAGTCACTCTTCACGTCAGTGAGTCGTCGCAGTCTAGGGAAATAGATGTACCAGTTCAGGAATAGCAACATTGCCGCCAATACATCGCGGAGCACACGGCTCAACATGGTCTGTGACATCCCACCAGCAGTTGCCACAGTATGTTGGAAGGTACCGGTGGCAAAGAAGTGTAGGGCTGCCATCACCTTCACCTTGGGGGTCAGCCCTGTAGGATACGGCCGGCCAGGCTGCAAATGTGGGGCCAACTGCACTGCCAAATCCTCAATCAGCTGCCTGGTGATGCGGTACCGTCGGATGCTGTCCCGTTCCACCATCGTTGCCAGGTCTGGGAATGGTCGATGGACAGCAGGAGCCCTGCAGTGCAGAGGAGAAGTAAGCAAGATTGTCAGTCAGCCCACATATGCGGCATTGAACACACTCAATATCTCAACATACATCATTATGAGGCACAACTACATGAAGTGTGCAGTTCCGTAAGGACATGTATGGTACATACATGGCCAACATCTGTCATCACGGTCCAACAAGTGGCATCAATAAGTCCCAGGTTGGCCCATTGGATATCATGAGGCCGTGGCACAGTTCCCATCTCCTGCTGCCGTGTCACAATCACCCCCCACAGTGACATGTGAGGAACAGATGTGCCCCAGGCATCACAGCTCAACGACAGGTACATTCCCAGGGACCCTGTATTGCCACATGGACACTGGCATTACATGGAGTATCATGTATACACCACAGCAAAACAACTATGACCCCCACAGGTAGTGGTCCCACTTGCCACTGCAGGACAGACATGGACGTCTGTGACACACACACGCACAACATCAAAGTCCATGCACACACAACGTGGATGTGGAGACTGTCTCCCATTGTGCACATGAAATCAGAGCCATTGTAAACACTACATGCACACAGACTGTGGAGGACCATCACTATTGTGCCACTGGGACACCCTGGCTCAAACATACCGTCCCACATGGGACTCACGGGGTTTGTGACATGACATACACATACACCACCGTGAAATGTGACCATGGCACATGCACAGATATGAACAGTTGCACATCACAGTGGTCATGTACACGTAACACCCAGGATCCTGTCCCCATGAACAGGTGCACAGCCTGGAGGTGGCTGCCCCCAGGTGACACCCACAGGACAACATGTACACCAACATACACACAATAGGAAATGCAGCCTTACATGCCTTATCATACAGTTTGGACAGGCTGTCGTGTTGTAGGTGTGCCCCTCACTCCCTGGGAGCTATCTGTGGCTGGCATATGTCCATCTGAGACAGGCATGGTGACATATGCCAGTCACTTGTACAGGGATGCGTTGAACAGCAATGGACCGATCGGTGCACCCGGCCGGCCCATTGCATTCAATGTGTGCGGGTACGCGTTGTACCCCTGTACGCGTTGATCAGCAATGGACCGATCGGTGCCCCGGCCGGCCCATTGCATTCAATGTGTGCGGGTACGCGTTGTACCCCTGTACGCGTTGATCAGCAATGGACCGATCGGTGCCCCCGGCCGGCCCATTGCATTCAATGTGTGCAGGTACGCGTTGTACCCCTGTACGCGTTGTATCAGCAATGGACCGATCGGTGCCCCGGCCGGCCCATTGCATTCAATGTGTGCGGGTACGCGTTGTACCCCTGTACGCGTTGATCAGCAATGGACCGATCGGTGCCCCGGCCGGCCCATTGCATTCAATGTGTGCGGGTACGCGTTGTACCCCTGTACGCGTTGTACCGAAATGGACCGATCGGTGCCCCCGGCCGGCCCATTGCATTCAATGTGTGCAGGTACGCGTTGTACCCCTGTACGCGTTGTATCAGCAATGGACCGATCGGTGCCCCCGGCCGGCCCATTGCATTCAATGTGTGCGGGTACACGTTGTACCCCTGTACACGTTGTATCAGCAATGGACCGATCGGTGCCCCGGCCGGCCCATTGCATTCAATGTGTGCAGGTACGCGTTGTACCCCTGTATGCGTTGTATCAGCAATGGACCGATCGGTGCCCCCGGCCGGCCCATTGCATTCAATGTGTGCGGGTACGCGTTGTACCCCTGTACGCGTTGTACCGCAATGGACCGATCGGTGCGCACCCATTGACAATGGCCTTGCCTGGCAACGGACGCGTTTTCGAAATTCGAACGAGTCGGTTGCTGGAAATTCAGTTGGTCACCGACAACAATGTTGCAAAATCATGTATGTCATGAAGTTGAAGATTTGAAGGATGCCGTGGGCGTGTATTGGTGCTGCTATTCCATGGATTGGCCAGATTCAGAAGATGCAAACGACTTGGACCTATCACTTTGGACACAAGGGACAGTATCTGCCTCTCCAGCACATATATATTGCTGGCTGTTCCCCTGAGAGCTCACTTGCCTGCACTACATGCTCCAGGACGACATCTGCCACTGCACTGCTGCTGTCTCTGCCCCTCTGGACCCTGCAATGGCACGTACTGTGGAGAGAGCCCCAGCCTTCAGCCTTGAGGAGAACCAGGCCCTGCTGGACAGCCTACTTCCACAGTACAGCAAGCTGTATGGGACACCAGGGGAGCAGGTGAGTGTTCTGTGCACTGCCTTTCTGAATGTGCATTTTGTCTGACTAGCAAGGCTGAAAGTCTGCACGCTACTGGCTAGCAGGCTCACTGAGTAGTTGTCACCCCCCATAGTGTGTAGTGACATGCACTGGACAGGTATGGTGCAGTGACAGTGCATTTGAACAAAGTTTTACTTCCCATGCAATGATACCATGTAGTGACGTCTGGCAAACTGTCCATGGGCAGCGTTGCACTGCCTGTGTACATCATGTGCCCCTGTGAATGAGACATGTATATACAACTGTGTCATGCACGGATATGTTGCATGTGTAGTAATGGCCTTTTCACTTTGTCATCCTGACAGGTTAATGCACATCGGAAGCAGGAGATCTGGAAGGACATCGTCCGGGCTGTCCGGTCCATGGGGGTCTACAAGCGCCGGATCCGCAACTGCCAGAAGAGGTGGCAGGACCTTCGGGGCTGGACCCGGAGGATTGCACGGGTCCAGCTGAAGCTGTCGCCTCCTCGCAGGAGGGGCGGAACACGGACCCTGACCCCCACATGCTCCAGATCCTGGCGGTGGTGTTTCCAGACCTGGATGGGCAGCTGAAGGCCAGACAGCAGCAAGGAAGGGGTGAGTCAAAGACTGCACTGTGAACTCTGTATTACATGCTTTGTGCCCTCCTCTTGCCTGGTTCAACTGCCACAGTACAGCAGTCATGTTGTCCAGGAGCCATGTCCCTCTGTTGTGCACTGCCCACTCCTCATCTGATACCCAGGTGTGGCCCTTACATTCAGGGAATTGTGTCACTTGGGATTGTGTCCTTGCAGTTTGCTTCACTAAAGGTGGGGGACAGCATCTGTTTCCCTAACTCTGTTGTGGGCATCATGGGTGGGTCCATTGTTCACACAACGCCTGTGTTCGGACATGTAATCTGCATGTTGCTTTGATATGCGGTCCACTTGCTGAGCTGAGCCACCACATGTGCCTGGGGTATGTGGCACACACCCATGCAGCGGGTGGGAACAATGTTTGGGCCCCAGGAGTGTGCAGATTACGTGTGTCACACATACATAGCCAGCTATCCACTGTCCAGGGCTCATCCCTCATTCATGTGGGGCAGGACAGTCATGCCTATTCCAGGCCATGCAATGCACTCTGTACTCCCACTCCCGTGTATCAGCTGACACATTGTGCGCAGTGATTTGACCCCTCAGGTGTCTGCCTCTGTGTCAGTGTGCTGTGGATTAGTTGCCAAGACTGCTGGGGTGTTTCTTAGTAGGGGCTCAGCATGCCACTGGAGATGTGACCATAGGAGACGATACTTGTGTGTCACATAGGTGTTTGATCAGCTGCCCGTGCAGACTGGGGTATGCGAATGTGAAGTTTAGGCAGCTGTTCCCCATTCACAGCAGATTGTGAGGGGCTCATGTTCAGAGGGTAGTGTCACAGGTCTCCCATATGTCCAATCGGTATGACCTGGACAGATGAGGGTTAAGATGATGTGTTGTGTGGGGGATGTACATGTGCACTTGTGCAGCTCCAGGACTTGCATTCCCCATGACCTACTATTGTGACACAGTGCAGAGTGTTGTTGTCTGGCTGCCAAGTCATACATCACTGAGACAGTGATGTATGACTTAGCAGTCATGCCTCCGCCATGGCATGTGTCTACTTATTGGTGATCCTGCAGGGGAGTGACATGTGCTACATGCACACCATTGTGGCGATGGCTATCAGGACATGGGTGCATCATGGTGTCTGTTGCTGGTATGCATCACATGCATATCCTATTTGACTCTGGGCGTCCCTTTCATCCGGAAACCTGTACTGACTCAGTGGCAAGAGTTGTGATGTGTGCATGTCCACATGCTACACCGTGTCCTCTGCACTGTCCAACTACTGTGTAGTTGGTGCATGTGTCCACACTGGGGTGTTGCTATCCAACAGACACCAGACAGATGGGTGCAAGGCCATGTGGGATGTGAGTGCCATGGTTGGCATCAGACTGACAATTGGCTTCTCCTGTTCAGTTAGGGCACTTTTAGCAATGTACAACTAATGATGCCAGGGCTTGCTCTGTAATGTGCTGTGCTCACAGTGGTGTGTGCGTTTGGTGCAGGTGACTGATGTCTGTCTGTTTCCCCATTGTTTGCAGATACATCCACGGCCACGGAAGGGGACAGCTCCATGGACCAGGAGGAGCCGGAGAGCCAGACTGGGTCAGCAGCCGAGGAGTGGTCGGAGGGACCCAGTGGCACGGAGGGCGAGGGGAGCCACACCGAGGAGTCCTCAGCACCATCCACCTCAGCTGAGGACCAGAGCAACTCGGAGGATGACTCCCTTATGGAGGCGGGTGTCAGCAGCCACCACACCCCAGCTAGTGTTGCTGTCCCCACCACCACCAGCACCACCACCGCCCTCCCATCGGCTCCCATTCCCCAGGTCCGTGGAGGCTCCCATGTTCGGGAGCGTGTCTCCTTTGGGCCAGGCACCGCACCCCCTGCCCCTGTGTCCCCTGCTGCCCTGAATGAGGAGTCTGTGTACCTCCTTCGCCAGCTCCATGTAGGGCAGGCACCATGCTGAGTGTCCTCCATGCGCACACCGCTCTGTTGACTCAGCTGGTGTCGTTCATGGAGGGCATCTCATCGGGCATGTCTGACCTACAGAGGGGCAATAGGTCCATGGACTCCTCCCTGACGGCAGCAGTGTCCCTCCTCAGACAGTCCCTCACCCCTCCTGCCTCTGCTCCATCCACACTCCCCAGCACCTTACCCGTCCCAAGCACACACACACCGGCACAGGCACACACCAGCACACACACATCCAGCACACAGACACACACGCCACAAACAAAACGCACACGCACGCACAGTCAGGGGACTGAAACCAGACTCACAGGGGATGGGGCCCTGGAACACACACACGCATCCACGAGCACTGCGCAGTCCTCAGTTGCCTCTCCCTCCAAAGCACCCTCCCTTGCCTCACCTGCAACCCCAAAGACCCAGCGGCTCTTCCTCAGTGACCTCGGCCTCTTCCCCTCCGATCCAGCTGATACAGCATTCAGGGGGAAGAGGAAGCCCACCCACACAGAGCAGAGTGCCCCTCGCCCCCGGACACCCTCCCCCAGGTGCAGACAGACTGAGGCCCGCACCCGCAAGTCCCCCCGGAGTCGTAAGAGCAAGACCCCGCCGCCGCCCTGCAGCTCAGGCACCAGGTCTCCTTCCTCCATCCCTCAGGCCCCCACTCCACAGGTGCCCCCACCACACCCTGCCCCAGGTTCCCCCACCCACAGATATACCATCCCCAAGAGGATCCGGCCTTCTCCCCCTGCCACTTGCTCTCCCGGCACCACACACCCCGCTGCGCTTGTCTGTGCCACTGATGTGGTGAGGGTGTCCTCCCCCTCTGTCCAGCCCACCTTGCCTGTTCCCCATTCTCCTCCCCTGGTGGTAGGCACTGCAGTGGAGTCCACTACCACCCTGTCTGACTTGGGCACTGCAGTGGCGGACCTGTCCACTCCATCTGCAGGGTCCACTGCAGTCGTGCCGGCACCCACAACATCTGAGTCATGCCCCCCAGTTGTGCCGGCACACACCATGTCAGACACCTCCACTGCAGTTGTCAGTGGCTCTCCAGCACCCACCACCCCTTCCCTGCTTCCTCCTGGTGAGCCCTGATCCTGTCCCTGCGGTGCCTGGCCTGCCCCCCGGTTGCCCCTCCTAGTGGATTGTCCCTGGTTTTGTGCAGGCATGCGTAGGGTGACATCTGCCACTGTCACCCAGTTTGGACTTTGACAATGGACTGGCCATTGGCCTTTGTGTTTTTTCTGGACTTTGTTTTCATTACACACATATGCTGAATAAAGCAACTTTCTGTTCTCTAGTGCTTATGCTTCTGATGTACATGTTGTTGATGATGCTAACCATGCCCTTGCTGCAGTGATGGTGATATTTGGTCTCATGATAATGAAGTGTTACTGTGCAGGAACCCATGTGGTCCAGGGGGAATGTGTCCTATCCTGTGGTGTATCCATTTCATCCATAGCAGCATCTGAGGGTGTCATGTGTTCAGTATTTGGCAATGGGATTTCCTACTTAGATGAGCTATTTCACATCTGTGGCTTCCACCCCTGCACATCTGTTGTGCCTGCCATTGTTCAATTCGTCTACTTCCCTGACCGTGTGGCCATCTCCACTGGACATGCAGGTTTGGGCATCAATGGGGAAGGACTCATCCGTGTTGTCAGTGCAACATTGCTATACAAGTGTGTTGGATCTGTGCTGATGATTACGTTGGCACTTCCATGACCAGGCTGATGTGACAGGAGCCCTCATTTGGTGCTAATTGTTGATTGTGTGACCAAGTGCTCAGCTGACATGATGGGGCCCTACTGAGGCAACATATGGCACAGCTTTCATCACACAGGAGTGGAGTCCCCTCATGGCAGTGTGTACTCCTGTGACATTGCCTGCACCCAAGGTGTGTGTTGTATGTGCATGTCTGTGTGTTCACTTCCGTTTAGCTGTGCATGCTGTGATCCCTAGTGTTGTACCTGTTTGTGATGCTTGCTGAGTTGACCTATGTTCCCCCAAAGTCTTCTCCCTGGGTTCTCTGTGATGTGGGTGCATGGCACATTACTGGTCATCAGGGTGTCACCCATAGGTGTGTTTGCTGTCAGGGCTGAGTTTGTGTGCAGACGCAGATGGGTCACAGTCAGGTTTCCCCTTGGCACTTGTTGTTTGCCCCTGTCATGTGATTTCCAGTTTGTGTTATCTTTCAGTGATTGTGACACGTTGTGTGTGTGACTGCTGGCACTCCTCAGGGTCCGGGCTGCAATGTTGGTTGTTGTCTATGTGTGTTCTTTGTGGGTGACCTTGGCTTCTTCATTGGTGTGTGACTGTGGCTGGGATCCCATTGGTTGGTGTGGTATTGCCGTCATGTCCATGTACAGCGTAGTGTGCAGTGTGTCAGACATTCAGGAGTCTTGTTGAGTGGCCATGTGTGATGTGTTTCTGCACCTTGGTTCCCACCCACCACCCTGGAATAGTCATGGGTGCATGTGCAATGTCACCAGTGCATGTGTGCTTCACTGCTGCACATTGTTGGAGGTCGAGGGGTGTGGTGTTGAGTGTGTGCAGATGAGAGTTGTTGCCCGGCTAGGCCCCTGCCTCCATGTTGGCCTTGGCTTACTGGCCATGCTGATGGATTTGTGCTTGTGTAGGTGTGATGGTAGTTTGTTGCTCAGGACACATGACTGTGGTTCACAGTGTGAACGACATTTAGCTTTGTCATCACAGTGGGATTGTAATGCAGCCCAGGGTCACCACATTGTGGGGGCCCTGGGGGTAGGGCTGTGGTGTGTCTGTGTCTTGCTGTGTCAGTTGCTGTTCCTACGTGCCTGTGTGACATGTGTGATTTGTGCTCCCTCTCATCTGACAATGCCTGCTTGTCCACATAGGGGATTTGGATCCATGAGTTACCTTTGTGTGGCACTGTATGCACATCTGTATGATTGGTATTCAGGTCTCCTCATGTGTTGTGTGGTTGCCTGGGGACACTGGCACCCCCCTCACCTGTTGTGTATGATGTGCAGTGTGGGTCTGCCTGTTTGTGTTTGTGCATATGCACCACTGCATTGGCATATCTTGGGTGTGCCATTGGCTGTATGTAGTTTGGTGGGTTTCCCCTGCTGTCCCTGGGACTCCTAGGTCATCGGTCAGCACAATGATCATGGTTTGTGTGTCCCATTGCTGCCATGGTATGGTATCTGTTCACCTCACATCTACAGTCTCCACAGGGTATCTGCATTTGTGTGCCCATTGGTGCAAATATGTGGGTCTGGCATTCTGATGGTGGTCACTTCTGTCATTGTGTCATTGATGAATGTTGACAGTGTCAGCCCCCATGGGTGTTGTTTGTCTGCACATGGCCAAAGGTATGTCTTATTTGCACTGCAGTATTTGGCTCCCCCAATTTATGTTGCAATGGGACACATGCACTACTTTGCCACTGATGTGTTTTTTGTTCTGTGACCAGGAATCATCCATGCAGTTTGGCAGTTGCAGCTCTTTCTTTGTCAACACTTACCCTTTGGTCACTGTGATGATGGGGGTTTGGACCCCATTGCCACAATGTTCAAAATGTGCTTCAGCTATGGACCCCACACTTACATTTTGGTCACTGTGGTAATGGGGCGTTAGACCCCATTGCCACAATGTTCAGAATGTGCTTCAGCTATGGACCCCACACTTACCTTTTGGTCACTGTGATGATGGGGGTTTGGACCCCATTGCCACAATGGTCATGGCCTGCTTGCATTGTGGGGGCCACACACATATATGTGTGGCACATGTGCTAGGGGGTCACATTGTATGTTCAAAGTCATGTTCAGTGTTGTAGGCATTTGACACAGTCTACACACGCTTGTCATGGTGTTGGGGGGATGTCTTTTTCTTGCATTCCCTAGGTTGTGGTGTGCTGGTTGTGTCATGCATTGTCCATCCTATTAGTGGGGGTGGTAGTGGTGGTAGGCATCCAGCCCCCCCTGGGTGTGGGTGGTAGTAGTGGTAGGCATCCAGCCCCCCCCTGGGTGAGGGTGGGAGTAGTGGTAGGCATCCAGCCCCCCCTGGGTGAGGTTGGTAGTAGTGGTAGGCATCCAGCCCCCCTGGGTGAGGGTGGTAGTAGTGGTAGGCATCCAGCCCCCTGGGTGAGGGTGGTAGTAGTGGTAGGCATCCAGCCCCCCTGGGTGAGGGTGGTAGTAGTGGTAGGCATCCAGCCCCCCCTGGGTGAGGGTGGTAGTAGTGGTAGGCATCTGGCACACCCATGGCTAAGGGTGGTAGTGGTGGTGGGCATCTGGCACCACCCTGGCTAAGGGTGGTAGTAGTGGTAGGCATCCAGCCCCCCCTGGGTGAGGGTGGTAGTAGTGGTAGGCATCTGGCACCCCCTGGCTAAGGGTGGTAGTAGTGGTAGGCATCCAGCCCCCCCTGGGTGAGGGTGGTAGTAGTGGTAGGCATCCAGCCCCCCTGGGTGAGGGTGGTAGTAGTGGTAGGCATCCAGCCCCCTGGGTAAGGGTGGTAGTAGTGGTAGGCATCTGGCACCCCCATGGCTAAGGGTGGTAGTGGTGGTGGGCATCTGGCACCCCCTGGCTAAGGGTGGTAGTAGTGGTAGGCATCCAGCCCCCCTGGGTAAGGGTGGTAGTAGTGGTAGGCATCTGGCACCCCCATGGCTAAGGGTGGTAGTGGTGGTGGGCATCTGGCACCACCCTGGCTAAGGGTGGTAGTAGTGGTAGGCATCCAGCCCCCTGGGTGAGGGTGGTAGTAGTGGTAGGCATCCAGCCCCCCTGGGTGAGGGTGGTAGTAGTGGTAGGCATCCAGCCCCCCTGGGTGAGGGTGGTAGTAGTGGTAGGCATCTGGCACCCCCTGGCTAAGGGTGGTAGTAGTGGTAGGCATCCAGCCCCCCTGGGTGAGGGTGGTAGTAGTGGTAGGCATCCAGCCCCCCTGGCTAAGGGTGGTAGTAGTGGTAGGCATCCAGCCCCCTGGCTAAGGATGGTAGTAGTGGTAGGCATCCAGCACCCCCTGGGTGAGGGTGGTAGTAGTGGTAGGCATCCAGCCCCCCTGGGTGAGGGTGGTAGTAGTGGTAGGCATCCAGCCCCCCTGGGTGAGGGTGGTAGTAGTGGTAGGCATCCAGCCCCCCTGGCTAAGGGTGGTAGTAGTGGTAGGCATCCAGCCCCCCTGGGTGAGGGTGGTAGTAGTGGTAGGCATCCAGCCCCCCTGGGTGAGGGTGGTAGTAGTGGTAGGCATCTGGCACCCCCATGGCTAAGGGTGGTAGTGGTGGTGGGCATCTGGCACCACCCTGGCTAAGGGTGGTAGTAGTGGTAGGCATCCAGCCCCCCTGGGTGAGGGTGGTAGTAGTGGTAGGCATCCAGCCCCCCTGGGTAAGGGTGGTAGTAGTGGTAGGCATCTGGCACCCCCTGGCTAAGGGTGGTAGTAGTGGTAGGCATCCAGCCCCCCTGGGTGAGGGTGGTAGTAGTGGTAGGCATCCAACCCCCCTGGGCGAGGGTGGTAGTAGTGGTAGGCATCTGGCACCCCCCTGGCTAAGGGTGGTAGTAGTGGTAGGCATCCAGCCCCCCCTGGGTAAGGGTGGTAGTAGTGGTAGGCATCCAGCCCCCATGGCTAAGGGTGGTAGTGGTGGTGGGCATCTGGCACCACCCTGGCTAAGGGTGGTAGTAGTGGTAGGCATCCAGCCCCCCTGGGTGAGGGTGGTATAGTGGTAGGCATCCAGCCCCCCCTGGGTGAGGGTGGTAGTAGTGGTAGGCATCCAGCCCCCCCCTGGGTGAGGGTGGTAGTAGTGGTAGGCATCTGGCACCCCCCTGGCTAAGGGTGGTAGTAGTGGTAGGCATCCAGCCCCCCCTGGGTAAGGGTGGTAGTAGTGGTAGGCATCCAGCCCCCATCGCTAAGGGTGGTAGTGGTGGTGGGCATCTGGCACCACCCTGGTTAAGGGTGGTAGTAGTGGTAGGCATCCAGCCCCCCTGGGTGAGGGCGGTAGTAGTGGTAGGCATCCAGCCCCCCTGGGTGAGGGTGGTAGTAGTGGTAGGCATCCAGCCCCCCTGGGTGAGGGTGGTAGTAGTGGTAGGCATCTGGCACCCCCTGGCTAAGGGTGGTAGTAGTGGTAGGCATCCAGCCCCCCTGGGTGAGGGTGGTAGTAGTGGTAGGCATCCAGCCCCCCTGGCTAAGGGTGGTAGTAGTGGTAGGCATCCAGCCCCCCTGGCTAAGGGTGGTAGTAGTGGTAGGCATCCAGCCCCCCTGGGTGAGGGTGGTAGTAGTGGTAGGCATCCAGCCCCCCTGGGTGAGGGTGGTAGTAGTGGTAGGCATCCAGCCCCCCTGGCTAAGGGTGGTAGTAGTGGTAGGCATCCAGCCCCCCTGGGTGAGGGTGGTAGTAGTGGTAGGCATCCAGCCCCCCTGGGTGAGGGTGGTAGTAGTGGTAGGCATCCAGCTCCCCCTGGGTAAGGGTGGCAGTAGTGGTAGGCATCTGGCACCCCCCTAGCTAAGGGTGGTAGTAGTGGTAGGCATCCAGCCCCCCTGGGTAAGGGTGGTAGTAGTGGTAGGCATCTGGCACCCCCTGGCTAAGGGTGGTAGTAGTGGTAGGCATCCAGCCCCCTGGGTAAGGGTGGTAGTGGTGTTGGGCATCTGGCACCCCCTGGCTAAGGGTGGTTGTGGTGGTTGGCATCCGGCCCCCCTGGGTAGGGGTGGTGGTGCGCATTCAGGCCCCTGTGTGCATATGTGGCATTGGTGATGGGCATCCCCCCTATGGTGCTGCTGTTGCTGGTGTAAGTATATTCTGCATCCCTCTGTGTGTGTGTGATGTGTCGTGTACGTGTTGTATGTGTTTTGTGGTTGGTGTCTGACTTACCTTCTGCGCCGTACGCGTCCGTGCCTGTTCCGGTAGTAAATGTAGAATATTGGTATGATCGGGACGAAGGGATTCATGGTTGGTTCGTGTCGTTCGTCCTTCTCGTTGCTTCGCGTCGTCCTCGTCGCTTCGCGTCGTCCTCGTCGCTGGCGTGTTCGTCTCGTAGCCGTGGATTGTGTTGTGGCGCGAATCGGAGCTTATGTGCGCCTCTCCCGGATGCTTTGACGTGCCGTGCGTAGCGATGGGTTCGGCGCGTACGGGAAGCGCATCGTACCTGTTCGGCCGGACGGAGCTGCATTTTCCCTTCCGTGCGACTCGATTCTGCGTTTCCGGATTCACCTCGGTCGGAGAACAGGACCTGGATTGGGTGAGTACGGCTCGGCCGGATTCTGTGCTGTTGTGCGCATCGTACTTACTCGTTCGGTGTGCTGTACGGATCGGTCGGGAAACAGGCATTCGCATGGCTTTTTTCCCCACCGAATGGTATTGGGTGCTCCTCCGACCGAGATCGGAATCGGCCCCTTAATCTAGTGTGTATGTGTCTGTGTGTGTGTGTCACACATGTTGTATGGTTTCAAGTCAGTATATGGTGTGAATGGTGTCCTATTGAGAACATGGTTGATGATGACCTAATTAGTGTTTTTCCTCATGTTGCCCTTTTCTTTTGAATTGATGCAACAACGTATATAATACTGCCTCTATAAACTTAACGGTCCAAACCCATTGATGGCTTAGTGTCCAGGAAAATGTACATCTCTTTCATCAAAGACCAACAGTCTCTGCCTAGCAACAGTAGCCTAGATCCTGTGTCAAATACTTTGAGCAAAGTGCTGCCCAACAATGGAAATAGTGTCTGGTTAGGCTTTAAAGGGAATCTGTAGAGTGACCACTTGAATCCAGCCTCTTCTATGGCCTGCACAAGCCTATTATTAAAGCCTGCATAAACATAGTCAGCTGAAATTAACCGAAAGCACAACATTTAAAGATAGGTTGAATTCTGAATAGCCCTGTCTTCTGCCAGTGCCCCCAAGGTAAGGTAAATACCAGAACCCTGAAACCAGTAACTTGCATTTCATCGATCTTTAGAGACAAGCTGCTGGAAATGACCATCATTTGCTCAAGGTGCACTCAGATTTTTGCCTGAACTATTTTTGCTGGAAGTAGAACTCTGTGCACATACCCGTGCTAGCCAGTTTTAAACTGCATGTGCTTCTCTTTTTAACATAATGAAATTGGCATACCCCCAATTGTCATAGCTAACTTACCTAAAAGTCCCTAGTATACAGTACAAAGTGTACCCAGGGCTTGTAAGCTAAATGTCACGACTAGGATGCAGCACCCATTGTGCCATCCACTGCAGCGACAGAGCAAACATGACTGCATGTCTACCATTTGTATCCTGGCTGATGCAATTTTATACTACAAATTCTAAAATAAACCCCTTTGACAGGTATAAACCTTCCCTTTAAATAATAGTAATTCACCCTTAGGTAGGCCTTACAACTTATTAAGCATGGTGCATGGCATTTTAAAAGTATTACATGTAAAAGATTAATGTTAAACATGTCCAAATAGTTAAAAGACCCTAAATGTTTTTTTTTACTGTAGCAGGGTTAGCTGTTCCGTAGAAAAGCACTGGGATGCATTATTCCACTTATTATTGTTATCTCTAGCTGTGAAGCGGCTACAAATTGCACTTTTGGCCTTTTTGGAATATCTATTACAAACCCAATCCACTGGTGAAGTTGGATTTATAAATAAATATTTTGGAAAGGGAACTTTTTATATATTTATATATCCCTGCCTAAAGCCCCTGGATGCTCGTTTGCATGAGCACAACTGTCACCCAGCATCTCAATAGCTTCCTTGATGAGGTGTGAACTTGTTTCCAGGGCTGAGAAAAATCCTTCAGTGTGGGGAGGTGTTCTGTTCCTCTAGCAGGTTGACCATCTAGGCTGTGCCCAAGAAATTAATTCTCACAGGCAAAGGTTAGGTGACACCTGGGCATGACCCACGTTTGTCCCCGCAGCCAGTCAGGCACCAATCCCAAAGGGAGTGCAGCTGCCACAGAACTGTTTTAGACTGACCACAGGGGAGGGGTTGCTCATTTCCCTGGCCACATTTCTAGGATGGGTACCCAGGTTCCGCAAAAGGGGAAAAGGGATTTCATCATCTTGGATTTAGGCAGAGAAGGGCACTGTGAGATTGTTTTTGAAGTAGGACACGCAGGAAGTGCTGCAAAAGTGGACATGGTTATTCCTGCCCTATTGGTTGGGGTGGGGCCAAAATTCATCCCCTCCCACAGGCAGTTGCCTGGGGTAAATGTGGCACCCCTCCTCAGAGCACTTTATGGACCTGTGGAAGAACAGAAAAGTATTGCACCTATTGTCTGTAACCCGAGAAGAGACTAGAAAACTGGACCCTCTTTCCTACTTGCATCCAGGACAAAATGAGTTCAGCAAGCGGAGTTTCAATGTCAACATGGTGCATGGGGAACCTTATTGTCTTTCTCACGTATAATCTGTTGAATGGGAGAAAAAGCTATCCTGGAGTTTCCTGTTCTCACTGTCATCCCTAATTGTAAAAAAAGAGGCTCAATCCATCCTGTTTTGACTCTCTCTGGGGCCTCTGAGGCATTACTTTGGTCGCTATATTCCAAAGGTTACACTCTCCTTGAATATTCAGTCCCATGGTTCATGTTCTGATTGGCATCATTGGGTTCCCATTCCATGCATGGAATGACTTTTCCGAAAACTGGCTGCTTGAGACTTGTTCTGGTTAAGTGCAGAGGAGAACATATGATTTTGAGTCTTGCCGCCTCAAATCTGTATGTATGGTGCAGATTTGAAAGGAGCTGCTCTAAGACTGACATTCCACTCATTGGTACCTCTGAGTTGCAGGTCCCCAGGAGTGGTGGTTGTGAGTTGTCTTTTATTGGGCCCCCTGGTGGCCAAGCAGAAATGATTCAGAACGTCAAAATATACATACACAAGCAAGTGTGTTATGTACCTGCTTGTTTACATTTCATTAACATGCATGTAAATTTACATTTTAAGTACAAATATTTATCTAATACACTTACCTTTAGGCATTTTCATATATAAAGGTAAATGGGGATTTTTAATTAATATTTGAGGTACTGTATCAGGTAATATACCAGGTACACTGACCCCCACATATCTTACACTCCTCTGTGCTGAGACTCCTCAAGGCTCCAAAAGTACGCTGGTCATGGTTATGAAAACGGTAATTCGTTCCCCTTGCCGCAATACTCTGAAATTATCTTTCTTTAAATACCCCTCTGATTGATAATCATTTTCAATTCAGGAAAGCTCTTTAACCTTTCCTTTTTTATGCATCCTCCATGCACTTGCTGCATGCTTACTTCCAGTCTAGTTCCACCAGTGCCAGGACACCCTACTGGATGAATGCAGTGTTTTATAAAAATCATATAATCATCCAATGCATGGCCTCGCTGAAAGACTCAGCACATTTACAGAAAACTTGGATGCTGGGACGGATAAGGATTTCTATGCTGTACTTTTAAAAAACAAATAGTACAGGATTGAGTTTTTGACCCGCAGCAATATTGAGTGCAGGTTTGTATATCTCTCTATTGACAACAAAAATATTGTTTAAAAAAGTAATTGCTAAAACCTCAACTACAAAAATATTGGCTTTTCAAATACCTTTTACGACCTACAATATTAATGAAAAAAAAATAGCGTTATTGAAAATATCAGACACAAAATAATATTAACTACCCAAACATAGAAATTAAAAAAAATAACTTTGAGGAACACAATACAAAAATATTGTCAACATAAATATCATCACCAAAAATTTGAAAAAATGTATTAAAGAATATTTTTGAAAAATATAATAAATAATCCAAAATTACATTTATATATTTGTAAGAGAAGCTAAAATGAGCTTTTATAACATATCAAACATAAACTAGAACTTGTCAGATCAGAAAAGCCCCCAAAAAATCAATAAGATAGCAACTAAACCAATTACATTTAAAAGTGCAACAGTTAAAAATGAGAAACCACTTCTCCGTAAAAAAGTGTATTGATGTAAGAAACACCTCACAATAAATGATTGTGCACAGCTGCCTGAGGGGAGAAAAGATTGTCACTTTGTAAAATAGAGAAAGTTCCGGGCTACAAGGAAGTCCACATATCATTATTTAAAAAAAGAGTAAAAATTTAGGGGCTTATTTACAAGCCCCTTGCGCCGCTGGTGCTTCACTTTTTGTGATGCACCGGCAGTGCAACCTACCGCACCATATTTACAAGGACACGTAAAGCCACCCAGCGTGGCTTTTCGTTTCCTTGTAAATATGGCTCCTTTACACGCAACACTTTGCGTGAAAGGGGCGTGCCCTGGGTGTTGCTGTGGGTGTTCCCACGCAACACCCATGGCTTCTGCTGCATTTCTAGATTTACGAGAAATCGTAAACCTGGAAATGCGTCTGAATGCTACGCCTCCCCAGGGAGGCGTAGGGAGGCGCAACGAGGAGAAATGTTTTCATTTCTCCTCGTTATTTTCCTCTTTCTAAGCGTGCAGCATTCTGGCTGCCTGCGTAGGTGCACCAGCGCAGGGGAGAGCAAAGGGATCCATCATATCGTTGGAGATATGAAGCATTCCCTTTGCTTCGGAATTAACGCAGCGTGGCGCAGCCAAATGGATTGCTGCACCGCGCTGCGTTCATTCCTTGTAAATAAAATAAGGCCCATAATTTAATTTAAAACATTACAAAAAATTCCACATTTACTAGTTTTAAAAACCTATATAAATAAAAGTATTTCTGTTTCCGTTATATCATCAACAGATCCCAAAATGTCTACTGAGTTGAGCTTAACCTATTCTCAAAAAGAGAAACCACTTGTAACATTTATCATCGGATACACTTATAGTAAACAGAACATCACACATAGGTGCACTCATTGGAAGTCCACCAAATATTAATATTACTCTAATGGAAGTTTTATCATAAAAAAGGTAAGAGTCCAAAACCACCCCCCTCCATAGCAGACCTTGAACAGACCTCAAAAGCTCAACAGGTCCCCATGGAAGCACTGTGGAAGAAAAGACCTACAGAGTACCTCCTGAAGTTACAGGCCAACTACCAGCAGTCCCTAACCTGAAACAAGCAATACCAAGGAAAAGGAGATCAGAGAGGCAGACAGCAACATAACCACAAACATATGTAGATATTGATTTCCGACTTCACAATCACCCACCCCACGGAAGTGTTTATTTTATACGGCAATCTAAACAATAATGAAAAATTAATTCTTTTTGCCACAGCAAATGGCATCCTCACCCTAGCACAATCGCCTATTTTGTTAATGCATGGCACATTTAAAACACACCACTCACTCTTTAACCAGTTATACAAAGCACATAGCTAGTACCAAAATAACAATATTCAATTTTTTGGGACTACGTCCCAACTAGCCAAGCATTACATATCTTTCATTTATTAAAAAGTACTTCCTCTCAAAAATAGTTGTGAATATGCATTGATCCATGCAATCCCCAAAAATTTCTCATGCATTCAAGAGTGCTATTTTCACTTTAAATAAACAATCTGGTCCCACCCTTAGCCTAGAATATGCAACAGTCAATTTATACTGGAAATGAAGAATAGACCTAACGTTTATACTCATTCTAGAACATAATACTATGATGATTTATTGACAGACATCACAAATTTAAAAAAAAAATGAATAAAAGTGTTCCCTTTTATTGATAATTTACCCTTAGCCAAAAAGGCAAAACCAACAATAGTACTGGAGGGTGGCACAACTTCTTTCAAAGGACTGTTGAAAAATACCGCCCAATATTATGCCAGTTCATAAAAATTCTCCATAAAGAAAATCCTTATCAAGATTTAAGACAAAAGCAAGGCTTTGGACAAACACTAAAACCAAAAATTTCTGCTCATACAAAGCATATGCATAACATGTGGAATTACTTAGAAATGTACAAGCCCTGGTTTATTTAGAAATCATAGCGTACATTCAAATGTATATAAAGCACAACTACTAACATACAGTATAAAAATAGAAAGAATACAAAAAAGTATTGCAAACTGAAAAATGAAGGAAAATGTTAAAACATGATAGGACATCATATTTCAATGCATTAGAAAAAAATCCCCGAAAACTGAATAGGGAAGCACACTCAAAAAAAACTGTCTTCAAGTATGCTGTCCTCATAACTGTAAAGCAAAACGTAGCAAACCTTACAATACATAAAAAAAAATATACACAACACAAAGCTTTGAAACAAAGGGCAAGCATTTGATTAAAAACATACAACCTGCGTCATGTGGGCACCACAGTACATTAACATATGAGCATATAAATATGTTGTAATAAACACCAGCGGCAAACAACATTTTTTTAATTTTGTAATTTTTTAAAAATTTTATTTGCAAAGTTTTATATAGCGCTGGCTAGACCCGTAGGTATCAGAGCGCTTTACATGAGGATCAGCAAGCTAAATATTACATAATTACTTCAGTTACAGATTCCAAGTATAGACATCAGAGAGAGATAGGGGGAAGGAAACATAACGGGGAGGCGAGGAAAACAATGTCAGATGTCCGGCTGGGTAGGTGACGGCCGATGGGGTGAACCAGGGCCAAACTCCTCTATAGCTGCATAGGACAGCTCCACCGGGCATCGGCCAAGGTTGTTCGGACTCCGAGGTGAGAACAGACAGTCGAAAAACATGCTATTACACGATAACTTAAGTTATTTTCGCGTTACGTAGCAAAGACAAATCGTCTTATGTGGAATGGAAGGAAGAGGGGGAAAGGTAAACAGGGGAAAAAAGGAATGCAGATAGCGTCAGGCAGACCAGAGGGGGGAAGGGACTTCAGGGGAAACAAGCAGTGAATGATAGACAAGACCGTGAAGCACCGTTAAGAACAATGTCCGATGTCCGGCTGGGTAGGTGATGGCCGAGGGGGAGAACCCTAGCCAGACTCCTCTATAGCTGCATAGGACAGCTCCACCGGGCATCGGCCAAGGATGTTCGGACTCCGCGGTGAGAACAGACAGTAGAAAAACATGAGATTACACGATAACATAGATTATTTTCGAGTTACATAGCAAAGACAGAAACGTCTTATGTGGAATGGAAGGTAGAGGGGGAAAGGTAAACAAGGGAAAAGGAATGCAGATAGCGTCAGGCAGACCAGAGGGGGAAAGGGACCTCAGGGGAAACAAGCAGTCAAAGTGAAAGATAGACAAGACCGAGAAGCACCGTTAAAAACATTGTCCGATGTCCGGCTGGGTAGGTGATGGCCGAGGGGGTGAACCATGGCCAGACTCCTCTATAGCTGCATAGGACAGCTCCACCGGGTAACGGCCAATGGTACTCGGGTTCAGCGGTAATTACAAACAGATTCGGTTTTTCAATCATAGTTCAATCGAAGGCATCGGTCCCGGTGTAATTGGGAAACACCCTTCACTTCGTCCTCCCACTAGCCTAAGACTGTAGATTGTGGGACAACCCATCGTTCTTGCCTTCAGGCCTCCAGTCTCTAGATCTAGGATCAAGGTCAGTACGTGGGGGCGCCCCACCGCGTCTCCAGGCTGGAAGCGCCCGAGTCAGAAGTAGTCCGTGTGACCAGGTCAGGCCACCGAGCTATTGCGCCCTCAGGAGTTCCACACTTGGGCACCACACCATTCATGCCATTTTTTTCGGTGGCATAAGGGCTGTGTTGTAGGCCTTCCTCTCTTGGGCGGGCAGCCCCTCCTCCGCTACTGCGGCCCCTTTGTGTAGGCTGATGCTGAGTAGTGGCTGTCAGCGTGAGCCGAGTCAATGGTGATCTTGCCAAGTTCAGGCTTGAGGCGGCCATCTTAGGGTCAGGCGTGTGATATAGCTTTGTTTGTGGCAGCGCGATGTGCATCAGCCTTTTCACCTTGCACTTATGGATGAGATGCTTCAGATCTATGGCTTTCTATGTCTGTCCCCCAGACTAGAAGCCAGTTTATTTAATTGTTCCCCTATCGTGAGTGAGACCTCCGTCTGGACGCCATCTTGAGGTCAGGCGCCACTTCCAGCCTTCCACCCAGCTTAGGATTCATATGCTACCGGTGCAGTGTTGCTTAGAGCAGGGAGTCCGCTCCGCCTCATTAACCTCCTTAGCATGTTGAGTCAGGCGAGGCGCCACAACGTCGTGAAGCTCTGCTCTGGGGCCGCGCGCCCCCTCATCCGCGTGTGCACTGCATCGCAGGGGGGAGCCTCTCGGTGGAGTCGAGTCTCACGTCAGGCCCCTCATTCGGTCATCCAGCCCTCCGAGAGTCAACATGTGCCTCAGATGCAGTGTTTGAGCAGTGAGGCAATCCCTACCTTCCAAAGTGCTGCTCTGTCCCTGGGAGGAAATTGGCGGTGATACTGTGGTGCGACGGATCGGGCGCGAAGGATCGGGCGCGCTCCGCTTTTCCCGGGTTATGCTAAAGGCGCCGCCATTTTGAAGTCAGGCTCATATTTCTGAGGTAGAGTCCACACCGCCGAAACAGGAATCAACACCATCCATTGCAGGGTAAAATCATCACAAGGCAGTTAGAAGCAGCTACGATTGTTAACCTAAGCAACATACGCTTCGTCGCATTAAGGAACCGAAATCTCAGCGTTCCGTGACAAGCAATGTAAGCGCCTTTTTGGGGGTCAGGCAGTCCGGTCGCACTGTTACGGTGTTTATAGCGGTCTTGCCAGCAAAGAAGATTATAAATAATAAACCACACCTTCAAGTTCAGCGTTGGTGGCGATTTCCAGGCAACTGATGGTCCCACTTGCAACTGAGTTGATGTTGTGACAGCGTTACCAAAGGGGATGATGGACGGAGCGTTTGAGCTAATCAAACACTCACCCCCAGTCAACTGATCTGGGTTTAATCCATCATCATTCTTTAGCTCACTCCACCACCCCAGTTCAGACATGGCCATATGCAAATCAGTCTGACCCTGTGCCTCATGGGAACAGTCCAGCCCGAACTGCCAAGCCATGTCTTCCCTGGACCGGAAACAAGCATCCTGGGACCGGTTTCTGGCTATTCAGCCGTCATCAGCCAGGCTAGCTGTAATCCAGTGGCAAAGTGAGCAAGGGACCCACGTCTGGGCATACCCTGCCAACTTAGGGCGAACAAAGCGATACCAAAGGGGATGATGGACGGAGCGTTTGAGCTAATCAAACACTCACCCCCAGTCAACTGATCTGGGTTTAATCCATCATCATTCTTTAGCTCACTCCACCACCCCAGTTCAGACATGGCCATATGCAAATCAGTCTGACCCTGTGCCTCATGGGAACAGTCCAGCCCGAACTGCCAAGCCATGTCTTCCCTGGACCGGAAACAAGCATCCTGGGACCGGTTTCTGGCTATTCAGCCGTCATCAGCCAGGCTAGCTTGAATCCAGTGGCAAAGTGAGCAAGGGACCCACGTCTGGGCATACCCTGCCAACTTAGGGCGAACAAAGCGATACCAAAGGGGATGATGGATGGAGCGTTTGAGCTAATCAAACACTCACCCCCAGTCAACTGATCTGGGTTTAATCCATCATCATTCTTTAGTTCACTCCACCACCCCAGTTCAGACATGGCCATATGCAAATCAGTCTGACCCTGTGCCTCATGGGAACAGTCCAGCCCGAACTGCCAAGCCATGTCTTCCCTGAACCGGAAACAAGCATCCTGGGACCGGTTTCTGGCTATTCAGCCGTCATCAGCCAGGCTAGCTTGAATCCAGTGGCAAAGTGAGCAAGGGACCCACGTCTGGGCATACCCTGCCAACTTAGGGCGAACAAAGCGATACCAAAGGGGATGATGGACGGAGCGTTTGAGCTAATCAAACACTCACCCCCAGTCAACTGATCTGGGTTTAATCCATCATCATTCTTTAGCTCACTCCACCACCCCAGTTCAGACATGGCCATATGCAAATCAGTCTGACCCTGTGCCTCATGGGAACAGTCCAGCCCGAACTGCCAAGCCATGTCTTCCCTGGACCGGAAACAAGCATCCTGGGACCGGTTTCTGGCTATTCAGCCGTCATCAGCCAGGCTAGCTTCAATCCAGTGGCAAAGTGGGCAAGGGACCCACGTCTGGGCATACCCTGCCAACTTAGGGCGAACAAAGCGATACCAAAGGGGATGATGGACGGAGCGTTTGAGCTAATCAAACACTCACCCCCAGTCAACTGATCTGGGTTTAATCCATCATCATTCTTTAGCTCACTCCACCACCCCAGTTCAGACATGGCCATATGCAAATCAGTCTGACCCTGTGCCTCATGGGAACAGTCCAGCCCGAACTGCCAAGCCATGTCTTCCCTGGACCGGAAACAAGCATCCTGGGACCGGTTTCTGGCTATTCAGCCGTCATCAGCCAGGCTAGCTTGAATCCAGTGGCAAAGTGAGCCAGCCCCTCAGCCGGGTTTCGGTCATCGCCATTTTGTGGAATAGGAGTCGTCAGTCCACGCCAAGTTTAATCCTTAATTTCTGGCGAAGGAGAAGCTACCCTCCGTCTCCAATTGGCACACCATACGCCGCTTCTCTTAAAGGAGGGATAGCATATTCTTCCTCCCTTTTCCGCTCACTATAGCTCCAGATCGGCGGATATTTATTTATCCCCTCCTCGCGCCGAGCGACGGGATCAGGCAGCCGTTAGCTCAGCCATTAGAAACATATCGTGACCGAGTACTGAACTGTAATATCTTTGCGTGCCAGTTCGAGCCCCGGAATCCACATTTGTCTCTCTTCTTTTTAGATTTTCTTTCCCCCTCTCTCTTTTTACAGAGCGCAGTTTATTCCTCGCACTCTTTGCTTTCCATCGCAGGATGTTTCTTCACTTTCAGCGATGTTCCTATATTCAGTACATCTGCAGCTAGTCTGGGACGGGATATCTTCTTGCATTTGAAAGTAAAGATTTTCTACAGAATAGTGAGAGAGGGGTAACATGACCGACAGTGAAACGGGGAGGGGCGCAGGGACGGTGTTTAGGGAAGGATTGCGTGTCTTTCCTTTACTTCTTAAAACTCCAATGTTGCCAGCAACACCTCCGAAGGGGCCTCGGAGATCCCTATCAGCCGCCAAGACAGACGCAGGGCCTAGAAGCATCAGATAAGCGCGGGCAGCGCTTCCTTCCACAATTATTACAAAAAACATTTAACAACAACTAAACTAAACAGTGAAAGTACTCCCACCAAACCTTCATGTTAGATACTAATTAAAATTTATAGGAGCTATACTTTAGCTGAATAGTTAGATATCCTGTTGCTGGAGTCCTTGACATCCACTGCAAGAAAAAATGCACAAAAAAAGTATTTACATTCTAGTTGGTGGAAAGGTAAAAGGATGACAAATTAAAACAAAAGCAAGACTACAAATACATGAAAGCCAATTTAGAAATATTTAATTTATTTTATGTAAATTTAAAAGGAATGTCCAATATCTAAATTTTATATGCTAACTGCATTATAGAATGTGTTAATATAAACATGAAAAAATGTTTATTAACTAAAAATAATTAACTTTAGAAATATTGTTTTAAAAAATGTTTTTATCAAATTATGTATTAAATGATTCTCCATAAATTTATTTGATGTCCGTATGTTTACATAAATGCTTGAAATATGTAATGTACATTCCTTTTTATATTTTAATTATGCATTATATGAAGAAACATTTTGTATTTTTTAAACCTGTTTTATAAAAGTACTTACATATCACTATGTACGTGTTTCCTGCTATTAAATGTAAAAACTGCTAATAACCTTATTTTTAATTATTACAAAAAACTATTTATTTAGTTAGCAAGGAATGAATACCCTACAAATTGATCAAATATGTTACTTTTGTGGTTCAAATTGTTATACTTATCAAAAAAATTATTAAATGATTTATCTGTTACTTTTGCTGTTAAATCCTTACTTAGAACGTATCTTCTTATTTTTAACTATATTATCTTTATTATTTCATGAATTTATTTATTTTAATTTTCTAATATTTTAATATTTAACTTTTTACTTCACAGCAAAAGAAACATTTTATTGCACATTACATCATGACGTGTGTCTTGTATGGCCCATTGTCGTTTTCCATATGTAAGCCTAACTGTGCACTTTGTAGGCCACTTTTGTTTTGCACACATTACTAAATATCACGCTTGCTTTTGTGTCACTTTGTATTTTCACACAGAACAAGCATATATTTCCGCATTTTATTCTTTTCCTGGGATTTAGTCTGAACAGCCTAGGCAAGATTGAACATCATTACCCCTTGTTAATCTCTCTGGTCAGACACTAGCACCGTGACATAATAAAAGAATGTAGCTGCTGTTTTGAATACACATATCTTGTCATATAACTGAGGACAGGGGTTCTGGAAAAAAACACACACACACACACACACAGAAGGTCCTGAAACAAGAGTGCTGTGTCAACTGAGATGCAGAACATCCACCAATGTATGCTGAGGTACGGGGTCCGCCTCTTAACCCATGGATCTATCATGTATAACCATTTAGCTTCAGTAGTGGGGAGGGTTAGGTAGTTCTGTCAGATAACTTGACAGGGCTCTTTATTGTATGTGGTTCATTAACTATGCTGATGACATTATTGGCATGTATTTGTTTTCCAATTGTGGTGCACTTATTGCATTTTAGAGCACAATATTTTAAATAAACATTGTAAACTTCCTTCCTGTCTCTTTTCTATTTTACTGTGGACAAGTACGAGTGAGAGAACGAATGGTGTGTCCTGTTACCATGATCCCGGAGAGGGTCGATAGTGTTGTGTTCTGTGGTGCCAAATCACTTGTCTCTCTGGAAAGGTTAGGAGTGCAAGTGAGGCACTATAGCTAGTCGGACTCGGGCTCATAGATACTGATGTAGTATGGTGACTCAGTCCCCTACATACTGATGTTCTACGGTCCCAGGCATAGTTCTGTTCCTGAACAGAATCCCTGCAGCATGGCACTTCCAACGTTTGGTCAGGTACTTATTTGCAGTAACCCTGAGTAGTGTTTGTGCGGTCCACAATACCCTCGCACCTTTTACCAGAGACGTCCATGGTGTTGGGGATCAATCCTCCACAGTGTTTTGGAAGAATCTAATTCTGTTGGTTTTTGAAGCTTGAACATTAATAGGTTAGAGCCCAGCTTGTGTTACACTTTGAATCAATCTTTGTTTTGTAATGGTACAACCTGTAAATATTGTGGCCAACTGCTGATTGGCAGTCTATGCACATTTAGCACAGCAAGGAATCCCTAATGTGGGAGCTGTTGAAATCTTTAATAGTAGAAGTGGACACTGCATACCGCTATGAAGTATTCTACAAAACCCCATTGGCTTTTAGTGCCCTTGGATTTCAAATGCAATATGCACAGATTCCTATGGGCTATAACAATAGCCCGGGTGTTTTTACAGCACGTATTATGTCGATGCTCCTTGATATTGACCCTGATGCACTGTCCTACGTAGATGATATCTGCTTAATGGATGATTAATTGAATCTCTACCTAGCCAGAGTAGATCGCATTATATTGGGATTTGCTGAGCTTGGTTACAAGTTCAGCTTCAAGAAACAAATGTAGCTTTTTTGAGAGTCCCTTTCATAGGCTATGAACTTACACATTAGGGTAAGAGTCTAGCCCCTCATTTTTTGGAGGGATGTGCACAATTGTAACCTCCAAACATGTTAAAAAAAATTGCAGTCCCTGCTGGTATTGTTATGTTTCCTAACCTAGGCCTAAGTAGCAAAGCAACCTTTCACCTACATTTGTCCTACCTTGCTCTGTATCACGGTTCTAGCAATGACCTTTTACCCAGGCATGTGCTGAATAAATATCGATTGGTTTCCTTGAAACTAGCCTCATTTTTTTATGCATGAGTATTCTGAGCATCATATCTTAAATCCCCTGCACATGACGTGCATAACAGGATTAACATACTCTGTACAAAAGTGATCGCTATTTTCATCCTCGGGCGACAGGTCTAATTTGCATAGTTACAATTAATGATTTAGGCTCATCTACATAATCGTACTCACAACATATCGATTGTGGTAGAACCCGGAGGCTACCTTTTCGGTATAAAAGAACCACACCTACACTAGATAGTGAGAGGAGAAGCTTCTACGCTGATACTAACACGGAGATCCCTGCACGCTGAAGCTTCAACACGCAGTGGTCTGACATCCCCTGCGGGGGGTCCAACTCGTGACCAAGACTGGGTCCTTCATTCCTTCCCATAAGGTAATGGGGTTGGCTCTTTTCTAGGGGATTCTTAGCTTTACACCCACATACATGTTAGGTACACTTAGGTAGGGTCCGCATCGTAGGAGTGCGCAAAGATTACTGTTTTATATATGCCTGCATATATTCATTGCTTTCGCACCATGGTGGAAATGTATCTACTGTTCACTCTTTTGGTGCTTGTAATCTCTTACATTTGCTTCTGCCTACTGACTGTTGCAACACATATGTTTTATACTAGAATGGCGCTGGTTCAATAAATGCTTATTGAAAAACGTCCCCAACGTTTATTCTGTGTATCTCTCTGAGACTAAGTGAGCAAGATTGACTTAACAAAAAGTACTGTACTGTTTCTGGGATCCCTGAAGGGTCAAGGGTTGTCATGTTCAATGGTTGCCAGAAACGATTTTCTCCGTGGTAAGGTTAGGCGGCTTATTGTGGCACTGTGAGCTAGCTAGTCTATAGGCCGACATATCCTGCGGGGGGCCCCGAATTAGTCTCAGCACCAAGCCCTTAGTTTATGTTGTCCAACAAGTGTGCAGATCCTATATATTTTTAGGAACTACACAACAGTATTTCTGAATTTTGGCAGGACTTATATCCCTGACTATGTACAACGCATTAAACCACTTCATGAACCAATAAACCTTGATTTTTCAACTACATGTTGTACAGCGGAACACACAGATACACTCAGATCATTACAATCTGGCTTGCTTGAAACACGTCACTTACATACACATGTCAATAGCACAAACCTGGTAATCCGTATTTTACCAGGTGCATTCAGATTTACTTACATTACCTTTGATTAAGGTGAAACAGTGCCTATAGCATATAAATCACATTTCTATTCTGGTGTGGAATTGTGTTTTGATTCACTGAGAAAATACTGACTTTCATACGGATAGCTATACTTAAGGAATGGCCACTAGCTCAAGGGACATGCATTATTGTTGTTACTCCCATGCCGGCCTTAGAGGCTGTCACCAAAGCTAGCATTCCAAACGCTAAAGCCCTCCTTCTTAGATGGATACAATGGGCTACATCCTTAACAGCTGTTGATATGGACCTTGACTTTGAACCTTTACAAGAATTTCTACAGTATGAGCATGTTTACACTTTACCCTCTACTGTTCAACCTCTTGATCAGTATAAATATATTATTTACACTGATGGTTCAGCTCAACCTGCTATAGGTTCTAAGCAGCAATTCTTGGCAGCATGTGCCATTGTTATTGGTGTTATGTTGGATGGCATATTCCAACCTCAAACAACTCACATGCAGTCTTTTGGTGACTGCACTGCACAGTTGGCTGAACTGAAGGCTTTTCTTCTTGCACTTGCATGTACGGATCCTGAATACCCCACTCTTATTGTATGTGATTCATATCACTGTGTACAGTCCTTTAATTATAATCTACAATACTGGCAACATAATAGATTCAAAGATTCTAAAGGTAGCACAATCAAGCACAAAATGCCTTGGGTAAAAGTGTCAAGCCTCAAAGCCAGGCTGACACAGACTCATGCCATACATATGTTGAGTCATCAGTGTGTGGGAGCACACACTGTATGGAATTCTCTGGTTCCTAAAGCTGCCAAATCTGCAGGTGCAACAGCTACATTAGCAGCAATTACACACTCTAAAACCCGTATAGATAACAATATCTTGACTGCCGTGAATGCAATTAAAAATGACACCCTTTTACCAAATAGCTTTCCTGCTAAATACTCTTATCATTTAAATGACCAAAATGTTCCTTTTGTAACAACACCTGGGATTGGCGATCACTTGATTCCCAACCAAGCCTGCAGGCTTGCTCTGGTTGTAGTGGCACATGAAGGTGTTGCTTCAGTACATGCTGGGGTGGTGGCCACAATTTTGCTTTTGCAGCAACGTTATTGGTGGAAAGGCTTATACTAGCAGGCCAAAAAATATGTCTTGTGTTGTGACATTTGTCAACAGATTAAATGCTCCAACATGGCTCGCCTTTTGGCTGCATCTATTTGGATCTCTGTGGTCCACTGATTTAGAACACTGCGTTCAAATGTATTTTGGTTGCAGTTGATTCTTACTCTAGATTCGTCTGGGTTGGGCCACAGCTCTCGGCTGATGCTCAAACTGTTATTACAGACCTGCATGTCTTTATCGGGACATATGCATGCCATGCATTCCAAAGCGTACTAGGATTCAATAGCATCCCTGGGTGTACAGGTACGTTATTCTTCTCCATATAGGCCAGAGGGCAATTCTTTAGGGGAAAGATTGAACCATGACGTAAAGCAGTCCTTAACAGATAGAGTATTGGGTAATGGACGTAGTTGGGCCAACCACATCGACAGGGTTCAACGGGCTCTCAATAACCTACCTAAAAGATCTCTGGGTGGGTAGACCCCATACGAAGTACTTTTTGGACATTAGATGTATGTTCCAGACCTTGATGGTCCAGACATTGTGGCAGCTGCTATGACCTTTGACGTTGATAACAATTGTGCTGTCTTACAGGACCTACAAAAGTTCTGTGACGCTCAATCAAGCAAACACTTGCACACGTCTCCCTCTTCAATTACAGGGGTAAAGCCTGAAATCTCCAGCTGGATTCCAAAAATTGGAGATCTCATTCAAGAGAAGGTAATGATTAAAAAGGAGTTCGGCCCATCCTTCAGTGCTCCGGTGCCTGTCCTTGGCATTTAAGGTACAAAAACTGTAATCTTGCCACAGCTTCCTGGTTCTAAAGACAAGCGCTTTGTCTCCATCGAACATGTCAGACTACACCATGTGGCTGATTCTGAATAGTTAGCGACGGGGTGTCTGTGCTACTCCACAGGAAATTCCTCTGCAGCACGTGAGCACCACTGATGCTGATACTCCCTAGCTGAGGAGGAACTTAGGGCCATATGTATCAAAATGTCCTTTTGCGATTCTCAATTAGCGATTTTTTGCGAATCGCTATTTGAAAATCGCAAAACGCTATGTATGTAGGATTTGCAATACATTTTGCGAATCCTTCATATTCCTTAATTGCAAATCGCAAAGTGCGATTCGCAATTAAGGAATACCTCCCCATTCATTCCTATGGGCCTAGAGGCCCATAGGAATGAATGAGAAGACATTCTCAATTTGCGATTAGCAATTAGAGAATCGCAAATTGAGAATGCAATTTCAAGGGTGCCAGGGTGTCAAAAGGACACCCTGTTGCACCCCTGAAATGTGCATGTGTGCACATGTGGCACACATACGTGCTCTAAGGGCATGTATGTGCGCCACATGGCACTTTAAAAAATGCAAAATAGTGCATTTTTAAGTGAAATCGTAAGTTACCACCAACTTGAAGTTGGTGGTAATTTACGATTCATAGCCCAAATCGCACTTTTTTTTGTGCTTCTTACATTGCATTTAAGGAATCGCAATTAGCGATTCCTTAAATGCAATCGCAAAATAGAGAATCGCAAAATTTGCGATTCCTTATTTTGCGAGGGGGTTTCAGTGTGATACATTGCACACTGCTAATTTGCGATCGCAAACACCGAATTTCGGCGTTTGCGATCGCAAATTGGCTTCATACATATGGCCCTTAGTCCTTAGCCGACAACATGACTGAAGTGAGTGCAGTCTCTACGACTGAGGCTTCTGTAGCTGTGTTGTATTCCTCTTAGGGTGTCCCTACACGGGCTTTCCTGTATCATGTCCTTATATAGGCACAATTTGCCCTGCCCTTATATAGGCATAAAATCCCAGTCCTTATTTAGGCATTAAACCATGCACTCCAAATACAGGCATGGTCTCAGACATCCGTCCACCCTAACGTCACAACGAGTTCTTGAAGAACAGACCCTTAGGCTTCGGGAGTTTCCCTAGCACAGGACTATTGATTTCTTCAAGGACTCATTTATTATGCATGAACCATTATACCTTAGGGGTTCATTCATGACGTCTTCCGCTGTCCGATCCACATCAATGCTAACATTTCTGAGGTACCTCTCAAGTATAAATATACCTTCCCTAGCCCTTGTAAACTAGAGGAGACCTCGACTTCAGAGTTTCCCGGCCTGACGCACTGAGAAGACACTGTCATCCCTGCACGCAGAGAATCCAGCTTCCAGTGATCTGACTTCCCTCGCGGGGTGTTGGAGTTCGAGTCTGGCAAAGAGATTCCTACCTCTCTCATTCTAAAGGTATGGAGCTGACTAGAACCTAGAGGGACTCTTGGCATACTAGGCATACTAGGCTTAACATACTCTTAGTATACCATAGTAAGGAATACTTCACCTACTTCATACCTCTCCCTACACCTAGGTTAGGTTAGGTACATTGGGGTAGAACTAGCTTAGAAACGCATTGTATGAGTACTCGCATTTTTAGTCTGTGTTATTTATGTGAATGAATATCCGCTAAGAGATAATGCTATCGCAGTATTATTTATTTCTACTGCTTACGCTGTACATTATTTATCTTGCATACTGTCTTGTGATCGTAACTGCACATTTTACTTACACGAGAAACAAGACTGTTCAATAAATCTTTTATTGAAACGCCCGTCTATTTCTTTCTGTGTAACTTTGAGGAAAACTAAGCATGCACGATTGAGCTGAGTGAAATAGTTATCTATTGTTTCCACAACTCTGGGACACATTCTGATTCTAAAGGGAAACAAAGTTGTCATGGTTTGCGGCTGCCAGAAACTACTCCCTTCTTGTTTGTCAAGGAGTTTCTAGTGGCCTCTGAGCTAGCTGGCACAAGTAATTAAGTTTAATATACTCGATAGGGACATACTGACCTTAGTCCTATGTCAAACCTATAGGGGATATTATTCCAATGCGCAGAGCCTATTAGGAAATAGGAGCTACACTACATGGCGCCCAACGTTTGGTAAGGCGGTAATTTAATGCTAAATACTGAGTAACTCAGCCGTGCTTTTTCTCTCAGAGACCCCTACCCATATACTCCAAAAAGACGTCTGGAGTGGGCAGGGTTAAGTATCCTCCACGGCTACATAGGGAAACACCCTATATATTAGCTGTTTGGTTTGCTCAACGTTGAAGGATACAGTGTTCCAAAATATTGTGCACCTTATCTTTGTTTCCTTGAAACTTGTTCTACATTTTTCGAACAACAAAATGCCTGACTCCGACAATGAGACCGGAAACGGTAGAGCTATGGCTGATCCAGCCCAAGCAGCAGTTTTTAACATTACAGGTTTAATTGAAACCGAGGAGGGTGTCATAGACATCGATCCAAACTTAAGAAGAGCCATCACTCTAAAACTTATAAAACACGGTCTGCCACCAAGAGGTAGTAGAGCAGTTTTCGTGATAGAGGCACACGAATCCTTTCAGACAGAGGTATTCTATTCATGGGTAATATTTCCTGAATCCAATCCAGTAACACACATGTTTCACTTCTACAAAGAAGATGATCCACCAGAGGAATACATTCCTTTCGAAGATATAGAAATTCCATTAACATACCAAGAGCATCAGCTCTGGTTTAAAGGCGCCCTAAAACATCACAAAAACATTACCAGGCTCGGTCCACTAGGTAGACCAGGAGCAACATGGCCGATTCTAGCCGGCTACACACCTCATCCCGACATTGAAGAAATGTCAGACGAGGAACTACTTACTCAACTTACAGAGTTAATAAAAATCTACAGACAATTGGTTCAATATGTCATGCGGACTTTCACAGTCCAACAACCATTGACACTTCCAAATCAAACTCCCCAACAGGGGAATACACTAAAAATTACACCACAGACTCTATACGCAGTCATGGGTAAAATGCCCACAAAACGTGAGCAAATTCCATTCTGGATAGCTCAAACAATTACTCAAATCGAAGCAGTATTTCCAAATACTAGCCCGTATGAGAAACACAGAATTCTAACAATCAGTTTACCGATGGGGATCACACCACAACTGGAAGACTGCACCACTTGGGGCTCAGTATTTGCTGCCATCTATACTAAAACACATGGTATTCCATCAATTGCGGTAATACCTGATGTCCTGAAACAAATTCAAAATGAATACGGGGCAGAGCCTGCTCTAAATTTAGGTATGAAATTACTGAAAAATTTCGACCAGGTCTCAACAATAATATTATCTAATATTACAGGAGAGGCAGCAGCAGTGGCGATCCGCCAAAAATTAAGGGAATTCGATGTTAAAGAACATCAAACAGAACTACCCAGAATAATTGAACAATCATATGCAGAATTAGGCAGAGATAGATTAGGTGGAAGACCAGTGAAGCCGAAACTATCTGAAAGTCCTGAAACGGACTCAATTAAACAAACTCCTACATCCTCTAAAAAGAAGTGGGAGACTAATAAACAAAATTCAAACGAGAAACGTTCTCAATCCCGAGGTAGGTCTCCTCAAATGGAGCCCTCTGAAAGGAGGTATAACCTCAGGAATAGGGATACTTTGAGAAAACCTGACAGGTATCAAGATACTGATACACGTTCCTCTCGTCCCTTTCAGATCTCATCACAGACTTCGGAAACAAGAGGACGATAAGAACATAGAGAAGAACGCGTGAAATCCAAAGAAGAAAAACACGCTCCAAAAAATAAAACAAAACCTCAATTCTCCAAAAAGAAAGTAGCAGGTCTGAAGATCAGACATGCCGAGAATACTGAGAACACAACTCAAGAACGGAGAATGGGCTCAGACAATGCTGGACAGTGCAGCAGAAGTCACAATAGCTCGCCGGAACCTGAAGGAACTTCTGGAGATAGTGGACTTGAATGAGTACATCACAGTTGAGACTGTAGACACCAGGGTTAGTACTCCACATAAGTTATATGAAATAACACTCCGGATGGAGGGAGACAAGCCAAGACAGGTGAAAGCACTTTTTTGGGAAAGACTATCAAGGGGCTATGACATACTTCTAGCAGAAAACGACTGACCACCACAATTTGTCAGGGAGTGCCCACATGGCGAGGACATTATTATGCCTGCCTTCTCCAACCATATTCCAATTCATCTAAAATATACTTATTCCAAGAAATGGGCAGTAGCCCAGGCCCCAGCATTATATAAAAATCATGTAGGATGGGATGAGGACTCCCCTCACCATAAAATACATCTGAAACATGAACCAACTGCACAAAGGCAGTATCCAATAAAGCAAGAAGCTAAAAACAGGTCAGGGAGATCTTAGATCAACTTGAATACCAAGGGGTGATTGAAACATGCACCTCCTCCATGAACAATCCTTTGTTTCTGTCTCCAAACCAGACAATACATATCGTCTAGTTTTGGATTACAGACACCTAAACACTTGTTCAAAAACCTTTGCAGTGCAAAATGCACATAGCACAGCATTAATGAATAACATTGTGCGTAAAAAACACAAAACCACATTAGACATCTCAAATGGTTTCTTTTGTCAAAACATAGCACCTGAAAGCAGGTACTTAACAGCATTCTCCATAATGGGGACCCAGCGTCACTTTTGTCGACTCCCACAAGGGTTCAAGAACAGCCCAGGTTTATTCTCAGCGAGGGCAATGGAGTTACTACAAATTTATGACAATGAGGCATTGTCCTATGTCGATGACATCTATCTGACAGACGATGACCTGGACAAACACTTGAACAGGGTGAGCACCATTATACTGGGCTTCGCCTCTGAGGGCTACAAGTTCAACTTTAAAAAGTCTGGAATTGCCCATCTCAATGTCCTATTTCTAGGTTATGAGCTTTCAAGTGAAGGCAAGAGCTTGGCAGCTAACTTTCTAGAGAAATGTGCGCTGCTCCAACCTCCAAAAACGCTAAAAAACTTACAATCCATTCTGGCTGTCCTCAATTTTGGAAGAACATACATTCTAAATTACGCAGAAAGGGTTAAACCTCTCTACGCATTAATAAAACCTGATTTTTCAGTCAAAAATTGGACACAAGAACACACAGAAATCTTGCGTTCACTCCAGGCTAACATGTTAGCAACAAATCACTTACAAACACGCGTAAGTCAACGCAATTTGGTGATCCGAATAATTTCGGGTCAATACGGATTCACATATTTAACCTTCAATGAGGGTGAAAAAATACCAATCGCATACAAATCTCATTTGTACACACAAGCGGAAATGCGCTTCAGTTCAACTGAAAAAATTCTAACAGCAGTTCAAACGGCTGTAGCAAAAGAAAGAGCCTTAGCCCAAAGGAAACGCATTATTGTCGTAACCCCAGTACCAGCTTTAGAAGCGGTCACAAAAGCAAGCATTCCAAATGCTAAAGCATTACATCCAAGATGGATACAATGGGTTAATTCTCTTGCTGCAACAGATGTTGAATATGTTTTTGATCCTGATTTAAAAACACAAGCATTCCTGCAATATGAACAAGAATGTCCTCTGCCTACTGAAATTCTGCCTCTCGAACAGTACGAATTCATAATTTACACTGACGGATCCGCACAACCCGCAACAGGGAGTAAGCAAGCTTACAGTGCAGCGTGTGCAATCGTTAAAGGTCGCAAACGAAATGGCATCTTCAGACCTATGGTCACAAAAACCCAGTCTCTAGGAGATTGTACAGCTCAGCGAGCTGAACTACAAGCATTCAAACTGGCACTTGAAAGTACAGATCGAGAATTCCCCACACTGATAGTGTGCGATTCCTTTTACTGTGTTCAGTCGTATAATGAATATATACAAAACTGGCTTGAAAATGGTTTCAAAGATGCGAAAGGTGGCACAATAAAGCACAAAATGCTTTGGGAACAAATAGTTCAGTTGAAAAATGAACTACCAAAGGCTCACGTGATCCATACACTGAGTCATCAACGTGATGGCGTTCACGTTGCAGGGAATTCATTGGCTGACGAAGCCGCAAAGGGGGCTGTTCAGACGGCTTCCGTAGCTGCGATCACTCGTTCAAAAACAAAAATAGACAGTGAGATAATGTTGGCTGTCAATGCTACAAGCAAAGGCAGTGGTGCAGCATTACCAAAAGTTTCCACTCAAGTACTCTTATGTAATTGATGCGAACAACGTTCCTTTTGCTCGAATCCCTGGAGTGGGGGATAGGGTAATTCCAAACGCGGAACGTAGAGCAGCCTTGATTTATGAAACACATTTGGGGGAGGGTCTGTCACATCAAGGGATCTCTAAAACAATTATGAGATTAAAGGAGATGTACTGGTGGCCTGGAATGAATACAGAAATTCACATATTCATCAATAAATGCTTAGACTGTAAATTACAGCGAGAATGCCACCAGACACCATGCTACACATGCAGCTGCCCAGTACAGACACCACTGTTAGACAGCATTAGACTATCTAAGCGCATGCGTCCTTATGGACAAATGCAATCCCACAAATACTGAATCAAGGTTCCTATGGATATGGCCTCAGCGCTCGGCTGACGCTCGAACTGTTATAAAATATTTGCGAGTCTTTATCGGCACATACGCAATAGGCACGCTACATTCTGACCAGGGCCCTGCGTTTAGCTCTCGGGCTTACAAAGAAGCCATGACCAGTCTGGGCGTTGCATTGCGGTACTCCTCTCCATTCCATCCTGAGGGAAATTCGGTTGTGGAAAGGAAAAACCGGGACATAAAGCAGTCTATAACAGCTAGGGTATTAGGTTCGGGTGATGGGTGGGACAAACACCATTATGGGGTCCAACGCTCATTGAATAACCTGCCAAGAAGTTCTCTAGGGGGGGGTCACTCCATATGAGGTCCTATTTGGGACAAGAATGTGGGTACCAGATCTCGATGACATAGGCACAGTGGTGGAAAATAAAACGTTTGATATCAAAGATCGTTTGGCTGTTTTACAGGAACTGAATGAGTTAAGAACGAAACAAAGCAACGTATTCCTACAGCCAACCGCCACTGGGGAAAAACCGGCGGTCCCAGCAAGGCCTGTCTGGATTCCAAAAGTTGGGGATCTAGTCAGAGAAAAGATTGCGGACAAGAAGGAATTTGGACCTTCTTACAGACAGCCAGTACCTGTCCTAGCAGTTCAAGGAACAAGAACAGTACTTCTGCCGCCCCTTGCTGGAAGAAAGGAGAAAAGATTTGTGTCCATCGACCTCATCAAACCACAGTATGTGGCCAATACTAAATAGTAGGCCTCGTGGACTCCGACCTAGTAGCAGATGCACTCCTCTCGCTACTATCCAAGAGGTTCAGACTGAAAGACTGATAACAATCGAGAATTCAGCTGTAACAGATGGAGGACTAAGCAACAACGCTATGGAACTCATCCCTCTTGAAAAACAAGTAACAGTTCATCCAAATACACCTGTCTACACCAATGTAGTAAGTGATCAACTGGTTCCAGCGATTTCTACAAATCCTGATGCAATTCCAACAATTGACAGAACTGCTTCTGGCTATTTCATTAACTTTGATACGTTCTCAGAAGATCCGAGTGAACCTGAAATGACGCCAGCATCATTGAAATTAAAGCAGCAAGTAGAAGACTTTCTTCACTTTCTGAAAAAGACTTATTTGGTTTCTCCATGGATTGAACTCTGGATTACATCTGGACTTTTTGTGTTCCTGCTCTGGCTAGCTTTGGTTACAACTGTGAGCGTGCTTATAAGTGGCAGGTACATCCATATGAATACTGAAGGAAAAGACGTGAACGTACTTTTGAAACCTCATAAATCTTCCCATCGTGAAGCAAGAGACTTGTCATCAGTGAACATCACAGCTATTCCTATACAGGATGGTATAGTGTGGGACAAAACAGATTTTGATATCTTCGGCCCGACGGAACAATTGAACATTCCACATTTGTTTAAAATTTCACTAAGTGATCTAATTTTGTCCAGTACCTATTCTGATGATTGGGACTTTGAGTCTGTTAATGACATAATGTTTGACTTAGAAAAATCTGCTGCATTTTCTAAAAATGAATATTTAGAGGGTTCATCAGACTATGAACAACTGTATTGTTATAACCACTATGGTCATCATTATTTGCATAAATCTGCATACCCTAGAAATGTGTTTATGTTTAACCAATGGGAGCATTGTCCTACACCACCACAAGGTAGTTCAAAAACATTTGCTAACAAGTTTCCATATTTTTCAGGTTACAATACATCTGATCCAGAAACGTTTTACTATAAAAATATAAACAAAACAGGCCTGAAAATTATGTTAACTAATTCAAAACAGATTTACTCTGCAACATTTATTGCCCAACTGTCTAGACAGGGTTTCAACTTATGGAAAGACACAATAGACACAAAAACTGTGTGGGGTACTAAAGATTGGCAAGTGCAGGGGATGGAAGCTTTATTTAGGGCCTGTATCATCCCTGAACAAATAATGTTTTTGAATGAAACTGTCCAACAAACATCTTGTCTTGGACTAGACAAGATCAAAGAGATGAAGACACCTTCTGTACCAACACCTGCCAGTGATAATAATACACAGGCAGCGGTGACAGTTGACAATATACTACAACTCAACAGATCTAATCCTAATTGGAAAAAATGGTTGATCTGGCCCACAGACACGAACAACTGTCGAGAAAGATTCCTGAATAAAACTCAGGGCTTTACTATTCATAGGCCAGACCCAAGATACGTCCAAAGACAGCATCCGGGGGTAGTAACAACATACAGTGTAGGAAAATTATGCCTCGATTGGCTTCAGAAATCTACACTACAGGATGTGAAACAACACTTATCCTTACTTAAAGAAGACGCAGACATTAGGGAATTCTTGCTTGGACCAAGAAAACCGCGTCAAAAACATTTCATATATGCCGGCATTTACGCTGCCTATAATGAAGCATGGAAAGTGTCACAGATGGAGGCCGCAGAACGAATACGTGAACTTGATCGTATTAATTTAGAGAAAACACTCACTGTGGTCGACAATGGGTTAACAACTTTGTCCTCCAGAATATATTCATTGGATGGCATTGTATCCTCTGCTATCGACATACTAGAACAAGATTTGGCACGATTACAGCAAGGCCAATCTCAATTACGTTCTATTGTGTTATTAAGCTGGACGCTGCAATCTTTGCGAGTGGGCTATGTGCCTTGGCGTTTCATCAACACATCGGCTCTGTTTGCAGAATACAATCTAACTGATAAACAGATCGAACTGGCACAAAGAGGAGCAAAGTATACAGTGCTAAGCATTGAAAAACTGGAAAAGTTACCATTCACAGTGGCAGAAAAACCAGCTACAGAATGGCTCATTCATGGAAAAATCACTTTACCTGTGACTACTTTTCAGTTTCAGTATTGCCTCAGACAAATGCAAGCAGGCAAATATGAAAGGTTGGGTAAGGAATACATTAAGACATCTTGGGATTTACCGTATACATATAGATGTTGGAGTGGGGATCGTGAAGTGTTTTTGAGCGGTACACACTGTAAAAGTGCACTGAGCGGTTCACTTATATGTCAGGACATTTCTTTACACGGGGCTTGCAATGGTTCTGTGGCAAATTTGTCTTGCCATCAGCAGGGTACACCAGCTGCTGTGATTAATCCAACGTTTGGACAACTTTCTAATGGGAGTTACCTCATGTTGAATGATCAGAGTTGCTGCGGCATGTTGCAGGCATCCCATATCTAGTAACGGTCAACTCCAGGGTCACTTCCTGTATGCAAGTATTGTTTCCCCCAATAGACACAGTCAGGGAGTCGCCTTTGTGGCCTTCGCTGAACGTCTCTTTTATAAGATTTGATACTTTGAGCAGAATGAAAGCCATGCTTTTACAGCAAACAGTGCCTTTGACCTCGGCCAAAGAAACCTATGATCTACAAGTAGCAAGGACTTCGGCTGAGATACAGACTTTAATACGTACAAACTGCCCTATACATTTCGTAGAAATGATAACACGTATCTTCAACATGTCTGATACAAGTGGAATTATACATGTATTTAAGAGCATCTGTACCGGTCTGTTAGCACCTTTCCAGGCAATACTCGGAATAATCCCGAACTTTGCACATTCGGTGTTTGGTGGCATACCATTAATTCTAGCACTTGTTGCCAGAATTCTATTTCTCTTCCTGCTATTACACTATGGCCAGCCTATTCGCAGACATCACTCCGAGCGAAATGGAGAAAGCTCTCCTTGAACGAAAGTGCCGTGAGCGAATAGTACAGCTTTTGGGCATGACTCGTCTATGGGACCTTAATACCACGTGGTTCCTGTCATTCAGACCAATCTGGCAAGATTGCATCTTACCTGTTCTACGATGCCTGCTATGCGGTGAAGAATGCGTGTTGGACACCTGTCTAACATTTCCATCAGCAACGCCAACGGATGTCGATACTCTGCTGGTCCCGATAACGGCCCATGCTCTGTGTTGTCCCCAGAGGCTGCCAATCCTGATGTCAGCATTCATTGAGATCTCACAGACGCTTCCGGCTGCTGCTGAGGTACGAGAAATATCTACAGGCACACAGGTAACAACGGACGCGAACATTGCTGCGGCAACCTATGCTGAAAGCGGTGCTTCACATCTCTGTGCAATTAATCTACTACACGAGGTGTTCCAACTGACACCAACTTCAGTGGACGATGTTTTGTCTACAGACATAGATGATCTCATGTTTACACCAGACCCATAAACTGACTCTGATTCAGCCCACAGTGTTCCAGAGAAGCAGTAACAATTTGGCCTTCATACTTCAAAAACTTGGAACTCTTTCCAAAATTGAACTTTTTCCCATTTTTTCGAACTAAAATGGCACTTCAATCTGCTTTTAGTAGAACTAGCCTTATAGTACAGACTTCGCGGTACTTCCACAGACACTTAGTCATCTTGTTTGTCTAAAAAAAGTTCATTTATTTTCATGACATGAAATGACTTTGATTTTTGAACAACTTATCGATCATTTTCTGTCAAATGTAAATATTATTGCTAAATCCATTCATATTGTATTTTATTTTTAAATATATGCCTGATATGAAAAGCAATGCTTCAAATGTACAGTACCTTTTGCATTCTAATAGGTTTTTTAAATGCCTTTTAAATGGTTTTATGAAATATTTTAGCAATATGTGGTACTCCATTTAATGTTTAGCATTTTAAATGTTTAGCATTTTAGTATTATCGTACACACGAAAGTGGAGTGGGTGTTGTATTCCTCTTAGGGTGTCCCTACACGGGCTTTCCTGTATCATGTCCTTATATAGGCACAATTCGCCCAGCCCTTATATAGGCATAAAATCCCAGTCCTTATTTAGGCATTAAACCATGCACTCCAAATACAGGCATGGTCTCAGACATCCGTCCACCCTAACGTCACAACGAGTTCTTGAAGAACAGACCCTTAGGCTTCGGGAGTTTCCCTAGCACAGGACTATTGATTTCTTCAAGGACTCATTTATTATGCATGAACCGTTATACCTTAGGGGTTCATTCATGACGTCTTCCGCTGTCCGATCCACGTCAATGCTAACATTCTGAGGTACCTCTCAGGTATAAATATACCTTCCCTAGCCCTTGTAAACTAGAGGAGACCTCGACTTCAGAGGAGCCCGTTTCCCAGCCTGACGCACTGAGAAGACGCTGTCATCCCTGCACGCAGAGAATCCAGCTTCCAGTGATCTGACTTCCCTCGCGGGGTGTTGGAGTTCGAGTCTGGCAAAGAGATTCCTACCTCTCTCATTCTAAAGGTATGGAGCTGACTAGAACCTAGAGGGACTCTTGGCATACTAGGCATACTAGGCTTAACATACTCTTAGTATACCATAGTAAGGAATACTTCACATACTTCATACCTCTCCCTACACCTAGGTTAGGTTAGGTACATTGGGGTAAAACTAGCTTAGAAACGCATCGTATGAGTACTCGCATTTTTAGTCTGTGTTATTTATGTGAATGAATATCCGCTAAGAGATAATGCTAACCAGTATTATTTATTTCTACTGCTTACGCTGTACATTATGTATCTTGCATACTGTCTTGTGATCGTAACTGCACATTTTACTTACACGAGAAACAAGACTGTTCAATAAATCTTTTATTGAAATGCCCGTCTATTTCTTTCTGTGTAACTTTGAGGAAAACTAAGCATGCACGATTGAGCTGAGTGAAATAGTTATCTATTGTTTCCACGACTCTGGGACACATTCTGATTCTAAAGGGAAACAAAGTTGTCATGTTTTGCGGCTGCCAGAAACTACTCCTTCTTGTTTGTCAAGGAGTTTCTAGTGGCCTCCTGAGCTAGCTGGCACAAGTAATTAAGTTTAATATACTCGATAGGGACATACTGACCTTAGTCCTATGTCAAACCTATAGGGGATATTATTCCAATGCGCAGAGCCTATTAGGGAAATAGGAGCTACACTACAGCTGTAGTCATTTATACTGATACACCATTGGTGGATTCACCTCTGTTGGACTTTTCGAGCCCTGCTGAACCCAGGCCTCCAATTTTCTACTAAGTGCCTCTGGGTATTATATGGATCAAGAAGATTTTTCTTCAAACAGTTCTTCTGTTTTGCACACTCCTCAAGCACGGACTTGTGTTTCCATTTCATGGCTAAAACGCACGTTTCTAATCCTGCCTTCGATATATGTTTGGATCATACTCTCCTTGGTTTTCTTGTTTATGTGGATTGGATATTAGATTTTTTTTTTTCTGTTGATTAAACACCATCACTCCCAGAACGTTTTGCTATGGAAATGGTTGACGGGGTGTTGCCCCCCATTCTTCATCTCATAAACTAAAAGGAGACTAGTCCCTCGTCAACATTTCAGCTATTGACTGATGGAATTGTTGTAATGAAGTTCCTTTCAATATATTCAGCCCTACAGAGATACTGCAGATACCATATGTGTTCAAAGTTTCAACAGGTGATGTAATAGTACATGGGTTACATTCAGATGATTGGGATGTTAAAACTGTAAATTCTATGCTTTCAAAGCTGGAATATTATACTGTTTTTGAATTGGAGGACGTATACCTCAATTCTGCTAACTATGGTGATATGTTCTGTTATCACCATATTAAAATCATTTACTGCACAGAGCCAGTAGTCAACATACATTTTTTAATTATACACAATGGCAACATTTTCCAACCCTCCCACATAGGAGTTCTAAAATGCATAAAGACAAATTCACATATTTTCCAGGATATGACACTTTAGACCCCATGTCATAATTTTTCAAAATAGTCCTTACCCCATCAAAAATATATATGCTTTCACTGACCAAGCTAAGTATACAGCTTTGTTTGTTAACCAGTTAGCCCTTAAAGGCTATTGTTACTGGAAAGACACAATTGATTTGAAATGTATTCGAGGAATGAAACCACAACAGGTTCAGGAAACGTAAACCTTATTTCGGGCCTTCTTAATTCCAACACAAATGATCTTCTTGAATGACAACATCCAACAGACTACATGTCTGGGATTGGCAAAACTTAATGAAATTAATGCCCCAAATATTTTCTCCATTGCCCGCTTTGATAATTGGCAAATTTTGACAAATTATACCGAAGAACAACTCAATAGCATGGTGTAAAATGGTATCATTAATTCCACACTTTCTGGTCCTAATGGGTGGTTATTGTGGCCAGTAGACACTAATGGTTGTCATGCTTGTTTCCTCAATTCCACAACTGGGTTTAAGCCAAGCAGAGCCGATCCCCAATATTCTCACTCACAACATTCTGGCATTTTTTTTTTTTTGAGTTTTATATAGCGCGAACTAGAACCGAGACATAGGGTATCATAGCGCTTTACATGAGAACCAGTTTTGTTACAGATGGACAGATTCATTCTTGTTAGGCATGCGGAGATTAAGTGATTTGCCCAGAATCCCAGGATGTTGAGCGTTGTTGCCGAGACTCAAACCCAGTTCTCCAGCTTCGAGGCCAACCGCTCTAGCCGTAAGGCTGCATCCTCTCCCCAACTATAAGTGGAAAAATTGTGTCAACAAGGGTTGGAACATTCCACACTGTCTGTGATCCAGCGGTGTACTAACAGCAGATACTCCACTACCATATACTCACCTGGGCCCATATAACTTCTTCCACTAATACCAAGTAGACCGCTGGAGCTTGTAGTTTATAGATTTCATACTTCAGGATTTAGTTATTTCTTTTTCCTAACTAAACCTTTCACTGATCAATTAGTTCTTTCCTCTGGTCAATGGACCATTAGTTGGAACTAGTTGATGGTGATAATTAACATAACTTATTAAACATTTCTTGATTAAAATTGAAATAATCACAGACTCGGGAAGTTTTAAAAATCTTTATCTAAATTAATTGAGTGTGAACCATCTCAAAGCTTTCAGTACCAACACCTTCGTTCGCAAGAGTGTCAATTCAATCAATACTCAATAAGCAATAACAATTGAGATTCACACAATAACTATGCTCAGAAAGAAGAGGACAGAGAGAGAAGAACATCTATCAATACGATTAATTTATAGTTACCAAGAATGGTGTGAAGATCAACCCTCTGGCCAAAGGGCTGGTAAGGGTCCCCCGGGATAGATCAGGAGACAAAGATTTCAGGACAGGAATCAGGACAGGATACTTCACCTCTCTAAATACCGACGACTGCGTCGCACCCCTCTCTGACACTCTCTTCCTCCTCGTGGTTCTTCCCGCGATCTTCTTTCTAACCCAATTAAGTTAAAAATAAATGGTTCTGCATTCGATTTCTTCATCAGCGTCTCACAGCTTCAGCACCACCCCCAGCACCAACAGCATCCCGAACTCTGCTTCTGTGCTCCCGCTTCTGCTGCTTCTCCTCCCATGTCTTCTCTACTAACTAACTAAAACTACCTCAGTTATACCTTTCCATAACCATGTACCACCCATTAATGTTTCAATTTCATAAAATACTAACTCTGATTGGTCAGGCGAGGGGGGATGATCGTCACACCATGCTTACATTTCACTTATTTTCATTGAACCATTGTCTTCAAACCCATCCCCTCAAACTTTATTAAATCATTTCCTTTCCCATACATCTCCAAACTTTATTAATACAAAATGTTTCAATGTCATGAATAAAGCTTCTTCATATGAACTCTTCGGGGTCAAGTCAGTCAGCTCAATTCAGACAAGTGTGGAAGGCCCAAACGCGCACTAATAATAAAGTCAAAGGAAGAAATGTTATTCTCAAAAATAAATGGTTTCACTGTATACCACCAACCTCTACTCTAACCCACTTTAATTATTATTACCCTTTTCTGCATTTGCGTTAGTATAAAACATATTTTCTATTTTGCCAAGCAGGTGCCATGCATGTGAGCTTTCAAGCGACCATTTTAATATCCTTTGCGCAGGCGCAAGATTTTCCCTCCAAGCATTAGTACGTCATACTACGTAGATGTAGTAGACGCATGCGCAGTAAAGATCCCTTGTTAGAGTGCGTTTTAGTCCTTCGTTCATGTGGTTATGGTTAGTAAACACATATGCAAGCTTCACTGTCCTGCGTGTCTATTCTAAAATGTGAATTATTAATTACAAACACATAGTTAGTAATTCGTTAATGGGTTAAAACGAGAGGATTGCTTCTGAGCAAGTCTCATTTACGAGTCCTTGCTCCATCAATCCCCTCTCTGATGGCATCTTAAGCCATCACAAAATTACTCATCCCATCCCAGATACCAACTTTAGCACTTCTCAGTTCTCTATTTCTCCTCTCAATTTTTCATCACTCAACTCGTTTCCTTCTAAATCCTTCATTTTCTTATATATTTTGCCTTTCATTTCTTCCAGCTGTATTTCATCATATTTTCTTTTTCGTTTCTTTCCCTTCCCTTCTCTTTCAAAATGTATTTTCCCTCTCCTTCCTTTTCTACAACACTTATATGTAATCATTATTATTATTACTACGGTTATTATCATAACTAATGGTATTATTATTTGACCTAGGAAACTTTTCCCAAAATCAGCAAACCATTTCCCTATTTATGTTATACTTTTTGTTAGTTTTCCCCACACACTTTCAACCTCCAGTTGGGTCAAGTCTTTATGCATTCTTGTAATGTTTTCAATATATCCTTTAATTTCTCTGCTCTTGTCTGGAATGTAAGTGCAACAATGTTGAATTTTCAACATACCACAAACTCCACCTTCCTTTGCTAATAATATGTCAAGAGCAAGACGGTTCTGTAAAACCATAGACCTGATTGCAACCATCTCCGTGTTAATCATTAAGAATCCTCCTGCAGTATCTGTAGAAAGACGATCAACTATGGTTGATAACTTACAAATTTTCTGTGAATTAAGAATGACTCCAACTGAGGGCATCAATGCACTAAAAATATCCCCTACAATTTCAGAAAAACGAGCTCTTTTTCTACGTGTTAGTCCATTAGGATTTCCATTGGTTCCACTGATTCTGTCCACATGATAAATTTTTGGAAAAACTATTCCAAAGTAACAGCTCCCGTACCATCTTGCAGGTAACCTATAATATGCATTGTTCCCGCAAACATAATAAACTCCTGGAAATACAGGATCAATTGCCCCTTTTAGTCCCCACCCTCCTAAAATTAGGAAGTTGTGTTCACATTCACTGGAACCAATGTAGTTATTGTTATAATCTGTCTTTAATCTATGGAGGCAGAATTTTCCCCTTTTCACAAAATCCAGGGACATCGCAGCATGAGCCTTGCCATTTGCATAGATCCCCTCTTTTCCAGCCCATGGAGGTACATGGGGTTTCTGTTCAGTCGCTTTCTTTATTAAATCCTGTCTCCTCTCTTCTACTAAATCCCCAAAAATCTTTTTCTTCTTTTCTCAATGTACATGTTAAATTATCTTTATGTGCCTGAACTAAATCTATTGAACTCGTTGTTAAGAAAAATTCACCCATAAACTGTGCATTTTTACTACTAACTACTGGATTCATATTCTTCCTAATAGGTAAATCAGAAAATACTACATCTAGATTTGAATAAAAATACTGAAGTCTCCCTGTAGCATAAAATAGACTTGATAAAATACTACATGACACACCATATGTTAAAGGTATATGGTGATACGTCACCCCTTCTGATACTGATGAGGGTAACTTCATACACACATAGCAATTATCAATCTCCATAGTACTAACATATTGAAATAACAATTTAATAAACACATTAGAGGACGTATTATAGTCTGATTCATTATGATAATTTGCTTCATCTTCTACCCCTATTTCTATTTTAGTTTCTTTTATTCTATCTACCTTAACATTAGTATCTGTATTATTCTTGTCACTTGTTTTCATTAACAAAGGTACTCCTACTGTTAGGAATAACCATACCAATGCTACTAATAAAATACATCAAAAACAAAATTTAAAACATTTTCTTTTCAGTCCACGTTTTGGTCTTTCGGTAACTTCAATTTCTGCCATTTTCATTCTGAGAAAATTTCTTTTTTTTTATCCTTTCTTTGTTAATTTGACTTCCTTTTCGTTCTTCTACTAAATCCCCAAAAATCTTTTTCTTCTTTTCTCAATGTACATGTTAAATTATCTTTATGTGCCTGAACTAAATCTATTGAACTCGTTGTTAAGAAAAATTCACCCATAAACTGTGCATTTTTACTACTAACTACTGGATTCATATTCTTCCTAATAGGTAAATCAGAAAATACTACATCTAGATTTGAATAAAAATACTGAAGTCTCCCTGTAGCATAAAATAGACTTGATAAAATACTACATGACACACCATATGTTAAAGGTATATGGTGATACGTCACCCCTTCTGATACTGATGAGGGTAACTTCATACACACATAGCAATTATCAATCTCCATAGTACTAACATATTGAAATAACAATTTAATAAACACATTAGAGGACGTATTATAGTCTGATTCATTATGATAATTTGCTTCATCTTCTACCCCTATTTCTATTTTAGTTTCTTTTATTCTATCTACCTTAACATTAGTATCTGTATTATTCTTGTCACTTGTTTTCATTAACAAAGGTACTCCTACTGTTAGGAATAACCATACCAATGCTACTAATAAAATACTATCAAAAACAAAATCTAAAACATTTTCTTTTCAATCCACGTTTTGGTCTTTCGGTAACTTCAATTTCTGCCATTTTACTTCTGAGAAAATTTCTTTTCTCTTATCCTTTCTTTGTTAATTTGACTTCATTTTCGTTCTTAAGGAGGCCTCAATTTGCTTTCATCAATATGTGCAACATGAACTTCTTCTGTTTCATCACTCAGATCTAGGGCTTCAAATTCTTCAAGTATGACATAGGTCCATTCAGGAGCCTTGTATCTTCTGTTTAAATTTCTCAATCTTGGACTTCTTCGAGTTATTTTCGCTAAGGTTTGTTTAGATCGTGTTTGACTTGTGATTTCATTTACTTGTTCTGGTTTCTTTTCTGATTTTCTCAAATGATATCTTAATTTCTTTACTCCAGTAGGCCAATTGTCTCCCTTTCTGATTCTTTTGATTTGTACTGCACTTTCACCTTCTTTATCTCCTCTCAAAGTTCTTTTAATTTCACTTAATCTAGGCACAATCTGTTCTCGTTCTCTGTTTTCTGTGCTTGAACCTTCTTTTACTTCCACCTGCTCAGGTCTTATCGTACTTTGTTCTTCTTCTTCCTGAGCTTGTTCTTCTAATTCTATCTGACCCTGTTCAGGTCTTATTTCAAACTGTTCTTTTTCTGCCTGAACTTGTTCTTCTAGCTCTATCTGATCCTGTTCAGGTCTTATTTCAAACTTTTCTTCTTCTGCCTGAACGTGTTCTTCTACTATTCCCTCCTCAGGTTCCTGAAAGTCTTTTTCTATTTCCACCTGAGTGTGTTCTTCTTTCCCTGTCTCTTCCTGACTACTTTCCTGTCTTTTCAGTTCTGTTCTTCTTCTTGTTTCAATAGCATCATCAATTACTTCAATCACTGGTATCCACTCTTCCTGACTTGTACCTGGCTGTTCGTCATATGGTTGTCTTTCAGAATCTATCACTCTAGATTCTTCAATTTCACAGCTTACAACTCCTGACGCTTCAGCCTGTTCAGTCAGTGGTTGCGCTTGTTGTTCTGATGGGCTCGGAACTCTTCTGGTATGACTGGCATGAATCCAATTGGGCAAACCTGCACACTTCACTGCTGTGGTAGTGACTAGTATGACTTGACGCGGTTTATCCCACCTTGGTGCTAGGCACGACTTTCTTGCGTGTTTCTTCACTAGCACCCAATCTCCAGGATTCAAATCATGTGCTTGGTCTGGCTGTCTTTCAACTGCGTCTTCTCCAACCTGGTGAGAGACAGAACGCACCATTTCAGCCAATCCTTTGCAATAGTCCAATACCAGATCATCAGTTATATTCATTAATTTATTTCCAGGAATGAATGCTTGTCTCATTGCTCTTCCCATGAGAACTTCATGTGGGCTCATTCCTGTTTTTCTGTCTGGAATACTTCTGAGACCCATCAATACAAGAGGTAATGCATCTGGCCATTTCAGCATTGTGGATGCACACACCTTCCCTAGTCTTGACTTGATTGTGCCATTTAACTGTTCAACTATTCCAGAAGCCTCTGGACGATAAGCACAGTGCAGTTTTTGTTCTATGTTAAATGCAGCACAGATTAATCGAATTATTTCATTATTAAAATGAGGGCCTCTATCTGATTCCAAAGTGACTGGAAAACCAAAGCGTGGAATTAACTCCCTCAACAACAATTTAGCAACTGTAAGACTGTCATTTCTTCGAGTGGGATATGCTTCCACCCATCTTGAGAAGAGGCATACTATGACAAGTATATATTTCAGTCCATTGCTAGGGGGCAACTCAATAAAATCCAACTGTAATCTGGTGAAGGGTCCTTCTGCCTTTCCAATCTTTCCCCAACTAACTATTGTCTTCCTACCTGGATTTTGCTGCTGACAGGTTAGGCATCTTTGGCAAAGGCTCTCTGCGACTACCCTGAATTTCGGATTGTACCAACTCTGTCTGAATAGTCTGATCATTGAGTCTCTCCCTATGTGTGTTGCTCCATGATACACTCTTGCCATTTTTGAAAGCAAACAATCTGGCATGACTGGTCTTCCATCTAAATACACCCATACCTCATCATGTGGTCTCTTTGTACAAGCTGCCTTTATCCAAATTTCCTTTTCCTTTCCTCAACTTCTTCCTGCAATTGTCTAATCTCATCCCATGTTTCTGGTACTGAGAAAAACATAAGTTGGCATCTGGTTTCACCCGTTTCAATTTTTCTGTTAATGGCCACTGTATTTTTGGCACAGTATTTAGCCACTTGGTCAGCATATTTATTGCCAGCAGTCACATAGTCATTTCCTGACTGATGTGCAGCGCATTTTACAACTGCTATCTCTTTTGGCAATTGTAATGCTTCCAATAAATCCTTTACATTTTTGCTGTTTCTAATAGGAGATCCTGAAGAAGTCAGAAATCCCCTCTGCATCCAGAGCTGGCCAAAATCGTGCACAACCCCGAACCCATATTGACTGTCCGTAAATATGGTTACTCTCCAATTTTTCCCCAATTTGCATGCCATGGTTAGGGCTACCAATTCGGCTACTTGTGCAGATTTGACTCCAGGTAAACAGGATGCTTCAATTACCCCAGATATCTTACAAACAGCATATGCAGCACTTAATCCTCCTTCTTGTGTCCTGAGGCAGGATCCATCTACAAATAACTCATGGTCAGCCTCTTTCAAAGGGGTCTCCTTTATATCAGGCCGGGGCTTCGTACATAACTCAGTTACATCCAAACAATCATGATCACTCTCATCTCTCACTTCTTCATTGCATGGGTCTGGCAGTAGGGTAGCTGGGTTCATAATCGTACACCTTATCACTGTCACGTTCTCAGCTCCCAAAATCACTCTTTCATACTTAGTCAATCGACTAGGGGTGAGATGTTGTGTTCTTGTTCTTGTCAAAAGAATCTCAACTGAGTGTGGAACATAAACCTTTACCGGATGTCCCATCACTATCGACTCACTCTGCTCCAGACTCATACAAGTAGCAGCTACTGCTTTTAAGCAGCCAGGTAATGCTGAAGCCACTGGATCCAATGTAGCTGAAAAATATGCCACTGGACGTCGACTCAGTCCATGTCTCTGTGTTAAGACTGAAAGTGCACAATATTATCTCTCACAACAAAACAACGCAAAGTCTTTTGAATAATCAGGCATGCCCAAGGCAGGAGCCTCACACAAACAATTTTGCAATTTCACAAATGCCTCTCTGCATTCATCATTCCAATCAATCGGATCTTTTGCTCTTTTTCGGGTCATTTGTATTAATGGTTTCGCTAACATAGAAAAGCCATTAATCCATTGCCTACAGTACCCAACCACTCCCAGGAACATTCTCATTTCTCTCTGAGTCTGTGGCAATTGCATTTCTTTGATTATTTTTATTCTTTCCGGTGTCACTTTTCTAACTCCTCTTTCTATTTTATGCCCTAAGTATCTAACTTCTTGTCGACAGAACTGTAATTTTTCTGGGGACACCTTGTGTCCTCCTTCAGCCAAATGGTTCAATAATGCAATTGTGTCTGTGACACAATCTTCTCGTGTTTTTGATGCCACCAGTAGGTCATCAATATACTGGACCAGAACAGATTTTCCAGGCATAATCAATGATTCTAGACACTTTTTCAAAATCTGATTAAAAATTGAGGGACTCTCTGTGTACCCTTGAGGAACTCGACACCATGCGTAAATACGATCCTCAAACTTAAACGTAAAAAGATACTGGCTGTCTGGGTGCAAAGGAATAGAAAAGAACGCTTGGCATAAATCAATTACTGTAAACCAACCTGCATTCCAAGGTATCTGATAAAGGATCACTGCTGGATTTGGCACTATTGGACAACATGGCACTACAATTTTATTTATTTTTCGTAAATCCTGCACTATTCTGTACTTTCCGCTAGGCTTTTTCAGTCCCATTATTGGCGAATTACAAGGACTACCCATCACTTCTTTTAAAATACCTTGTTTAACCATTCGTTCAATTTCTGGAATAACTCCTGCTTTTACTTCTGGACTCATCTTGTACTGTCGGGTGTTTGGATACACTGCACCTTCTTTCACTGTCACTTTAACTGGGTCTATATTTGTCATTAACCCAATGTCTTTTCCTGTAAAATCCCACACTTCTGGATTAACTGTGGCTCTCAATTCTTCTGGTAATTCATTTTCAGTCATTAGTGAAAACATTTCATCTACTTCCGTTCCCTGTTTAGCTAACATCATCTTGTATACAATATCTTCATCAGGAGTTTGGAAAGCGACACCATCTGGTGTACAATAGATTGTGCAATTCATCTTACACAATAGATCTCTTCCCAACAGATTTACAGGACTGGAATCGCAAACTACAAACCGATGCATTTCTTTGAAGTTTCCAATGTGTTCCTCCATTGGTTTTGTGATTGGGGTTCTAATCTGTTGGTTAGACACGCCTACATCTTGGATTGATTCTCCTGAGAGGGGTAGGTTTGGGATGTCTGCTGTTCTCACAGTAGACCTGGTAGCACCAGTATCCAATAGGAAAGTAATGTCTTTACCTTCTACTTTCCCATCAACAAATGGACCTGACTGATCTACCGGCAAGGATGTGCCAAGCACGCACTCCTCTTCCTCCCCCCTCAGGCACCGTCATTGTGTGAAATCTGAACTTTCCTCATCATTCTGCAACAAATATTGTGAAATTGTTCTATTATTCTTACCACTTTCTCCTTGAAATCCGGTGTTTGCACTGAAACTCTGATGATTCACAAAATTTGGCATAGGAGCTGGTGGCACCTGATATTGTGGAGTAACTACCTGCTGCTGCTGATTCACAAGTACTTCATTCTGCATCTGTGGGATTAAATTTTGATTTGGCCCATTATTACTCTTATTATTCTGAGTACTCTTACACTCGTTCTTCCAATGTCCAAGCTTTCCGCACGCATGACAAGGAAACTTCTTTTTCGCTTCTTCTCTGTCCATTCGTCCCCTATATTTATTACCATTCGCTCCTTGATCATTCTGACTCTTCTCTTTCGCTTGATTATTATTTTGGGCATTTGGTTTCTCCTCTTGCTGTTCTGCCAGTTTTACTTGTGCCCACATCCTTTTCTCTTTTAGCTTCCTACGCCTGGCCTCAATGTCATCTCCGCAATATTTTGCGTACTTTAAAATCTCATCCACTGTCTTGCTTTGCCAACACAACATGTGCTGCTGTATCATCTGACTAATCTCTGGTTTCAAACCATATACAAACCGATACACAAAATGTCCCATATCCTTGTCACCGATATTCTCAAAACCACTATACTGCTTAAACACCTGTAATAACCTCTCATAATATGCATGTACAGATTCATTTGGTTCCTGAGTTGTTCTATCTATTTTTACCCAGTCTGTTTCTTTAGGAGGAATTTTCCCTTTCAAATACGTAATCACTTGGTGATACTTTTTCATCACCTCCTCCGAGGGTGCTCCTGTCTTTGAGTCTCTAGCATATTCCTCATTAGGCCAGTCAATTGTAGTTTTACATTCCGTCCATAAATCAGCAGGTACCACTATATCAAATAGACCATCCAAATCCTTCAATAAAACCTTTGAAACCTTCACAAATCTCTCTACCTGTTTATACCATTCAACTGGTTTTTCTCTCAGCTTTGGAAAATCATTTGTAAATGACAAAATATCTTGTCTACTCCAAGGAACATGAACATATCCTCCTCCAGGAACCTCTCTCATTGGACACAATTTTTCCATTTTGCTTGATTCTCTTACTGGAAATGCAGCTGCTGCTTCTTTCGCTTGTACTTCCTCTTTCTTTCTTATCCATCTAATTCTCCATTTATCAATGTCTCCCCATTTTCGCAAAATGCTCATTAATTCCTTTATCTGTAGTCTCTTTCCAGAAGCATTTACACTTTCTAAATCTTTATCAGTAAAGTCCACTCGATATGGTTTCTGTAACAACTTTGATTTCCCTATGTCTATTCCAATCTCTGAAGCAACTTCAGTCAATTTCTCATGAAATACCCTTGCTCTCCTGGTTATGTTCTTACATAAAAATAATAATTCTTCTTCATTGTAAGCATTCAATCTTTCTGTGCCCACACATCCTGTCATCATCTCTTCCAATTCCACTTTCAATCTGCTGATGTCTAAAATTCTTGGTGTTGGGTTCTGATTATCTCTTTCCTGTGCCCATCTTTCTATATCTTCAGAGGTAACTACTGTTGCGCCTTCAGTTCCTGTATGAACCAAAGGTCTTCTTTCTCTCAAATTCATGGGCGTAACTCTCTTTGGAGTTTCCGTCAAAGGTTCCACATTAGGGAGATCCATTAATGAAATAATTGACTCACTTTCACTAACCTGATCATTTGTAATTATTATCTCTTTCCTAGGACTATTTAATGGAATTGTCACAGGTTGTGGTTTTTGGCAAATCTTTTTATCTCCATACAATGGGATTACTGGACCAATGGTCACTGGTACTGTCAAAGCTTCAGTATTCAGATTTAATTGACTTATCTTCTGAACTAGTTCTTCTCTAGTTTTGTTTAAAACATCTCTTTCATTATCCTGTAACACTCTGTTATATGACGTATCATGTAAAATCTGTGGGGTCAATGGCATTCCCATTACTGGTGCACTTGGGGTAACCTTACTAGTTGCTTCTTGATACGGCGGTGGATTTTTAATTAAAATATCCTCTAACAACTCGTCATCTGATTCACCATATCCTGCTGTATTCATGTGTTTCGTTTTCTCCTTACACTTTCCTCCAGACTGTTCCTCAGCCATTAACACTGGATATAAACCTTCTGATACCATAGCTCTCCTCCATTGTTTCATCTGCCCTTCGCGTGACTCATGCAAGTGTCTCGGAAAGAATCCTCTATATCTCCCACCTCTGCATCTCTCTCGTTCATATGACTCAGTCTCCCATTCTTCCAAAGCCTCGTATTGAGTTAACCTAGGTCTAGGTTCTAAATCATTCATTTTCAATCTCAAATTCTGAAGAATCCTCCCATTAAACGTACCATCTTTAGGAAAAGCTAGCACTCCATCATCCTTCGTATATTCTATCCAGTTTTCCAACCACACGCAAGTATGATATCCTCTTTCCATCATCATAAAAGATGCTGGTGTTTTCGGTGGCGGAATAGGAATTCCCTCTCTAGTCAACACAGGCTTAACTTTTATAAAGAAATTCTTAATTTTCTTTATAAATGACATCTTTATTTTCTCTCCATACATCCTTGAGGAACGATGTATAAAATTGTATTCTGCAAACCCTTGAAATCTTCTACCTGTACGCCTTGCACCAACAGTCAAATCAAAATCCTGCATACAATCTCTCTCTCCACCAATCCTAGCGCGGCTTCTAACTAGCTATCCAATTAAATCAGGCTCACGCTCGTGATCTGACCAATGCCAGCGCGGCCTTTTTCTGACATCAGTTCTGCTCCTTTCTACTAACCCCTCCTTTACAAGGCTGCTCCTGTCACACGCCCGCTGTTTCTACCAATCCCAGCGCGGCTCACTGTGACGTCAGTACAACTCCAGCAACTGACCCTCCCTTTACAAGGTAATACGAAAACTTATTTCTCAATATTTTCTTTAAAATTCTTTGTTATTAACGACATAAAAACATTCGCTACTCTGTCTGTTCCACTAAATCAAAGGATAGTTTATTTCTTTCCACTGCGAGTAAAACCCTTCCGTTACCCTTCAGCTTACCCTTCATTCAAGCTCTAGAGAACCTGCTACTCCTCCGGTGTCACCCGTTTTGGGAAATTTGAGACCAAAGTTTCACCAGCGAACTCCTTTTGCTGTCAATCTAGCTTGGAAGAACCTGCTACTCCTTCAGGGTTACCCTTTCTAGGTGATATAACGCCTAAAGTTTCACTAGCGAACTCTTTGCTATCAATCACTCTCACTTTTACGCAGAAAAAATAGTCCCTACTTTAACACTGCCAGCCCTACCTAGCTTCTCAGTGTTATTCTAACCGACGAGTAACCTCTCTGCAGTGTGGTTTCTATCGCCACCCGCTATTCATTCCCCAGGAATTTTTCAGACAACATAAAACAAGACGCTAATTCTTTTTGTTAAACATAAATCAATTAATCAATAATCTATACTTATCACCAAACTAGTCAATAATAACCATAACTCTGCTACCAGAAAACTGATCCAGCGGTGTACTAACAACAGATACTCCACTACCATATACTCACCTGGGCCCATATAACCTCTTTCACTAATACCAAGTAGACCGCTGGAGCTTGTAGTTTATAGATTTCATACTTCAGGATTTAGTTATTTCTTTTTCCTAACTAACCTTTCACTGATCAATTAGTTCTTGCCTCTGGTCAATGGACCATTAGTTGGAACTAGTTGATGGTGATAATTAACATAACTTGTTAAACATTTCTTGATTAAAATTGAAATAATCACAGACTCAGGAAGTTTTAAAATCTTTATCTAAATTAATGGAATGTGAACCATTTCAAAGTTTCAGTACAAACACCCTCATTCGCAAGAGTGTCAATTCAATCAATACTCAATAAGCAATAATAATTCAGATTCACACAATAACTATGCTCAGAAAGGAGAGGACAGAGAGAGAAGAACATCTATCAATACGATGAATTTATAGTTACCAAGAATGGTGTGAAGACCAACCCTCTGGCCAAAGGGCTGGTAAGGGTCCCCGGGATAGATCAGGAGACAAAGACTTCAGGACAGGAATCAGGACAGGATACTTCACCTCTCTAAATACCGACGACTGCGTTGCACCCCTCTCTGACACTCTCTTCCTCCTCGTGGTTCTTCCGCGATCTTCTTTCTAACCCAATTAAGTTAAAAATAGATGGTTCTGCATTCGATTTTCTTCATCAGCGTCTCACAGCTTCAGCACCACCCCCAGCACCAACAGCATCCCGAGCTCTGACTTCTGTGCTCCCGCTTCTGCTGCTTCTCCTCCTGTGTCTGCTCTACTAACTAACTAAAACTACCTCAGTTATACCTTTCCATAACCATGTACCACCCATTAATGTTTCAATTTCATAAAATACTAACTCTGATTGGTCAGGCGAGGGGATGATCGTCACACCATGCTTACATTTCACTTATTTTCATTGAACCATTGTCTTTCAAACCCATCCCCTCAAACTTTATTAAATCATTTCCTTTCCCATACATCTCCAAACTTTATTAATACAAAATGTTTCAACTGTCATGAATAAGGCTTCTTCATATGAACTCTTCACCCTCATGTTCCCAGGGCACATCTTCTCTAGCCTTGGAAGCGTGACAAATCCTTATTCATCCTTCCTTATTCTTTCTCATCTGCGCATGTGCGGGGTCAAGTCAGTCAGCTCAATTCAGACAAGTGTGGAAGGCTCAAACGCGCACTAATAATAAAGTCAAAGGAAGAAATGTTATTCTCAAAAATAAATGGTTTCACTGTATACCAAAAACCTCTACTCTAACCCACTTTAATTATTATTACCCTTTTCTGCATTTGCGTTAGTATAAAACGTATTTTCTATTTTGCCAAGCAGGTGCCATGCATGTGACCTTTCAAGCGACCATTTTAATATCTTTTGCGCAGGCGCAAGATTTTCCCTTCAAGCATTAGTACGTCATACTACGTAGATGCAGTAGACGCATGCGCAGTAAAGATCCCTTGTTAGAGTGCGTTTTAGTCCTTCGTTCATGTTGTTATGGTTAGTAAACACATATGCAAGCTTCACTGTCCCGCGTGTCTTTTCTAAAATGCGAATTATTAATTGCAAACACATAGTTAGTAATTCGTTAATGGGTTAAAACGAGAGGATTGCTTCCGAGCAAGTCTCATTTACGAGTCCTTGCTCCATCATCTGCAGTGAAACAACATTTTCTCTCCTGTCCGAAGACATGGATTTGTCTGATTTTCTATTGGGTCCCAAATCTCCGACTTCTAAAAGATTTATTTATGCTACTTATGATAAAATTTGGAAATTGTCCCAAATGGAAGCTGCTGCAAGTTTAAGACAAATTGCTCAGGATAATTTGGATAAAGTGCTTGCTGTCATTGATAATAGTATTAATACGCTGTCTTCTCATATTTATAATTTAAATAAAATTGTCTTGTCTGTTATTGATATTATGCAAAGTGACATGTCAGCATTGTATCATGGGCAAAGTCAGCTCAGATCTATTATGCAGTTTAGCTGGCCGCTTCCGACCCTTAAGAATGGATGCGTACCATGGCGTTATTTGAATTGCAGTAATTTATTCCTGCCCTTTTATTTAACACATAAACAACAACTGATGGCAAGAAAGACGCCACCTACACGATGCTGCATTTAGAGAAGTTAGAAGAATTTTCCATTCACCGTAGTCAAAACATCTTCAGCTATGTGGTTGATACACGGCGTTATCTCTTTACCTAGTCGACATTTCAGTTCACAGCTTGCATGAAACATTTTCCTGTTGACAGATATGCACCCATTGGAGGCAGCTTCATTTATGAGTTATGATCACTTCCCATCTCCTCTCATTTTGAACGTGTTAATAAGGAAGTTTTTCCTTAACCCCTTTACCGCGGCCGAAATTCCGCCACGGTGCGGCGGCTTTGAAGAGTGGGCGGGGCCGCGTTGGCCAACGGACGTGCGCAGCACTACGGAGGTAGTGCTCGCGACGGCCGTTGGCCGACAGAAGCAGCGAACGGGTTAATGGAGAGGAATGTGACTCTTCTGTCTGACATTCACTATTTTGCAAACATTTTAAGATCCACGGCGCGTGTAATGCTGCGATGCTGAATTTGGCCTGTTATTTAAAAGGAATACCGGTTCCTGCAATTCTTCCACTTATTAAGGTCCTTTCAAATGGGAGTTAATTAATGCTTAGTGATCAAGACTGTTGCGTAATGCGAGCTGGAGTCCCCTACATCTTGTCCGTTTCCCAGCTCGTCACTTGTTGCAACAACGTCCTGTTCCCCCCTACGCATGGGATTGTACGTAGCTCGCTGTGGCCTTCCATTCCAACTTTGAAGGCAGATTTCAACAAGCTAGGCTGACTCAAAGCATTATTGTTTCAAAAAGATGTAGCTCTCACATCTACTGGTGAAACCTTCGAATTGCATGTGGGCAAAACTTCTAGCGATATACAGACATTGTTAAACGCAAACTTCCCTCTACATTTGGGTGAATTAGTGCATCGCATTTTTAACACAACTAACAAGGCCGGTATCTCACATTTTTTTAAGATTGTCGTTTCTGGCCAAGTCAGTTCATTCCAAACTGTCATTGGAATAATATCAGCTTTTATTCATTCCATTTTTTGCAGCGTGTTCAGAGGATTTCCACTGCTGTTATTCCTCATTTGCGGCATTTTATTCCTATTTTTGCTTCTCCTCAATGGATTTTCCATTTGCAAGCCCCTTGGAACTACAACTACTCCAACACTATCGTGAGCGCATGCTTCAGTATTATGGAATATTTTTACTACAAGAACTGGATCTTGATTGGTCGTTAACATTCCGACCTGCCTGGTTTACCTGTGTGTAACCTGTGTTTCACTGCCTCTAGTGCCCCTTTGAATGGGTACTGGATATTTGCCTGACCTTGCAGATGCCCACTGCTATGGACCTTGAACTGCTAATGAGTCCCTTAGCGACCAATTTTCAGGACTTTCCCTTGGGTTTGCGACTTCTACACAATGCAAGGTATGAACCACTCCTTCTTGAGGAAATATGTGCATCAGCCCATGGATCACTGAATACAAGCTCTACTAACACGTATGCAGGTTACCCGGTAGCTATCTCAGCATCGGCTGACCCTGATCCTTGCAACAATCACTAAACATATATATTTAAAACTAATACACTTAAACTTCAACAAACATTAAAAAGGTGTAATTTTATGTATATATCAGTTAATATTCCCACTCGCTTTTCTTAAGCTGTGGTCCCCAGTGGTTCTGCAGACCCATATGAAATTAAACCATTACTTTTTGTCAATAATCGTAAGCATTTTGAGCTAAATAACTCTATGAAATAGGTTTCCCTTGCAGGGACAATAGTTTTATTGAAAGACAATACTTAATTGAAGTCTAATCCAGTGTCTCCCAAATTTATTTGGTATATTAATAAAAACAATAGATATGTTTTAAACAAATCGTAAACATTTAAAAAATGTTTTCAGTCAGAAGCTGATTACTAGTTCAAGATGGATCATGTGTGAATGCACACAGTCATTTTCCGCATTCAAACAATCTTCAACCTGAACCAGCATTCAGCTTCTGACGAAAACACTTTTGAAATACTTATGATTTCTTTTAGGAAATCCTATACATCTGCACACTTAGAGAGACAGTGATCTAACTGCTTAGTGATCCTTGCGTGTTTGTCTGCCCAAAAGACACTTCCATGCTGCATATTTTCCCATTCACAGCTTTATTGGGCAGGCAACTACAGAGTTCAAACAACTACACTTATTGTATTGTAAAGGAGGTATGGTTGCACTTTTCAGCAGAGCTGAAATACTTCCACAGATAGACCACCATTTCCCAATATGCAGCATGTACTATATCATAAGGAGCTCTTGGTCTTCTAGCTTTTAGGCAATCACTTTCTTTGTCAGCTTTTGACACAAAGATCTTACAGGGTTTCTGGCTTTGTGCATGCCAAGCTTGATTGCTGCCCTGTGTCTGCCCGAGGCCAATGCTACTTTCTCTGTCCCACCACTTTTGCTGCAAGCCCTGATTTCACAACATTTGTGAATTATACTTGTGTGTAGTTGCTCTCATATAAGTGGAGGTGCTGACATTATACAATGAGTACTTGTTTGTGTATCTCCTGTGTATTTGCTTTTGGGGTTCATATTGTATAAATGGCTTGGGCGTCCCTGGCTTCCACTTGTGATTCAGAGGGGTCCACTGAAGTCCAAAAGTTGGGAACTAATGATCTTTCTCAATTTCTACAAACATAGAAGTAAGTGCACATAATGGAGGCGGTCAGATTTACTATTGTAACTTTAGGAGATTTCCAATGTAAATAGATGTTCAACCTTTTGTAATATATTTTGAGTTCTTATAGAAGAAACATTTGTGTAAAAAATGATTTTGAATATGATGTTGCTTCCAATCAAAAGCAGTGGCTAAAGATATTAATACATTTTATTCATAACACTCTTTAGGCATTCAAAGTAGAACAGGTATTGAACTGCCTTTTTTATACAGTTAAAAGAATGTGTAATTTTAATATTTTTAAATATGTTGAAACTGATAGTCTAATACATCCATCTCCCAGATTTCAGTTTATGTTTATGTTTATGGGATTTGTAAAGCGCGTGACTACCCTTGGGCATCTCAGCGCTAAGGTGATACAGGACGGAGGCTGTTAGCACTTGGGTTTAGGGGAAGAGCCATGTTTTGAGTCTTTTTTTGAAGGGCACTTCATTTTCAATTAGTCGGAGTTCTGGGTCCATACTGTTCCATAGTTTTGGCACCAGATGGGTGAATGACCTTCCACCCCATCTGGCTCTCTTAAATGTGGTCGAGTTCATCAAGAAGTTGGAACTTGACCAGAGTTGTCATCGGGGGAATAGTGTGAGACCAACTTTTGGATCAGGGCGGGGCCTCTCCCATACATGGCTCGGTGGGCCAAGCTTAAGGACTTAAATTTGATTCTGGCTTGGACCTGAAGCCAGTGAAGCTCTCTCAGTGCGGGTCTAACTGAGTGGTGTCTGGGTATGTTCAACAGCAGTCGGGCAGCTGCATTCTGTACGACTTGCAGTCTATTCGTGACATATTTAGGGGAGACCAGAAAGAGAGAGTTGCCGTAGTCCAGCCTTGATACCACCAAGGCTTGGACTACAGTCTTCCTAGACTCCTCTGGGAGCAGGGACATTATTTTTCTGATCATGGGGAGTATCCCAAAGCAAGTACCTGATCATTTTTTGGCCTGGACCTCCATCGTCAAGTTCTGGTCCAGCCACATACCTAAGTTTTTTATGGCTGTTTTAGGAGGAGGAGGCGGCCCCAAATTAGTAGGCCAGGAAATCTCCGTGCGGGGACTGAAGTTGTTGCCCAAGATCATTAGCTCTGTTTTGTCCCCATTCAGTTTGAGGCTACAATCTGCCATCCACGATCCGATTTTTTCCAGGCAGGGGACGAGTTGTCTATGGTCCGAGTTGAGAGAGTCTGAGATTGAGAACACTAGTTGCGTGTCATCGGCATATGACACGATGGAGAGGCCAAATTCCTGTATTATGTGTGCCAAGTGGCTGAGATATAGGTTAAAAAGTGTTGGACTCAGGGAGGATCCCTGAGGGACTCCCCAAGGTGCTGAGAGGGAGTCTGACTTAAATCTGGCCTCCATACATTGGAAGGATCTATCACTCAGGAATGACGCAACCCATTGGTTGGCTGTTCCTCTAATTCCAACATTCTCCAGTCTTTGGATTAGCACTGTATGGTCTACCGTATCAAACGCTGCGCTTAAATCCAAAAGTACTACGGCCGCGGTTCTCCCTTGGTCTAGGATGGATTTGAGTTTTTCAGTGACCACCAGCAGGGCTGACTCCGTGCTGTGATTTGGTCGGAACCCCATCTGGGTCTGGTGTATGATGTTTGTATCGTTTTCAAGGAAACTAGAGATCGTGCTGTTCGCGTGTTTCTCTGCAATCTTGCCTAGGATAAGCAATAAGGATATTGGGCGATAGTTGGCCAGATCTGCGGGGTCCAGTTGTGTTTTTTTTAGCAGGGGTTTAATGATGGCGTGTTTCCACTCTTTGGGCACCTTGCCATTTTCAAAGGAGAGATTGATAAGATTGGATAGTTGGCTGAGAACAGCTTTCCCACCCTGGGCAAGGATATGAGGTGGGGCCGGGTCTAGCGGGGAGCCTGATTTGATTTTCTGTAATATGGAGCATCCCAGATCTACCTTCATTTTCGGGAAGGACAGGAGGGCAGGTGTGGAGGGGTGGGGCGGTCCCATTTGTTCACTCTTCCTTGGGGAGTTTAAAGTACTATGGGGGCCCTCTGTGGCACCTGATGTCGTGGTAGAGTTAGGGTGGAGGGAATTGTAGATATTTTCCACTTTGCTCTTAAAAAATGAGGCCAACCCATTGCATCTTTCTTTGGAATATTGGGAACTGTTTGTTACTGGGTCTATTGTGGTAAGTGATTTGACAATTTTAAAAAGCTCCTTAGAGGAGTTGGAGGACCTTGCAATTTTTCCTTCAAAGAAGGCTGCTTGTGCTTTCCTAATGCTCTTGTGGTAGAGCTGTATGGCTAGTTTGTAAGCTCTTTTGAGCTCTGGATCATATGATTTCCTCCAGTTACGTTCTAGTCTTTTGCAGCTCTTTTTTTGAGCGACCAGCGTGGTGCAAAACCAGGACGATCTGTTCAAATTTTTTCTGCGTTAGTGGACCTGGCTTCCTAAAGTTCTGGTCAATGGAGCTATTTATCCAGGTTAGCCAGTTGCCATAGGCCTCTTCCAGGTCTTTAGTGTCCGGTGGTGTGGAGGATTCCAGATCATTGATCCACGCCTCAGGAACTTTGCTAGGCCATTTGCGCCCCACTACTATAGGTTCTTTTTTTTTATCACCTATATGGGGTTTACGGAGGCGCAACGGAATCATGGCGTGATCTGTCCAAGGTATTCGCTTGGGTGCAAGCACCTCCAGTCTGGGGTTGTTTGAGAAAATGGGGTCTAGGAGATGGCCTTTTTCGTGGGTGGCTGACGGTGCCAGTTGTGAAAGCTGTAGGGCTTCCATGTCAGCTAGGCATCTCCTAGCTGACGGGTCAGTGGGATCATCCAGATGGATGTTGAAGTCGCCTAGCACTGTGAAGGCACTTTTCCCTATTAGCATGCTCGCCAGCATGTCAGGGGCTGATTCTAAAAATTGTGTACAGGCCCCTGGAGGTCTGTAGATCAATCCGCCTGAGAAGGAGCATGACGGCGAGAGGGATAGTCTGAAGGCAAAGGCCTCGGATTTAGCGATGTTGAGAGGAGTAATGGTACACCCTAGCTGTGTTTTACAAATGATTGCATACCCCCTCTTATAGCTCCAACTCTAGCCAGGCGGAAAATTTCATAGTCCTGAGGTAGGGCCTCTAAAATTTCAGGGGTTGAGCATTCTCGGAGCCAGGTTTCGGTTAAAAACAGGACCTCCAATTCCTCTTCTTCTATTAGAAGTCTAATCTCCACCGCGTGCTTGGGGAGGGATCTACAGTTAATTAGTCCCATCTTCCAGGCTTTGCAGTGAACCGTCCTATTATCCAATCCCTGTGCAATAGGCACCCTGGTCTCTCCAGTGAACCCACAGACCGGGCAAATCAAGGGCAGCTCTGCTCTCAGAGCATGCCTACACAATGGATGAGCGACTACATTCATACCTAAAAGCTCTGTGTTAGTGTATATGATGGGTTTTTCAGGGAGGATGGTAATTTGGGCAGGGTTCCTGGCCCCTGGTCCCGGATGTGTGCGGACGGGCGCAGACGGGCTTGCCTTTGGCGCGCCCGCTGCGCGCGTCCGCTGCGCGTCGGCGCCATCCCGAATTTAATTGTAGCCTGAGCCAATGATTAATGTGAGGACTAGAGCGCCGACTTCGAAGATGGCCGTCACCTAGTGGCCACCCAGAAGTGAGGATGTTCGGCGTGGGTACCTCCCTCCACAGGGAGCTGTGGTGGACCGGGGAATCTCAATGCAGTAAGCAGTAACAATTTGAGGTATTTTACATTAGTTGGCGATAATTAAAAGCATAAAAAGTGCGCGAGGTCACGCTGTGCAAAATGCGCTAGCAGCAGTATACAGAGGATCAGTAGCAGTTAAAAACGATTTAAGAACAGCGTGGCAGTTTCCTTCAGCCCAGGCTGTGCTTGTAGTTTCTGGCTGCCTCTACCTGATCAACTGCGCGTCGGCGCCATCCCAAATTTAATTGTAGTGACAAGACCAGTGAAGGATCAAAGCTATTAGGGACAGTTCTCCCCACTGACATTCAATACATAGATGACCATTGCAGACCAAAACAACAACAACTTTTTTCTGGGTTGATTTTGTTTTAGGCAGAGCTATTCTATCTAGGCTTAATGGCAAGTATAGAGGACTTCATATGGTAGATATCTTAAAGTGACATATAGTTGAGTGTCATTCCTTAAACAGTAATTAGCAATGCCAATGTCAAAATGCAACTGAATATTGGATTCAACAGGCGTGAAAAACATTTCGACACTGCTCTGTCTCCCTAGACACGATACACAATGGCAATATGTTTATTAACTGCAGAACCAGGGAATGGGGAATGGGATAAGTGAGAAAACAGAGCCACTCTGATTTACTAATCTGCTGGGCAATTATATTTATACAGTCAAAGATTAACACATGACTAATGTCTTTAATACATTATTTCTATATTTAATCATCTATAACTTTCTATAGAAATGATATATCTTCAGAATATCTCTAAGTCTCAGACTCCCTATATTTTAGTGGGACACTGACATTCCAGCAACTGGAACATAAATATTATCCATTGTTAGACCTATCACCCTTAGGGTAGTCTTCGCGCAAACCTTTTCCCTTCTCCCCTCCTGTGTTGCTGAATTCGTTTTTGTTGTCCCTAGGACTCTGCACTTTAACACTTCTAGCCAGTGGTAAAGTGCTTGTGCTCACACCCTAAAACATGGTAAAATAGTTTTTTCAAAGGTTTTCCCAACCTCTGGTACTAAAGTACTGGCTACAGCAACAATGAGGAATCTGACACTATGGGCCCGATTACAATGCCTGTCGGACTCTAGTCCGACCGGCACCATGGCGGAAGCAGTACTGCCTGACTAGGAGTCGTGGTCTCGCTGCCCGCATTACGATGTGACCGCCTTCACGGCGGACGCAACGTGTATATTTTGTATTGCGGCGTGTGCTGCGCGCTGCAGCACACGCCGCAATACAAAAAAACCACATTCAAAACATCCTTGCACCATGTGGCAGGCACCGCCACATGGTGCAGGTATGTTTAGGAGAACACCGTGAGTGCCCCCCAGGGCCCATAGCGGAGGGCCAGGTGGGAAGGGGGGCCTGCTAGGAGCCCCCAAAGTCACTTTCCACCTGCCTTTTCATGGTGGGCTAACCGCCAAGATAAGGGCAGGCGGAAAGGGACATTGTAATCCCTACGGCAGTGACTGAGCAGCCACTGTCCCTATTGTAGGGATTACTGTCCCTCCGACGGTCCAACTGGCTCCTTGAGCCCATTGGAACCATGGCGTATGGTCCCTCCGTTAGATGCCTCCCCCTGCTGCATTGTAATGAGGCAGGCGGACCTGCAGGGGCTGATGGCAGTGGGACCACCACCGACGGCCTGACGATGGCGGTCCCACCGCCATCCTAATCAGACCCTCAATAACTTAAAAATGCTGCAGCTATTGCCAAACAACATAAGAACTCCGCATATCCTTTGGAAATGTAATTTGTATTTGGGCACCGATGGACAATGCATCTTCCAGAGATATGAAGCCTTTCATCAAGCTCAATGTTCTATGGCCACTGTCAGCCTTACGATTTTTTGACGCTATTTATCTAACAGTTATGACCAGTCTTTTAGGATGCTACCTGTTATTTGTCCTGATTAAGACCCATTCTAATTGATGTTTTGGGTCAAAACATCGACAGTCTACTTACCTTTTGTCACAGCTGAACTGTACATAACATATCACTGTACTATTAATTTGTCAGTGATGATATAAAGATTTCCAATTGAGTGATCATTATATATTTGTCTTTGTACACCCTTCACTGTCTCACTCAGCACCTGCAGTGCGCCTTTATTTGGAGCCCGAATATATATTCTTGCATTCCTATAGTTTTGTCTGTTTTACAGTCTTTAGCCCTAAATATATGTTTTAAAATTGACCCTGTGTTATTCATTTATTGTGTTGGGGTCTTATTTGCTTTTACATGGAATCCAAAATATTTTATTTGCTTGAAAGAATCTGAGGAAACATTTTGTGCTACTGTACTAGTCAGTTATTCTGGTTCCAAGGAATACCAGGTTGCACTCTGGTCTTTATGTGTTGCATAGATGATGTAGAGCTGATGTTGAGGATTCACAATGGCAGAGTGAACAGGAGCAAGCTTATTGTGCACTTTAACTGGTAATGGTTTATGATCTCCTAGCACAGATAGTTCCATAGACAGCACAAGTCGTGTAAAACTTCAGCCATCCAGCTACTGATTTGTGTATTTAAGCACAACCAGTTTGGCAGAGATATAGAATCTCAGTTCTCAGTTTACAGAGACTGTTGTGAGCATGTCTTTTAAGAAGGTGGTTTAGAGCTTGGTGCACAAGGTGAAAAGTTCTTGAGATTCGATGTGTAGGTAATGTTTGGTATTCAAGGCTCATTTGATACATTTAAAAGATTTAAAATTGAAAATGGGTATAGCTCACTTGCTGTGCTGACGTAATGTGCATAACCTATATCTTTGCATGTTAAAGTCTCTTGTAACTATTTTTAAAACATTAAAAACACATTTTTATATTAATAACTCTATACAATAAAAATTACATTCACAATTAATATACCCTTTCATGACTGCAGTGAAAAACAAATTGACCGCTATTGCATCTTGTTCATGTAAAGACTCATTGTGTAGTCAAAAGGCTATATCACTGACCACATTCCAGCACTATTAATAGTTACACGTAGTTTTTCACTCATAAGGAGAACCTTGATCTTCTTTATATCTGCTGGAACAGACAGCTAAATGCTCATAGCATTTTAAATTTTAGTGTTATTCTAACTGATTGAAGAAAATTTCATTTTATGCAGAAGAAGCTATCATTGTAAGAGTGGAAGGAAGTAATAGAAAGGGGATTTCCTAATATATGTCATGGAAATCTTTTAATAGGACCAATGAATGTTCCATAGATGGTTAGTGGTTAATATAAATACTACTTGGAGATTCTGCTAGTGGGTTATGAAAAATTCAGAGGCAAATCTCTGTGGCATATCAGCTGCAATTCTTCACCAAAGTTTTAACAATATTGGATACAATGTATGAAAAGAGGGAACCTGTTTCAAGAATATCAGATGTAAAATAAAATAGTTTCTCTTCATGTATGCAGAGTCTGAATAGTATCATCCATGTCCGCTCAAGCTTAGACAAAACAGGTGAACCTCATATCCATGTGAGAAGAGGAAATATTCGAGAAGGAGATAGTAAATCTATAGACATTAAATTTTTTTTCAGTACAAAAGTTGAGTAATCCGAGCTACCAAATGCTTACATTTTGATGGGTTTTTACTTAGAATGACTAATAGAAATGCAAATAATAGCCACTGGAATTCATCGTATGTAATTTTTCCCTATAAATATCTATTTTAGAATCCCAGTTTGACTGGGTCATACTATTTAGTAGCTTGAAAACACCGGCCCAATGTTAATTGTCCAAACTATGAATGGAACAGGTCTATTATGCATGTGGTGTATACAAAGGACTACTAAAGGTGGATAAGATAAATGGGCTGCAACTCTCCTGCCAAGCTTTAACCATTTCAAAAAATGTCGTTAAAGGTTGTGTCAATTCTGATGGATAGAGTGATGCTGTTAGACCTGCCAGTCTTAGAGTAGTCATCCCCAAACTTTTTGCCTTACTCCTCCATTTTTGCTGATTTTATTTTTGTTGGCCTTAGAACTCTGCACTCTGCCCCTCAGCTCCTTGGAGCCACCACTGCATGACACATCCTCAATACAAGATCTCGAAATGCTAAGCAAACCAGGATTTCAGGTACTTTGTTCAGCGGGCCTAACTTGGCCCCTGTATCCAGCCCACACCCCATCACAGTTGGCCTGAACCTATGACTTTGTCCTAGTCTGGGACGACCAGATAACCACAGTTGGCGCTTAGTGCTTTTAGGCACTATTTTCACATAAACCTTTAAAATTGCATATCTCCGTTTCTACTGATTGGATTTTTGTTGTTTTGGTTTCAATAATTTATTAAAATTTACTCTATTTTTGTAAATTGGTGTGGGATTTTTCTTGTGTTGTGTTTTCACTTTAATACTGTTTGAAGTGCTGTACAAATAATTTACACATTGCCTCTAAGTTAAGCCTGACTGCTTCAAGCCAAGTTACTAGAGGGTTAGGCACAGGTTAATTTGGGGTTTTCTCAGTGGAGGCTGGCATCTGCCAGGAGTGCGGGCGGATGGACGTGAGCACGTGTGTAAAATAATTTTTTTTTAAACGAAATAAAATTTACTGAACTCGGTGACGTCCTCACTCTCGACCTCTTCTTTAGCTGACACTGGAATCGGATGCTGAAATTCCCTTGGCTAATCCTGGCACTGTTCTCACAAGCATGAGAGCAGCGCTAGGATTGGGGGGAGAGGCTTCACTCGGCGCTCCACAGCACTCTGGAGGCTTTGGCCTGCTCTAACCCAGCTGTCTTAAGACAGCTGGGTTAGAGATGTTTAGAGTGTGCATGAGTGGCTGGCCGTCACAAAACGGCCGGCCAAAAAGAGATGCTCACTTTAAACAGTGCAATACCAGCCCACCCTCCTCCCTGCTGCTGTCACTTAGCAGTGGCCCCACCCCTGTCCTGATACTTGGCTCGGGACGGGAGCTGGAAAATAAAATGGTAATTATTTACCATTGTATTTTTCATTTCTGGGGCATTGGGGGGATTTGTAAGTGGGGCGATGCTCCTCCTCTCAAACGGAGGAGCCTCCCCTGGGTTTGCTTATGTTTTACCCTGACAAGAATTGTTTTTGCTGCTCGAGCAGGATTTTACCCCCCTAAACCAGTAACCCAGCTTCCTACAGGTGCTATTCCAGATCCTGGGTGTATAGAAGAACAATAGATGTTGCCTTGTTTTCTTTTTCGCACTTATTCATTTCCAGACTGGAAATGATGAGTTTTTCATCTAAATAGGCAGGGGGTTAGTAAAGATGGTTTTGTAAATGATGATGTTAGTTTTGAAGATTGTGTGGCCTAGCAGGGGAAATGAGTGGATTTCATGGTGACAGTGTTGTCATCATATTGTATCAGGCACTTAATGCTGTGCTGTGTAAGATGAACTGAATAGGTCCAACATTGATTCTGGGGTCTGTAAAGAAGGGTATTTCTGCTATCCATAGCTGAGACTGCGATGGTTTGAACGGTTGTTTCAAAATCATTTTCTTAGAGGGGAATTTCTATTTTCTTTAGTATAGAGAGACAGGCCTCCTTGATTTGCTTGTCATGAGCTCAGTTCCATGTTCGTGTTGTGGAGCCAGGTTTGGACTAGTACTAGTTGTTGCATCTAGTTTTTGGAGAATACCAGAAATTTGGTTTGGGGAGCTGAACTTCAGGTAGGCTCTGACCATCTGGGTCTAGATAAGAGGAAGGCAGATTTTGAGTAGTTGGTGTTTGTAGTGGAAGAGATTTTTAAGTAGAGTTATGTGTCATTGACATATGTATGAATCGTATGCTGATATCAGTGGGTAGATTCCCAAGGCGTTCCATGTAGAGGTTGAAGACGATGTGGAACAGGATGCAACCTTGGGGAACTCTGCAGGAAACAGGTATGTTCTTCAACCAGGAGGTGGCAATGTAAAGGAGCTGGTGTCAGCTGTAACGTTAGGAGAAGAACCAGTGAGAACTTTAGGATGTGGATGAGGGCGGGATGGTCAGTGGGGTTATTTGTGGCATAGAGGTCCAGCTGTATCACGAGGCAAAGACCTTGCTTGTGTTTGGTCAGAAGGGTGTCACTTGTGATCTGTAATGTAGTTATCTCTGAGCTGAAGCATGCTTTCAATGTTGATTGGCAGTCATGCAGGAGTGGGTTGGCCATGATGTTTGCTTAGAATTCTGCACAGACTGCCTTTCCTGATGATCTTGACAATGAAGGGTAGTTGAGTAATGGGCTTGAAGTTGGGCACTTCTTCAGGATCTTCTTTGTGATTCTTCTGGAGTTGGACAATCCAGTCTATCTTGAGAGTTTCTGAAACCATTACTTGATCGAGGGCAGCATCGACAATGGTAACTATGGGTGAGAGTTTTACCAGAGAGGGCTTTGATGAAAGACAAGGTTAAGGATGTTGGAGAAGTCTTTAAGATACAAGGATTATAAGGATGACCATTTTGGGATGCAGTGCAGAGGGTTGGATGTAATAGAACAAGCCGCCTTGATGTTCTGTCAGATTTTCCATATTTTTTCAACCAAAGAAGAGGTTTATGTCATTACAATTATCTGCAGAGTATGGGATAGAAGGTTCAACCAGGGGGTTTAGGCAGTGCTTAATTGTATTGAAGAGAATCCTGCTTGATTGATGGTGTTGGTATTGCTCTTGGCTTTTTTCACAGTAATGTGTTGTCTATATGTTGAATGGAGGGACTTTAGTAGCATGGGGTCATCAGGGGTTCTGTTTTATTTCCATTTTCATTCCTGCCTACACAAGGAGCATATTTACTTCTTCCTATGACGTACCCTCATCCACCACGAATCAAATGTACATTGTAGCTACTAGTTACAGTATTTTTCTTACATTAAATTCAATGTCACTGTTATATGTTGTACATAATGTGCTCAACTCCCCCATTGGTAGAGCCATTCTCTATAAATGCAAGGCTAAATCAACAAAAATGTATAAAAACCACAAAACACTCTCAGTGATAAGGGATCCCAGCTGCTTTAGTAGTTCCAGCCTATTGCAATCTGGCCCTGGAGCTTTAATTCACTAATTCTATGCCAGCTTTATAAACAGTACCATGTATTGTGCATTATTGTGTGCACATGTAAACAATTTTAAGTGGAATGGGCAGAGCTGTGCTCACTATACAGGACACATAAAAAAGCTCAAAGTAAGATAAAAGATACAGGCCTCCTTTTAGGTATCCTCAGTCTGTACTCAAAGTAGCCCTTAGTTAGCAGCACACACTTTTCTTCTTGGAAAAATATGTGATTTGCTGCTAAACAAAAATAATGCTCTTGATGCTGTCCATTATCCTGAAGTATTAAAATATTCCATTAGTGTGTCTCTAGAACTGCCTGAAAAATGTATCACACAGTAACTGACAGAGGTGGGAAATTGTGCTATATAAATTGGGTTAAAAGGAGATATAATACAATACTTGGCAGAAAAGTGGGTGGCAAGGGAAACATTAGCCAGTTGAACAGTGTACTTGGTTAGCTATCTCTTTGTGTGGGAATCATGACAAAAAATACAACTGCTAAATGAATTAAGACTATGTGGGCTGTCACCCGAGCGAGAGGAATGAGGTACAGACGGAGTGGTTGCTCTTGCTTTAACTTTATTCTTTCTTATAGTATTTCCCTTTACAGAAGCCAGAGTAAAGTCCGGGTTTTCTCTCACTCCTTGGCAGTTAGGCTTCCTTGACTCGTCCTCCGGAGACAGCTTATCCTCGCAAAGTGACCATAAAAACAAACAAAATAAAGGAAAATATCAAAATACTGGCCTCTTGAAATTCCTGATAGGGTAGGGAGTAAGGGAACACCCAAGTGCGTCTGCGTCGGTTTAGAGTGATGAGAGGAGTGCAAGGGAAAGGGAGTCAGCACAGGCACGAGACCGGCTTGTTACTCCCCCGATTTCTCCCTCCTCCCGGCCCACCCAGCGAAGCGTTCCCGTACCTGGGTGAGCCACGTTCCTCCAGGAACGTGGCTGGGCGAAGGGTGGTAGCGTTGGCCTCCTGGCTTTCTGGTTTCCAGGTTCTTCGGTTCCGTCGGTTCTGGCAGCGCATCTCCTTCTCCGGGGTTCAAAGCCCCTGAAGTCCACGATGCCGGTTCTTCACTGCGGCGTCTTCCGGGTTCTCTCACTTTCAGTTCTCCTCTCGGAGGTTGGTCTTCCGTGATTGGCTCGGGGCAGATGACGTGGCATTCGGGGGCGAGGCCCCGTTCGTTAGGCTCCCAATTAAAGGAACATGCAGGCGGATCGGCCAGAGTGGAGTACTCTATCCAGGGCTTGCTGTCCGTCGGCTGTGGAGAGAGGAGAGATTCTTCGACATCAGGTACTCTCCACCACTCTTTATGGCAGTCAGTACCCCCACAGGTCCCAGTGAATTTGTGACAGACTAGTTGACCCCACTTTTAAGGAGTAACCTGCATGCCTTTCCATAGACCTCTACTGAAGAGACGGTAAAAGATGGATTCTGGCATATGGAGTCTTCTGGCATAGAGAGGACTATGCAAAACATAATATTTTTACCACATGTGCTTGTTTAGCAAGCTATACATTTTTATTGGGATTGAGAGAGCTTGGGCCCATATAAACATTTACCCTCAACCAGATAATCTTTATTTGCTGCCCGAGAGTTAAGAGGGAGAGCACTATCAGTCATCAAAATTTTCAATATGATGGAACCAATTGGGTCACACAATAATCCAGGCCACAGCTGAATATGGGATTAGTTAGATTTTACTCATACATTCAAAAAAAGTTTACATGAATGGATCTCAGCATAAGGGTATAAAAATACAGAACAAACAAAACTTGTCCAAATCTCCTGAAGAGACTCACCCTATACAAAAGAAAGAAAATGACTAATTTGATCAGGGTTAGGCAAGTAATGAGGAAAATATTGAGAGTTAAATTGCATTATTCGATTTTCAAAGAAAAGCATTAGTCCTATCTTTCCCTACACCTCTCTAACGGAACCACCTATTCTAGTGACCATTTAGGGTGAATATAGAATACAAATAATGAAGAAAGGTATCAGCTGCTGGAGACTTCAGTAGAAATACTCCAAGCATGGATCAGGTAGCATAAAGCAGCAAAAGCATAGGTCTGCACCCTACAAAGTCTCAAGATGTCTCTCCTCTCCCTCACTAAGCACAATTTGTAGTATCAGTTGCATTCAATGTAGGCAATACCACGTGACTCCTTTTCCAGTTCATTTCCATAACTCTGGCACAGAATGGATACTTTCTCCATCTTTTGCACATCTATAAATTGCAACTCCATTCATTCTTTTTCGTTCTTCTCCTCCTCCATGAGAACTCATCTCTCAGCTTATTACCTCGTCTCTCCTTGCCAAACTCCATTTTCTCATACCTTGCTATCTAACGAAAACAAAACTCTTCTATGCTAACTAATGAGGCTTTGTCCACACCTACAGTGGAAACAAAATGCAACGATAACATTCCACATTGAAGGGTAAGCACAAATAAATGTGAGACTGCAACGTGAGCTTGCACTGAAATAAACATTAGGCTACAATGAAATTACACATGAAGTTGAACTAAATTGTACGTTAGGCCTCAAAGTGAGGACAATTTAACAAGTGCACTGGGATACAAATACGTGCACCAATGTAAATGCATCACAAATGAAATCTCTTAACACACAAAAATACAAAAGACTATTATGAAATACTAATGAAACACTCAAGTAAATATAATGTCGTGTTACACATGAACTTCTAAACATTAGTTTGCACATCTCGTTTCATTAGTCTCACAATAAATCAAGTAATTTACTTAAATGTTTGCCTGCAATACTAATTAATCAGCACATTACATTTCCTCATTAGTCACAATTTAACACGTTTTTATAAACTGTATCTGTTATATGTGAAGCACATTATATATGCAGTACTCCATCTTTATTTAGTAGCGTTAATCACACAAACAAAATTTGAGTGCTGACTACTCATAGTTATGATGCACTCCTACTTTGTTCTCAAGATGGGATCAAAGTTTCACTGCTCCAAGATCCCTTTACTTCTTAGGCTAGGTGCCATTGTGTTTTAAATGCAAGTAGTTTTAACTTTGATTACAGACGTTTTATGGTGTAATTATATGATTCCAGTCATTTAGTTGTGACTATAGAAATTATTACAGGTTTTAAGATGAAATACTTATTTTTGGATTCGATTAATGGGTGTCCTTGTACATCTTTGTGTGAAAGACAAAAGTTAGCCAAACCACTTGAACAAGAAAAAGAAATCCACAAACACTCCTATTTACAAAATCGGTGTTTGCAGATGCTAAATATATTTTTCCTACGTACAAATCCCAATTTAGAAGTCAGTAAACCTTTTCCGCCTACTAAAATGGGATAATAAATGGTTACCAAATCACAGTTTGCAAGGGCCGGAAAGTTTCTTTATTTGCAAACAACCACAGGCATGGTGGTCTGCATGCCACCAGCTCCTTGATTGTAATATATTGGAGTGAGTACTAAACAGAGAATTGTGAACATGACAAGAACCTAGCAGCTATGCACAATAAAGGACACGTGGCAATGCATCAAGGAGTAAACTGCCAGAGTCTGCAATTCTCACATCAGGTATTTATGACGTGCAGTTAGGTGGATACCTATTTGCTCAAAATGTCTTCAATTGCACTGATGATAATGGTTTTTCCACTATCGTAAATCTTGTCTAGGTGCAGTGAGGGACAGGTATCGTTTCAGGGTGAGCCAGATTGTAGGAGAAATAGCAGTGGTGTGACTTGTAGGTAGCTTTCCATCATATGCATGCATATAAATGTACTCTTTTCAAGGGCAGGAATGAGGGCCTTTCAAGAATGAGAAAAAGAAGGGAATACACCTATCTGGAATGGGGTGCAGGGCAACTTACTTCTTCCCAAAGAAGCAATTTTACAGTGGAGAGCAATTAAAGTGAAATATTTAAATGCTCAATTCTGCATGATTGACTGATGCAGATTTCCTAGCAAGTACAGAATTGGCATGAATATATTTTGCAAATTGGCATATTCCAGAAAATCTACAACTTTTTAATATTTCCATTTGTTCCTAAATTCTTAGAACATCCCATTAAAGTCAAAAGGGCTGTATGAATCAGGCCTTTATTGAGGCCACTGGGTAAATTGCAACAGGCAAATCAGTAATCTGGATAGGTCATACACTTTCCAAGATCACTACAGACCACATGAAGTAGACCACACAATGCAAGTTTAGTTCAATACTATCATCTATCATGTAATAATTTGCCCACCGAAGAATGTCCATATCTAATTCCCAAAGTAGTGTTGGAAAATGAGGTTGTTAGTGTGTCTAGTTTCTTGCACTATAGCAGCAAATGGGAAGGTTACCCTGGGCTTGATTAACAAAACTTCACAGAGCAAAATACAAATATGGAGATTTATTAACAACGAGCGCAGGAACAAGAAAACTATAACTTTGTCCAATGTTTGTTGAGATGTGAAATATAAGCAGCATTTCATTCCCCAGCAATCCATCAAGAAAAAGTAAATTGAATACATCCCTATGTTTAAATATAGAACCTTGATGATTGTTCAGGCTGTGCTGCTCCTGCCAGAGCAAGGGAAGCAGTCATCTTCGCCCATATACAAATCACATCTCAATTTTTCAGACATTATGACACCACCAATATTAACATATCCTATAAAAAAACAGGAACATTGGTGCTCAATATGTAAAATACAAAGATCAGTTTACTTGCCAAGAGAATTGACATGGAAGACTACAAAAAGTGTGGTTAGGGTCAACATGTGTAGTTTAGATTACCTACCTTTGTAGTCCTGCTTGCAATACTCAACCTGAAAACTATAGATATGCTGCCAATGTGGAATTAGCTGAATTCACACCCATCATTCCATTATCAGTGACATGGCTTTCTCCTGGAGAATCTTCTGTGCTATCCTCGATAGCGCATGAGTATTGGTAGGTTGCACCGTTTCATCATTATCTCCAGTTCCGCGAACATAGACAAGCAACACATGTTGAAATAAATGCTGCAGCTGCACACATGAGCCATGCTCATCCCTCACATAACAGAACACAGGGGGATGATAATTTAAATGTGTAAATATAATGATACCATGATACATTTCAACACATTCCACAACATGAGTCCCTGTATACACACAAGTGTATACTCAATGAAATCTACCCACACTGTTGTCATATCAGACCCACGTGCAATTCAGACTCCAGTGAAACTAGACCCAAATTTACAGCAGCGATTTACAATGTACTTTTAAACAGTCAACATAAACTTTATTTGAAAAAAAATCTCCTTCTTTAAAACTCGCTCAGGAACAAGCCTTGTCAGATATGGTGGATTTGGTAAAGGAATTATAGATTTTGATAATAAGCAAATGACATAAAGTGACTACGTTGACAGCAAGAATATATAGCTAAAATAGTTCCTATGACTTGGATGCCTGAATATTATTTAATGACTCATACCCTATACCACACTGATGCCTGAAACAAAACTGCCACTTTTATTTTTAATGTTGATTCACCAGCACTTCCAATAGATGTGATTAACACAACAATTTGGCAATTGAATCAGCTTTAACACAAAAATGCAAATCAAAACGGGTATTGAGCATCACAATAGGTGTGGGGTCAGACTGCCCTTCATTTACCTCACCGTCCCCGTACTAATGACAGCTCATTATGCCTACTTACTGCCTATCCACCAGCAACAAGAGCAATCGTGGAAAATATCAACAGTTTTGCACACAAGGAAGCAAACCCAAGTTTGGTTTCAATAAAACATATCCTCTCCACGTGTTGTATTCGTTTTAACTTTTTTTTGTGTGTCAACTCGTAATTCTTTTTCAGTTCAATACTGTGTCATTCATTTCTCCCCGGTGGAAATTAGTTCTATGGTGTGCTGAACTCTAAAGTGCCACTATCCAAACTGCAGCCCACTGTGGTACGTGAACCATGGAGGTCACTTTGGAAAAGTGCTGCCCACGTTGTTGAAACTATAATGGCCGCCTGCCTGCCTCTGAGAAGAGTTTAGGATGGGAGATTTGTCCATCTTGACTATAATGCTTACAAATAAAGCAGAACTGAACCCTTTTCAAGTTGCTGTGTTTTCATCCGGCCATAGCATGAGGTCTGATGACTAACAGCGCGTGGGTGTACTGTAACTTTGTTCCGAAAGCTTTCCAGTGACTGGAGAGAACAGTGTCCGACTCTCCAGAGGCTTAGCTATAAAAAAAACATGCACTGGTACCAATGCAATTACTGCATCGTCGTTTGCACCCACTGATCAGTGGAAAGCCGTATTTGCACCACCTGACCAACGCAATGAAATAGCTTTTTTTTGAACAAGTCATTCAAAATTCCGTTTTGTACTGATGGACGAAGCAAATGTCAGAGCAAAAATGAACTGGTAACTGCTAGTGGGGTTCTCTTTCCTCAAGTTCCTCTTCCTTATACCATGGGTAGGATCAGTGGTTCATGCCCATGTGTGGGAACCAGGCTCTCTACATCATCCACGTGGTTCCCAGGAGTCGATCACCATTTTCAAGATTCTACAGCACGCTACAGATCATCAAAGCCCTTCGTCTAACTATATTCTCTCAAAACATACAATATACTGTCTCAGATCGTTTTCTCTTCTGCTGCTTGAGTAACTGAGTATAGCATCAGAATGCATTGCATGTCTTTAATAGTTTGACGAAACCACGAGATCCTGCAGTCCTCAGAAATGCTCTCTACTGATCTACCTAATCTCTTATATTAACTATTGACTCTATTCTATCAAAGCAAGGTGGATCCATCTCTGCGATCTTTAGCTTGATGACAGTGGGGCTTATTGCATGGACGTCCTACCGTGCTCCCTGGGACATCAGTACAGGGAGTGGTTTCCAGCCTTTTCTCTGATCCTTGACCAGTCCTATACATCTACAGACCTCATACTGAAACAATTCAGACTTCAGACTTCTAAAAGAGTGCTTGAGATCAAAATCAATGCCGTGGTCATGAATGTCTTCCTTTTTTGACAAGACCTGCCAAAAGCAGTTAAGAGGGTCATAGAAGTAGAACCCCAGACCTTCAAATTAGAAGACATGATCAAAGGCCTCTGATCTACAATATCCCAAATGATGAAGACCTCTGCTGACCTGACTGGGCGAGCTGACGATTTCGAGGGTTGCTCGCGGAGGAACAACTTGCGATTCATGGGCTCCCCAAAGAGATTCGAAGGAAGAGTTCTAGAGGGATTTCTAAAAGGCTGGCTGACGTCCATTTTTCCTGTATCCGACTTCTCTCTCTGTTTCATAATCAAGTGGGTCAACAGTGCACTGACTGCACTGGTTGGCCAAGGCAACTATTAACATTTGGATATAATGGTGACTGAGTGGGAGGACTTTGCATTTGCCAGGAACGTACTGCCACTCCTCGAATGTATATAGAAAGATACACAACAGTGGCTGACCTTGCTGCTATTCATATTGGGAAGAATAGCCCTATTTAAAATGATGATTCTCTCAAAAGGCATGTATGTCCTTCCAAAAAACCCCTTTTGAATACTTAATTCAACCCTGAAATCCACAACTCATCAACTGAGAACCTTCTTTTGGCAGAGCAAACATCATAGAGTGGCATTCGCAAAATCCTGTAAATCAGTCTCTGATGATGGCCTTGCCATTTTGGACTCCCGCTGCTACTATTTTGTGGCTCATTTACTCATTGTCAATGATAGGGGTTAATGAGTAGCCAAATGACCCTGTATATTTATCAGGACAAAGGGTGATGAAAGCTAAACCTCCAATGCACTATTTATCTGGCAGAAGATTACTGACTGAGATATCCCCAGCCACTCGGACCCTAATTCATGCCTGTAACTTGGCTTGGCTCTTACAACAATTCTATGGAATGGTAAACTGACGGGCAAGACTCCCTTCTGGATGGGCATCCAACTACCTAAGGTCAACAACCTACGGGGCTTTCACGGATGGAATTTCCTAGTCGTTTCTCATCTGGACCATGTCCTTTTAAATATTGTCTTGAAATCCATTGAAGGAATGAAAAAATGAATTTGGCCTGTAAAACATACAATTGTTCAGGTACCAAACACTATGTTACACAATCCAATTTTACATAAAGTCAGATGTGGACATTCCTGAATTGAACTGGTTAGTTGCTAAACTGACCATGGCTCAATTGTCCTCTAAGTTGCAGATCTCTAAGCTGTATTGCTCAATAATAATTAACACACCAGATACGTTCCCCCAAGCTCAAGATGGATTGAGAGGCGGACCTGGACCCGATTGAGGATGAGGACTGGAGATTCACACTTATGGCCCTAAGTGAGGCTGCTATTTCCATAAGATTCTGACTTATTGAGTTGGAAAATACACAAATCTTATCTATTTTACCCCCAGGCCTATGGCGCATGCACAGAAGTACCAAATCTGAATTGTTTCTTATGCATGACTGAAGTTGGAGACATTCTTCACACTATATGGCCATGCAGGTGTATACAGCCTTTCTGGTGGTCAGTTAAATGGGATTGCTGGGTGATTCTTGGTTGACACTTAGAATCAGCCCCCTGTTAGCCTTGCTCAACGTAGTAGAAGATGATTAGTTTACACAGTGGGAGAATATCTACACAATTGGGCCCTTATTGTATGCAAGAGAGGGATTGCACAGCATTAGAAGGCAGTCAAACCTCCATCAATAGGTGGTTGAAGTGCTAGTATGAATAGGAGTTGTACTCTCGAGAATCCATTTTATGAGGCATGGGGATGTCCTGAAAAACAGACTAGAATATGGGATGAATGCACCCAATATAGGGGCATGTCATTGATAAGAACAGTGAATACGTTTACCTGGCCAGGGAATGATTATCAGCGCCAATCACACAACTGATTTACGGAGAACTTCTGTTACTATGCTACTGGGAGGTGGAGCTGGGGTCAGGAGGCTACTGGAGCATTTAGGTCACCATGAAGACAGTGAGAAGAAAGGGAGGGGTCACACAATCTCCAGGTGATGGAATCTCGGCCCTTGAGAGACTGTGGACCAAGGGTCAAGGGTCTTACCTTTCATTCAACTACACTGCACCCAAAGGAGTCCCCTCGATAAGCTTGGGGTGCACCTGCACTATGATAGAGGATTTCTCTCATTCTTCAATGCTGACACAATGGAACATCTCTTTAAGCTCGCCCACAATTTCTCCCAGAAAATGTTCCCTTACTTCTGGGTCAGACATAATTCATGTCTAAGGCTCACTTGATTGTAACGAAAACGAATCTATTCTTTGTAATTTACTCCTATCTCAATATGCAGGTCACTAACCATCTGAACTCTGACAGAGCCATCTTAGCTTTGAAACGTCTGTGGTTGATGAGCACCTAGACGCCTCGGGGCATTCGAGTGCTTTACAAATCTAAAATCAAATCAATTGTATTAAACATGACAATACAAGGCCTATTCATCACTAGGGGTGGGCGGAATTTGCGTAGTCGCGCTACGCAAAGCTCTGCGAAACGGTAAAAATCTCCGCGAGCACGCAGAGTTCTGCGAACACGCGGAATTGCTTGTTCCGCCCGTTCGCAATGCTTTTTTCCTGTTCGCGAACGCTGTTTGCGTGCTCAGGGGGAAAATTCTCGCGAACACACATTTTGCAAGCGCGAACAAGCAAAATATTCTGCGAAGCCGCGGATCGCGGTATTTTTGGCAATTTGCGTTCTCCGCAGACCGCGAAATTACCCAAATTCCGCAAATTCCGCGAGCGGAACGGAATTTACCGCCAAGGCCTATTCATCACTTAATTATCCTATCAAAAGACTGCTTGAGCAATATTGTGAAAGAATGTTATTACTTTATTATGTGCCAAATAATAATAATTGCTAAAAATGATGTCATTAAGGACCAGTTATATCATTATAGTTGTCAAAAACACTGGTCGCATTTTGTGTTCATTATTTTGGAGACACTACATAAGTGTGTGAACTAACCAATGCACTGATAGGCCAGTTCATAAAATTCCAAAGGGGGTCGGTCACAATCTGATCTACCTAATTGATATTTTTATACATCCGTCACTGAATAAGCTCTCGTAATTTTCAATTTGTTTTTTCTATTATTGCTTAGTATGTACTGGATACTTTCTTATGCACACTTCATGCCTTTAGGCAATCTTTCATGGATAATATTCATAGTTTTTCATAGCAAAGGTGTTAATATTTTGTTCCTGTAATCAATTACAGTATAATATCAGCCAGAAAAATGTTCATCCCACTATCTAGCTTTACAAGAAGTGGCATCACTGGTTTTCTGCCAAAACCATCTTTAAAAGAAGGATGGGCCAGGGAAGATGACTTATTTTCCCATCGCCCATCTCCGCAGAGTGACATCCTGTTTTACCCCTGCTTCATTTAAGTCCTCAGAGTGTCCCGCCACCCAAGCATTCCTATCAAAAAGCAGTGGACACGGACAAGGACATTGCCTGTTTGGGCCTCTTATGACCAGAACCCCAGTTACACTGAAACCTACAAGATAAGATATAATTATGTGCCTCACTTAGTACCCCTGACTACCAATCCGCACAATGACACCAAGACACCACAAACACCTATATAACATCCTCACTACACATAGACCCTGCCTCATATATATTTCACTAACCATCACACACACACTCAAAGAACACACAATTCAACTCATGCTCATTACCGCTCGATCTGCAGTACTCCATGCACCAGGTATGACAGACCTCATCACCTACCACTAGACCTCTTCATCACAGAAACATGTTTTGCCCCCACATTTTCACGCATCCTAGAATTCCTTCTTCCCATGTTTTACTGCATTTATCTTGTAGACTGAATACTTGAGAAGAGAGGAGGTCTTACTGTTAAACATAAGTTGACCTGGTCTGGTTCTGTAGGCAAGCAAGTGATACTTAATTCCATAGAGCTACCGTAATGCCATTCCCACTCTTGGTAACTCAGACCACCACCTTCAATCTCATCTACAGGCCTTCTTGATAGAACAAAGATTTCATTCATACATTCTCGCTTCTCCTTGCCACCTCAATCATCCAACACACCCACACAACTTCTGAGACAAAACAAAACCTAATAAAACCTAATCTATACATTCAACCTAATGCAGCACATCACCCAGCTAACACACTCTAAATGCTGGATCCTCCACCTCGTCTTTTCAACATCACCAACAATCCATTGTAAACCACCTATAGTTATGGACTGTACTGAAGAACGCACCATTCCTATTTCCTTGCTTTGCATCCTACCACCAAACCAAGGAGAACCTGAAAGAGAAGACCAAAACTTCAGATCCTTCAAAGACTTCTCATTGACAACCTAACACATGAACTCATCTCTCTCCCTGTCAACATCAGCTCCAAAGCCAACATCCTTCTAAGTGATATCAACACTTTGTTTTGGAAAACTCTTTGAACGTCCACGCTTTAATGAAAACATGGGAGTGCACCCCAAAACCCTCGTCACCGTGGTACTTTAAAGACCTCTCAGACAATAAACTCTCCATCCACAGACAGTAAAGAAAATGGGAAAAGGCAGAACTCCTGATGACCTCATGATATTGAAGTCCTTCTGCACAACACACAAACAGGTCATTAGATGAACTAAAGCAAAGCACTATACTAACACCATCGATGAATACACCAAGCGAAGCAGAACACTTTTCAAGACAATAAAGCACTGTATCCTACCAACAAACCAAGGACACCCTGAAAGAGAAGACGAAGACTTCGGATCCTTCAAAGACTTCTCCATTGACAACTTAATGCATGAACTCATCTCTTTCCCTGCCAACTCCAGATCCAGTGCCAACATCCTTCTAAATGATATCAAAGCTTTTTCTCGAAAACTCTGTGAATGTCAATGTTCAAATGAAAATATGAAAGTACAAGCCAAAACCCCTGTCACCCTGGTACTCTAAAGACCTCACAGACAATAAACTCTAAAATCCACAGACAGGAAAGAAAATAGGAAAAAACAGAACTCCTGATCACCTCATGATACAGCTCATTAGATGAACTAAAGCAAACACCATAGATGAAACCACCAATTGAATCAGAACACTTTTCAAGACAATCAACTAATGCATCAACCCATGCCAGACCACCCTATCCCACACTTCACAGACAAGTGTAATGCCATCAACCTCTTCTTCATGGAAAAAATAAAGAGGATCCAATAGTACATTGATAACACCAAGCCTGCTTCTCCACCTATGACCATGCATTCTCTTAGAATCCCACAATGGCTATCCTTCAATCAATCAATCAGGAGTTTGTAAAGCACGACTACTCACCCATGAGGGTCACAAGGCCTTCACAGCCTTGTCTCTCACAGATCTTGCCGGCATACTCTACTACTTCAAAGCCACTTCAAATAAGATAATCTATTACCCTTGTCATCAAAGCTCTCTCCAGGAAAGGAAAAAAAACAAGGCAGCAATCATTTTCCATCTATGCACCCAGGATCTGAGACAACAGCCCCAATGCTGATTCAATTTAGGTAAGAGTTGAAGACACACCGCTTTAAAGAACTCCACATCACAATGCAGTAAAAATGGAATAGCTACCTGTGAGAAATTGGGTTATTATTTGACTGGGCTGTGAGCCCTGGTCAAGCAGCAACCACAATCCTGGTCAGAGAAAGGCACAAGCAAACCCAAAATTAACCTGTGCTCAACTCCCTGGTTGCTTGGCACAGAGCAGTCAGGCTTAACTTAGAGGCAATGTATAAAGTAGTTGTGCAATACTTTGTTGTAGGTATGTATCTCTCTGCAGAGCGAGCTCTCCCTTGGGCTTAGCATTCTACTCAGAGAGTTCTGTACGCTCTATGTTCTTTCATGGAGTGCTATTCCTTGAATGTGTTGGGCATTTTTTGTTATGGCCTGAGCCTCTTTATGTGCTCAATGTGTTATATATATTTTGTTTATGTTTGAATGTGGATGTCACAGCCAGTGCTGGCCTTGGTGTTGGTTAGAGCAGACTGCTGAGCGGCCGATGCAGAGGATGCACTAACTGTGTGCTCTGTTTATATTACTACTTGTTGCTGCAATTAACATACAGTGCACAACCTACCTGGATTTTTTGTGGAATTCCTCTTGCAAAATTTGGCAATGAGCTGATTTGCTGATAATCAGGAGTTTCCGCATTTTGGAGCCTGCAGCGGTGATGCTTATTTGTCTTCTTCCGACACCCTCATCATGGACTTGGTGTCGGGAGGTGCTACGCATCTCATGTGGAGTGCTGTGAGTGTTTACCTCTGCCCACGTTGTATTCTGTATTTGCTCTGCAATTTTGTTTGCCGCCTATGCTCAGGGGCGTAGCTCCAGGAGGGGTGTTTGGGGTGTTACACCCACCAAAACAATGTATTCTGTAGTAAATAGTTGGGTACAAATGCTTTCAGTCGTGTAATGTGAAGTATCCATTGGATTTCACCAGGGAATTTTACATGCCCACACTGCTGTCAAAAACACACACTCTTGTCTATGTTTTGAAGGCCTTAAAAATTCTGCCTAGCTTGAAAAATATTGCAATTTAAGTACCCCTAACAATCCAAACTCGTCTCTCTGTCCACTGCCCCTTAAGCCCCCCAATGTTCTGCTTCTCATCTAATGTGTGACAAGATGTTGTAGTGTGATTGTTTGGAAATCTGAAGCTCACACCCCCCAAGCTATGCCCTGCCTATGCTTGCTCTTACACGCCCTGTACTTTACAGTTGATTAACCACATTCACATAGAAACACGCTCATTCATTCATTACACTCGAAGGCGGCCATATTTATTTGGGATTTCTCCTGAAACACTTTTTAGATCAATTAAGGCCACACGATTACATGTATTATACCCCAGCTGCCATTTTCAATTAGCTAGTGTTAGTAACTATGCTGCCATCTTGGTTTGGGCAGTCATTATGGCTTCTTCAATTGTGAAACCACTTCTGGATTGCAAATTCGGTGGAACTTATATGCATATGACTGTTAAGGCTTTGTTACAAGTGTATCGGCCTATGTTTATACCTGTTATCACCTGGATTCATATTTGCATTATCACTTGGATTCATATTTGCACAGATTATTGCAACATAGATTTAAGTTGCTTACTGATATTGAATTGCAGGTTTTGCTTATGTTCAATTAGAACTATGGCTACAATGTCTGCAACAAATTTTGCCCAAATTGCCCAATTCCTGCAGAACCCTGGGAAGCCAGCAGTTAAATGGAGCATGTGGCTAAGATCTTTTGAAAATTATCTCATTGCTGTTGGAGTTGAAGAGTTTGATCCGAAGCGCAAAGCTGTTATTCTTTTTGATCACTTAGGCCATGAGGGCCAACAGATTTTTGGTAATTTACCCAAAGCTGTGGCACCTTCTGGTGAGTCTGGTGATTGGGACAAATTCTCTGAAGCTATTACCAGCCTCAAGAAAAAATCTGCGGAAGAACCTGGTGTATTACTTAAAAGGTTTGATTTCTTTAAAAATCATCTGATGAATCCATAGAATAAGCTGCAACCTGCAATTTTGGTGCATCCTTTGACATTTCTCTATGGCATCAGTTTGTTTACAGCTGTTTTTCTAAGATGAAGCAGTAGAGACTCCTTTACTGCAGGTATCCTTCATTAAGTGAAGTCCTGGATTTGGCAAAGAGTACTGAACGCTCTATTGTGTCTACCCGCATGATGACTCAGATGAGAGCCATACCTTCTTCCATCTTTGTGAATATGGTGGGAACTCTAGAATATGTTGATGCATTTCGCCTGAAGGACAAGAGTTATAAACCTATATCTCAGAATTCTACCCATTTTTGTTTCAGGTGTGGGCCCAGGTCACATTTAAGTAATTTTGCCCAATGTCCTGCTGTTGGTAAGCTTTGGACCAAGTACAAGAAATGTGGGCACTTTCACAGTGTCTGTAAGATAGATAAGAATTTGATGAAGGTGCACAACATTGATGTGTCTGATAATGACAGTGTGCTGGATTTCTCAAATCTTGTGTTAAACCTGGAAGTGGATTCTGTGGTGGTTGGTTAAGTTAAGGATCCTGTTTGTCAGGTAACTCTGGGTAGTGCCCTCACCATTGATAAGATGTGTGACTCAGGGGCACCCATTGCAATCATTTCTGACACCTTATTCAACTCGCATTGGGGTGCAAGTGTGAGTTTTAGAATGTCAGATGTCAGATGTTATAATTATGATCAGCTGGGGCAAGATCAATACAGTATTTAACCAATTCACTGTGATACTAGTTTCTTGTAACTAATTAGGAAATTTATCAAATGGCATATTAATTTTGGGTCCTTTGAGTCCAGAGTTTGTAGTATAGCTGATCTGCATGTACGGATGCCTTTTTCATTGAAGTGGCTCCTCAGGAAGTGGCGACGATGGACACCTAATATTGGGCAGATGCATATTAAATGTACGAGATCCTGTTTTGGTGACCCACATAGGCTACATGCTTTCGAACCATTGAACTCCCAGCTGGGATGGTCAGCGTTGGAGGGCAGCTTTCCCATGCGCAGTTGAAGAAACTGTGTTTTTATATGAGCAGGGAAGGCGAGGCCCAGATATACCGCTGGCTCTGGTTTAATGTAGGAATGTAGGACCATCCATGCATGTGCTCGTTTGCTTAATCTCGATTTATCATCTAATTGCGAGTGCATTTTTGCTGCTCTTTTCATGGCTAGTTGAAATGAAGTCCAAGGTAGGTTTCTTTGCCAGAGCTCGGCTGTCCTTGTAATTTTTAGTGAGGCGTCTAAATACTTTGCATATTGCGATTTAGGATCGTTTTGCAGGGCATCCCAGAGTGCTTTATTGATTTCTAATCCCCGGTTCAACCAGATTTTATACCAGATTTTAATTGCCTCGTACCTTCTAAGCAATCGCTGTTCCTGCAGGCCGAACTCCAAGCGTACCTGGGCTGGTGAGGCATCTCGCGGTAAACAAAATACTCTTTTGTACACTCGTGTTTGTATATTATCCAGAATTACTGCATTGTTTCCACTGTGGACCACACTTCCGTAAGCGATACCTGGAAGCAACTTTGCTTTGATCACTGCCATTAGTGGAGTAAACAGTGGACCTTTTATATTTTTCGATAAGCTGCAGAATGCAAAGAGTAATGCATTACCCTTTTTTTGTATGGCTTCGTGTTGCTTTGTAAAAGAGAACCTTCTATCCAGATATATCCCAAGATACTTGTAGCTGTTGACCACTTCTAGCCTTGAATTATTTATTGTAAAAGAGTAGCAGTCGTTTTAGCAGCACAGCAGTCTTTCTTCCTGGCAGAGTATCCACAAGTCCAGAATTGTATTGAAGTGGTGGTGTCTGCGTGTATAGTGTAGTGTAGCTCCTATTTCCCTAATAGGCTCTGCGCATTGGAATAATATATCCTATAGGTTTGACATAGGACTAAGGTCAGTATGTCCCTATCGAGTATATTAAACTTAATTACTTGTGCCAGCTAGCTCAGAGGCCACTAGAAACTCCTTGGATAACAAGAAGGGAGTAGTTTCTGGCAGCCGTAAAACATGACCACTTTGTTTCCCTTTAGAATCAGAACGTGTCCCAGAGTCGTGGAAACAATAGATAACCGTTTCACTCAGCTCAATCGTGCATGCTTAGTTTTCTCCAAGTTACACAGAAAGAAATAGACGGGCGTTTCAATAAAAGATTTATTGAACAGTCTTGTTTCTGGTGTAAGTAAAATGTGCTGTTACGATCACAAGACAGTATGCGAGATAAATAATGTACAGTGTGAGCAGTAGAAATAAATAATACTGCGAGAACATTATCTTTTAGTACATATGCTTTTATATAAATAACACAGACTAAAAATGCGAGTACTCATACGATGCATTTCTAAGCTAGTTCTACCCCAATGTACCTAACCTAACCTAGGTGTAGGGAGAGGTATGAAGTAGGTGAAGTATTCCTTACTGTGGTATACTAAGAGTATGTTTAAGCCTAGTATGCCTAGTATGCCAAGAGTCCCTCTAGGTTCTTGTCAGCTCCATACCTGAAGAATGAGAGAGGTAGGAATCTCTTTGCCAGACTCGAACTCCAACACCCCGCAAGGGAAGTCAGATCACTGGAAGCTGGACTCTCTGCGTGCAGGGATGACAGCGTCTTCTCAGTGCGTCAGGCCGGGAAACGGGCTCCTCTGAAGTCGAGGTCTCCTCTAGTTTACAAGGGCTAGGGAAGGTATATTTATACCTGAGAGGTACCTCAGAATGTTAGCATTGACGTGGGTCGGACAGCGGAAGACGTCATGAATGAACCCCTAAGGAATAATGGTTCATGCATAATATATGAGTCCTTGAAGAAATCAATAGTCCTGGGCTAGGGAAACTCCCGCAGCCTAAGGGTCTGTTCTTCATGAACTCGTTGTGACGTTAGGGTGGACGGATGTCAGAGACCATGCCTGTATTTGGAGTGCACGGTTTAATGCCTAAATAAGGGCTGGGATTTTATGCCTATATAAGGGCAGGGCGAATTGTGCCTATATAAGGACATGATACTGGAAAGCCCGTTTATGGACACCCTAAGAGGAATACAACACCCACTCCACTTTCGTGTGTACGATAATACTAAAATGCTAAACATTTAAAATGCTAAACATTAAATGGAGTACCGCATATTTAAAAATATTTCTTAAAAGCATTAAAAAACATAGTAAAAAATGCAAAAGGTACTGTACATTTGAAGCAAATGCTTTTCATTTCAGGCATAAAGTTCGAAAAGAAATGCAATTGGAATGAAATAAGCAGTAATATTTACATGTGACAGAAAATGATCGATAAGTTGTTCAAAAATCAAAGTCATTTCATGTCATGAAAATTAATAAACTGTTCTAGACACACAAGATGACTAAGTGTCCGTGGAAGTACCTTGAAGTCTGTATTATAAAGCTAGTTCTACTTTAAGCAGATTGAAGTGCCATTTTCGTTCGAAAAATGGGAAAAAGTTCAATTTTGGTAGAGTTCCAAGTTGTTTTGAAAAATGAAGGCCAAATTGTTACTGCATCTCTGGAACACTGTATGCTGAATCAGAGTCAGTTTACGGGTCTGGTGTAAACATGAGATCCTCAATTTCTATAGACAAAACATCATCCACTGTAGTTGGTGTCAGTTGGAACACCTCGTGTAGTAGATTAATTGCACAGAGATGAGAAGCATCGCTTCCAGCATAGATTGCCTCAGCAATGTTCGCGTCCGTTGTTACCTGTGTGCCTGTAGATCTTTCTCGTACCTCAGCAGCAGCCGGAAGCGTCTGTGAGATCTCAATGAATGCTGACATCAGGATTGGTAGCCTCTGGGGACAACACAGAGCATGGGCCGTTATCGGGACCAGCAGAGTATCGACATCCGTTGGCGTAGCTGATGGAAATGTTAGACAGGTGTCCAACACGCATTCTTCACCGCATTGCAGGCATCGTAGAACAGATAAGATGCAATCTTGCCAGATTGGTCTGAATGACAGGAACCAAGTTGTATTAAGGTCCCGTAAACGAGTCATGCCCAAAAGCTGTACTATTCGCTCACGGCACTTTCGTTCAAGGAGAGCTTTCTCCATTTCGCTCGGAGTGATGTCTGCGAATAGGCTGGCCATAGCGCAATAGCAGGAAGAGAAATAAAATTCTGGCAACAAGTGCTAGAATTAATGGTATGCCACCAAACACCGAATGTGCAAAGTTCGGGATGATTCCGAGTATTGCCTGGAAAGGCGCTAACAGACCGGAGCAGATGCTCTTAAATACATGTACAATTCCGGTTGTATCAGACATATTGAAGATACGTCCTATCATTTCTACGAAATGTATAGGGCAGTTTGTACGTATTAAAGTCTGTATATCAGCCGAAGTCCTTGCTACTTGTAGATCATAGGTTTCTTTGGCCGAGGTCAAAGGCACTGTTTGCTGAAAAAGCATGGCTTTCATTCTGCTCAAAGTATCAAATCCTATAAAAGAGACGTTCAGCGAAGGCCATAGAGGCGACTCCCTGACTGTGTCTATTGGGGAAAACAATACTTGCATACAGCAAGTGACCCTGGAGTTGACCGTTACTAGATATGGGATGCCTGGCAGCATGCCGCAGCAACTCTGATCATTCAACATGAGGTAACTCCCATTAGAAAGTTGTCCAAACGTTGGATTAATCACAGCAGCTGGTGTACCCTACTGATGGCAAGACAAATTTGCCACAGAACCATTACAAGCCCCGTGTAAAGAAATGTCCTGACATATAAGTGAACCGCTCAGTGCACGTTTACAGTGTGTACCGCTCAAAAACACTTCACGTTCCCCACTCCAACATCTATATGTATACGGTAAATCCCAAGATGTCTTAATGTATTCCTTACCCAACCTTTCATATTTGCTTGCTTGCATTTGTCTGAGGCAATACTCAAACTGAAAAGTACTCACAGGTAATGTTATTTTGCCATGAATAAGCCATTCTGTAGCTGGTTTTTCTGCCACTGTGAATGGTAACTTTTCCAGTTTTTCAATGCTCAGCACTGTATACTTTGCTCCTCTTTGTGCCAGTTCGATCTGTTTATCAGTTAGATTGTATTCTGCAAACAGAGCCAATGTGTTGATGAAACGCCAAGGCACATAGCCCGCTCGCAAAGATTGCAGCGTCCCGCTTAATAACACAATAGAACGTAATTGAGATTGGCCTTGCTGTAACATCGCCAAATCTTGTTCTAGTATGTCGATAGCAGAGGATACAATGCCATCCAATGAATATATTCTGGAGGACAAAGTTGTTAACCCATTGTCGACCACAGAGAGTGTTTTCTCTAAATTAATACAATCAAATTCACGTATTCGTTCTGCGGCCTCCATCTGTGATACTTTCCATGCTTCATTATAGGCAGCATAAATGCCGGCATATATGAAACGTTTTTGACAGCGGTTTTCTTGGTCCAAGCAAGAATTCCCTAAGGTCTGCGTCCTTTTTAAGTAAGGTTAAGTGTTGTTTCACATCCTGTAGTGTAGACTTATGCAGCCAATCGAGGCATAATTTTCCTACACTGTATGTTGTCACTACCCCCGGATGTTTTCTTTGGACATATCTTGGGTCTGGCCTATGAATAGTAAAGCCCTGAGTTTTATTCAGGAATCTTTCCTGACAGTTATTCGTGTCTGTGGGCCAGATCAACCATTTTTCCAATCAGGATTAGATCTGTTGAGTTGTAGTATATTGTCAACTGTCACCACTGCCCGTGTATTATTATCAGTGGCAGGTGTTGGTACAGAAGGTGTGTTCATCTCTTTGATCTTGGCTAATCCAAGACAAGATGTTTGTTGGATGGTTTCATTGAAAAACATTATTTGTTCAGGGATGATACAGGCTCTAAATAAAGCTTCTATCCCCTGCACTTGCCAATCTTTAGTACCCCAGACAGTTTTTGTGTCTATTGTGTCTTTCCAAAAGTCGAAACCCTGTCTAGACAGTTGGGCAATAAAGGCTGTAAATCTGTTTTGTATTAGTTAACATAATTTTCAGCCCTGTCTTGTTTACATTTTTATAGTAAAACATTTCTGGATCAGATGTATTGTAACCTGAAAAATATGGAAACTTGTTGGCAAATGTTTTTGAACTACCTTTAGGTGGTGTAGGACAATGTTCCCATTGGTTAAACATAAACACATTTCTTGGATATGCAGATTTATGCAAATAATGATGACCATAGTGGTTATAACAATACAGTTGTTCATAGTCTGATGAACCCTCTAAATATTCATTTTTAGAAAATGCAGCAGATTTTTTTAGGTCATACATTATGTCGTTAACAGTCTCAAAGTCAGAATAGGTACTGGACGAAATTAGATCACTTAGTGAAATTTTAAACAAATGTGGAATGTTCAATTGTTCCGTCGGACCGAAGATGTCAAAATCTGTTTTGTCCCACACTATACCATCCTGTATAGGAACAGCTGTGATGTTCACTGATGACAAGTCTCTTGCTTCACGTCTTTTCCTTCAGTATTCACATGGATGTACCTGCCACTTATAAGCACGCTCACAGTTGTAACCAAAGCTAGCCAGAGCAGGAAAACAAAAAGTCAAGATGTAATCCAGAGTTCAATCCATGGAGAAACCAAATAAGTCTTTTTCAGAAAGTGAAGAAAGTCTTGTACTTGCTGCTTGAATTTGAATGATGCTGGCGTCGTTTCAGGTTCACTCGGATCTTCTGAGAACGTATCAAAGTTAATGAAATAGCCAGAAGCAGTTCTGTCAATTGTTGGAATTGCAACAGGATTTGTAGAAATCACTGGAACCAGTTCATCACTTGCTACATTGGTGTAGACAGGTGTATTTGGACGAACTGTTACTTGGTGTTCAAGAGGGATGAGTTCCATAGCGTTGTTGCTTAGTCCTACATCTGTTACAGCTGAATTCTCGATTGTTATCAGTCTTTCAGTCTGAACCTCTTGGATAGTAGCGAGAGGAGTGCGTCTGCTACTAGGTCGGAGTCCACGAGGCCTACTATTTAGTATTGGCCACATACTGTGGTTTGATCAGGTCGATGGACACAAATCTTTTCTCCTTTCTTCCAGCAAGGGGCGGCAGAAGTACTGTTCTTGTTCCTTGAACTGCTAGGGCAGGTACTGGTTGTCTGTAAGAAGGTCCAAATTCCTTCTTGTCCGCAATTTTTTCTCTGACTAGATCCCCAACTTTTGGAATCCAAACAGGCCTTGCTGGGACCGCTGATTTTTCCCCAGTGGTGGTTGGCTGTAGGAATACGTTGCTTTGTTTCGTTCTTAACTCATTGAGTTCCTGTAAAACAGCCAAACGATCTTTGATATCAAACGATTTATTTTCCACCACTGTGCCTACGTGTTCAAGGTCTGGTACCCACATTCTTGTCCCAAATAGGACCTCATATGGAGTGACCCCCCCTAGAGAACTTCTTGGCAGATTATTCAATGAGCGTTGGACCCCATTAAGGTGTTTGACCCACCCATCACCCGAACCTAATACCCTAGCTATTATAGACTGCTTTATGTCCCGGTTTTTCCTTTCCACAACCGAATTTCCCTCAGGATGGAATGGAGAGGAGTACCGCAATGCAACGCCCAGACTGGCCATGGCTTCTTTGTAAGCCCGAGAGCTAAACGCAGGACCCTGGTCAGAATGTAGTGTGCCTATTGCGTATGTGCCGATAAAGACTCGCAAATCTTTTATAACAGTTCGAGCGTCAGCTGAGCGCTGAGGCCATAACCATAGGAACCTAGAGCATGAATCCACAGCAACCATGATATATTTGTAGTTACCGTCCCTTTGCAAGGGACCGCAGTGGTCCAGGTAAACACAAGCTAATGGTTTGTCTGAAATTAACAAGGGTGTCTGCGCAGGACGTTTCACTGTTGAGACTTTCATCTGTTGGCAAATATCACATTCTAAAACATAGTTTTTAGTTTGTTTCCGAATGCCAGGCCACCAATATCTTTGCTTGAGTAAAGATACTGTCGCTGAAACACCTGCATGGGCAGAAGCTATCCCTTCGTGTGCTGCTAGGATTAGTCCTAATCTGCGTTCCTTGTTTGGAATTACCCTATCCCCCACTCCAGGGATTCGAGCAAAGGAACGTTGTTCGCATCAATTACATAAGAGTACTTGAGTGGAAACTTTTTGGTAACACTGCACTGCTGCCTTTGCTTGAAGCATTGACAGCCAACATTATCTCACCGTCTATTTTTGTTTTTGAACGAGTGATCACAGCTACGGAAGCCGTCTGAACAGCCCCCTTTGCGGCTTCATCAGCCAATGAATTCCCTGCAACGTGAACGCCATCACGTTGATGACTCAGTGTGTGGATCACGTGAGCCTTTGGTAGTTCGCTTTTCAACTGAACTACTTGTTCCCAAAGCGTTTTGTGCTTTATTGTGCCACCTTTCGCATCTTTGAAACCATTTTCAAGCCAGTTTTCTATATATTCATTATACGACTGAACACAGTAAAAGAAATCGCACACTATTAGTGTGGGGAATTCTCGATCTGTACTCTCAAGTGCCAGTTTGAATGCTTGTAGTTCAGCTCGCTGAGCTGTACAATCTCCTAGAGATTGAGTTTTTGTGACCATAGGTCTGAAGATGCCCTTTCGCATGCGACCTTTAACGATTGCACACGCTGCACTGTAAGCTTGTGCAATTCGTACTGATCGAGAGGCAGAATTTCAGTAGGCAGAGGACATTCTTGTTCATATTGCAGGAATGCTTGTGTTTTTAAATCTGGATCAAAAACATATTCAACATCTGTTGCAGCAAGAGAATTAACCCATTGTATCCATCTTGGATGTAATGCTTTAGCATTTGGAATGCTTGCTTTTGCTTCTAAAGCTGGTACCGGGGTTACGACAATAATGCATTTCCCTTGGGCTAAGGCTCTTTCTTTTGCTACAGCGGTTTGAACTGCTGTCAGAATTTTTTCAGTTGAACTGAAGCGCATTTCCGCTTGTGTGTACAAATGAGATTTGTATGCGATTGGTATTTTCTCACCCTCATTGAAGGTTAAGTAGGTGAATCCGCATTGACCCGAAATTATTCGGATCACCAAATTGCGTTGACTTACGCGTGTTTGTAAGTGATTTGTTGCTAACATGTTAGCCTGGAGTGAACGCAAGATTTCTGTGTGTTTCTGTGTCCAGTTTCTGATCGAAAAATCAGGTTTGATTAATGCGTAGAAAGGTTTAACCCTTTCTGCGTAATTTAGAATGTATGTTCTTCCAAAGTTTAGGAAACCCAGGATGGATTGTAAGTTTTTTAGCGTTTTTGGAGGTTGGAGCAGCGCACACTTTTCTAAAAGTTAGCTGCCAAGCTCTTGCCTTCACTTGAAAGCTCATATCCTAGAAATAGGACATTGAGATGGGCAATTCTGGACTTTTCAAAGTTGAACTTGTAGCCCTCAGAGGCGAAACCCAGTATAATGGTGCTCACCCTGTTCAAGTGTTTTTCCAGGTCATCGTCCGTCAGATATATGTCATCGACATAGGACAATGCCTCATTGTCATAAATTTGTAGTAACTCCGTTACCCTCGCTGAGAATAAACCTGGGCTGTTCTTGAACCCTTGTGGGAGTCGACAAAAGTGACGCTGGGTCCCCATGATGGAGAATGCTGTTAAGTACCTGCTTTCAGGTGCTATGTTTTGACAAAAGAAACCATTTCAGATGTCTAATGTTGTTTTATATTTTTTACGCACAATGTTATTCATTAATGCTGTGCTATGTGCATTTGCACTGCAAAAGTTTTAGAACAAGTGTTTAGGTGTCTGTAGTCCAAAACTAGACGATATGTATTGTCTGGTTTGGAGACAGGAAACAAAGGATTGTTCATTGAGGAGGTGCATGTTTCAATCACCCCTTGATATTCAAGTTGATCTAAGATCTCCCTGACCTGTTTTTAGCTTCTTGCTTTATTGGGTACTGCCTTTGTGCAGTTGGTTCATGTTTCAGATGTATTTTATGGTGAGGTGAGTCCTCATCCCATCCTACATGATTTTTATATAATGCTGGGGCCTGGGCCACTGCCCATTTCCTGGCATATGTATATTTTAGGTGAATTGGAATATGGTTGGAGAAGGCAGGCATAATAATGTCCTTGCCGTGTGGGCACTCCCTGACAAATTGTGGTGGCCAGTCCTTTTCTGCTAGAAGTATGTCATAGCCCCTTGATAGTCGTTCCCAAAAAAGCGCTTTCACCTGTCTAAGTTTGTCTCCCTCCATCCGGAGAGTTATTTCATATAACTTTTGGGGAGTACTAACCCTGGTGTCTACAGTCTCTACTTTAATGTACTCATTCAAGTCCACTATCTCCAGAAGTTCCTTCAGGTTCTGGCGAGCTATTGTGACTTCTGCTGCACTGTCCAGCATTGTCTGAGCCCATTCTCCGTTCTTGAGTTCTCAGTATTCTCGGCATGTCTGATTTTCAGACCTGCTACTTTCTTTTTGGAGAATTGAGGTTTTGCTTTAGTTTTTGGAGCGTGTTTGTCGTCTTTCGATTTCACGCGTTCTTCTCTATGTTCCGATCGTCATCTTCTTTCCGAAGTCTGTGATGAGATCTGAAAGGGACGAGAGGAACGTGTATCAGTATCTTGATACCTGTCAGGCTTTCTCAAATTATCCCTATTCCTGAGGTTATACCTCCTTTCAGAGGGCTCCTTTTGAGGAGACCTACCTCGGGATTGAGAACGTTTCTTATTTGAATTTTGTTTATTAGTCTCCCACTTCTTTTTAGAAGATGTAGGAGTTTGTTTAATTGAGTCCTTCTCAGGACTTTCAGATAGCTTCGGCTTCACTGGTCTTCCACCCAAACTATCTCTGCCTAATTCTGCATAAGATTGTTCAATTATTCTGGGTAGCTCAGTTTGATGTTCTGTAACATCAAATTCCCTTAATTTTTGGCGAATCGCCACTGCTGCTGCCTCCCCTTTAATATTAGATAATATTATCGTTGAGACCTGGTCGAAATTTTTCAGTAATTTCATACCTAAATTTAGAGCAGGCTCTGCCCCGTATTCGTTTTGAATTTGTTTCAGGACATCAGGTATTACCGCAATTGACGGAATGCCATGTGTTTTAGTATAGATGGCAGCAAAGACTGAGCCCCAAGTGGTGCAGTCTTCCAGTTGTGGTGTGATCCCCATTGGTAAACTGATTGTCAGTATTCTGTGTTTCTCATATGGGCTAGTATTTGGAAACACTGCTTCGATTTGAGTAATTTTTTGAGCTATCCAAAATGGAATTTGCTCACGTTTTGTGGGCATTTTACCCATGACTGCGTATAGAGTCTGTGGTGTAATTTTTAGTGTATTCCCCTGTTGGGGAGTTGGATTTGGAAGTGTCAATGGTTGCTGGACTGTGAAAGTCCGCATGACATATTGGACCAATTGTCTGTAGATTTTTATTAACTCTGTGAGTTGAGTAAGTAAATCCTCGTCTGACATCTCTTCAATGTCAGGATGAGGTGTGTAGCCGGCTAGAATCGGCCATGTTGCTCCTGGTCTACCTAGTGGACCGAGCCTGGTAATGTTTTTGTGATGTTTTAGGGCGCCTTTAAAACCAGAGCTGATGCTCCTGGTATGTTAATGGGATTTCAATATCCTCGAAAGGAATGTATTCCTCTGGTGGATCATCTTCTTTGTAGAAGTGAAACATGGGTGTTACTGAATTGGATTCAGGAAATATTACCCATGAATAGAATACCTCTGTCTGAAAGGATTCATGTGCCTCTATCACGAAAACTGCTCTACCGCCTCTTGGTGGTAGGCCATGTTTTATAAGTTTTAGAGTGATGGCTCTTCTTAAGTTTGGATGGATGTCTATAACACCCTCCTCGGTTTCATTTAAACCTGTAATGTTAAAAACTGCTGCTAGGGCTGGATCAGCCGCAGCTCCACCGTTTCCGGCTTCAGTCATTTTGTTTTTTGAAAAATGTAGAACAAGTTTCAAGGAAACAAAGATAAGGTGCACAATATTTTGGAACACTGTATCCTTCAACGTTGAGCAAACCAAGCAGCTAATATATAGGGTGTTTCCCTATGTAGCCGTGGTGGATACTTAACCCTGCCCACTCCAGACGTCTTTTGGATTATATGGGTAGGGGTCTCTGAGAGAAAAAAGCACGGCTGAGTTACTCAGTATCTAACGTTGAATTACCGCCTTACCAAACCGTTGGGCGCCATGTAGTGTAGCTCCTATTTCCCTAATAGGCTCTGCGCATTGAAATAATATATCCTATAGGTTTGACATAGGACTAAGGTCAGTATGTCCCTATCGAGTATATTAAACTTAATTACTTGTGCCAGCTAGCTCAGAGGCCACTAGAAACTCCTTGGATAACAAGAAGGGAGTAGTTTCTGGCAGCCGCAAAACATGACCACTTTGTTTCCCTTTAGAATCAGAACGTGTCACAGAGTCGTGGAAACAATAGATAACTATTTCACTCAGCTCAATCGTGCATGCTTAGTTTTCTCCAAGTTACACAGAAAGAAATAGACGCGCGTTTCAATAAAAGATTTATTGAACAGTCTTGTTTCTGGTGTAAGTAAAATGTGCTGTTACGATCACAAGACAGTATGCGAGATAAATAATGTACAGTGTGAGCAGTAGAAATAAATAATACTGCGAGAGCATTATCTTTTAGTACATATGCTTTTACATAAATAACACAGACTAAAAATGCGAGTACTCATACGATGCGTTTCTAAGCTAGTTCTACCCCAATGTACCTAACCTAACCTAGGTGTAGGGAGAGGTATGAAGTAGGTGAAGTATTCCTTACTATGGTATACTAAGAGTATGTTTAAGCCTAGTATGCCTAGTATGCCAAGAGTCCCTCTAGGTTCTTGTCAGCTCCATACCTGAAGAATGAGAGAGGTAGGAATCTCTTTGCCAGACTCGAACTCCAACACCCCGCAAGGGAAGTCAGATCACTGGGAGCTGGACTCTCTGCATGCAGGGATGACAGCGTCTTCTCAGTGCGTCAGGCCGGGAAACGGGCTCCTCTGAAGTCGAGGTCTCCTCTAGTTTACAAGGGCTAGGGAAGGTATATTTATACCTGAGAGGTACCTCAGAATGTTAGCATTGACGTGGGTCGGACAGCGGAAGACGTCATGAATGAACCCCTAAGGAATAATGGTTCATGCATAATATATGAGTCCTTGAAGAAATCAATAGTCCTGGGCTAGGGAAACTCCCGCAGCCTAAGGGTCTGTTCTTCATGAACTCTTTGTGACGTTAGGGTGGACGGATGTCAAAGACCATGCCTGTATTTGGAGTGCACGGTTTAATGCCTAAATAAGGACTGGGATTTTATGCCTATATAAGGGCAGGGCGAATTGTGCCTATATAAGGACATGATACTGGAAAGCCCGTTTATGGACACCCTAAGAGGAATACAACAATAGTATTTATACACAGTTGTGCCTTTGAAGTGGGGAGAAACTTCTAAAGGCAGTCCTTTGAAGTGCACAGATCACCCGCCTTCCAGGCCCCCACTCCAGACTACCTACAGGAGGTATGCAGCTCTTTGTGTGGAGACAGAACACAACTTTTTCAGGTGTAAGTGAGGCTGTGTCCAGCTCCTCCCTCCCATCCTGCCAGTGATGGCCCATCCAGTCATGCCTCAATTCCCATTGTGTGTCCCTGTCTAGGAGGACTGCACTAAGCCAAACTGCCAACTACACCCTGTTAAGTGACCAGAGGCAGGCTGCAGGCACCAAATGGCTACGGCAAGAAAATGCCAACTTTTTAAAGTGTCATTTTCAGAATTTAAAATTTTAACTCCAACTTCACCATAAGTTAGGATTTTAAATTCTGTTACCAGAGAGACCAAACATGAAGGGGTACCTGTTCCCATTTGGAAGTTTCACTTATAAAATGTAATAAAGTAATTCCAATTTGTGGGAGAGGTAGGCATTGTAGTAATGTAAAACAAATGTAAGAGTTTTTCACTACCAGGGCATGTAAAACTTAAAAGTACATGTCCTGCTTCTTAAATACATTGTACCCTGCCCTTTGGTCTGTCTAGTGCCTACCCTAGAGTTGTCTTACATGAATTAAAAGGGAAGGTTTTGGCCTGGGAAAAGCGTTATTTTGCCAGGTCAAAATGGCAGTTTAAGACTGCACACACAGGCGCTGCAATGGCAGGCCTAGACATGTTTAAAGTAATACTTAAGTGGGCAGCACAATCAGTACTTACAGGCTCACTAGTAGCATTTAATTTACAGGCCAGGGGCACATGTAGTGACGCTTTACTAGGGACAGACAAGTAAATTAAATATGCCAATTTGGTGTAAGCCAATTTAACATGTTTTAAGGCGGGACCACAAGCACTTTAGCACTGGTTAGCAGTGGTAAAGTGCACTGAGTCCAATGGCCATCAATAATAAATTCAGCAAAAATAAGAGGAGTGAAGGCAAAAGATTTGGGGATGACCCTGCAAAAAGGGCCAAGTCCAACACTACCTCATATATCACCTATTGACTGTATGTTTCCCTTCAACACTGTACAGTGCTCTGCTGCTTTTTGCCTATTTTTACTCATACAAATATCACTTACATGCATACATACCACACACACACACGTAGAGGGTACAGTGTTACTGTATTTCAGGTTCTCATATCTGACTGGCAAGTGGACAACTGCCCAGGTCATGTAAAGGAGCACTACTGGAGATGATCTCAGATGGAATTGGATAGATACAAACTTCAGCCATCATGCTGCCTCAAAATGAGTTTGCTTCTAGTGTGAATGATTTACAAGGGATGTTTCCAGCAGGTATATTTACGATCATACCATCACAAAATGACTCATATTCTTAATTCCCCGGTGATTTGTTTGGTTTCTTTTTTCCCAAGATCAATCAAAGAAGAGAAGAGATAATCTGAGTAACTGCAACTGTCCCTTGGTGTAAGCGTGAAGCACCGGCCCTCGTGGATGTGCCCCGAGTTCAGCATGATCAGAACATTAGCCAGTGCAACAAAGTGCCTGCAGACAATGCCTCTCAAGCTGACTGCTTTCACTGATGCCAGCCTGTCCCCAGTGTGTCTCAGTGTTACTCTGACTGACACAACTGTTGTAAATAACACTAAGACTGCAGTGTAGGAGTTTAAAGTATAGAGGTATATTTGAAACAAAGAGACAAGATTTTATGCTCCTGCCTTAGAAACAGAGCTGCAGTTATAAAATGTGGAAAAGTGAACTCTTGAAACAATGACAAGCCACCAATCACATTTAATGCATTTTGGAAAAAGCATTATAATTGTTAATGGTTCAGCTTTAGAAGCATATTCAAAAGCTATTTAGGGTGAATAATTGTTTTTTCATTGTCTTTAATCATCTGCTTTTAGTCTTTGGTGTAAAATAACACAAAGCATGAGTTCTTCTCGCTGTCTCTTTGTCTCTATCTTTACATCCCTCTACCTGGCTGTCATTCTGCCTATTTTTTAAAACTTTTTTAGTATTTCTCTCAGTTTATTATCCAGTGCAAGAGATGGTAACTCCATGGTACTGAACTATTTTGCAATAATTTAATTTAAAAATCAAAATAAGAACTAAAAGATGCAAGGTATGTCAGTTGGTTGGAATAGGGAATACTGGAGGGCTTTCAAGGAGGATCTTTAATAAAGGTGTCGGAAATTCAGAAAATTTGGAAAATTTTCTTTTTGCAAAATTAAGCAAAATTTCTGAAAAATTACCTGAAATGCGGATCCATCATTTAGCACTATATTTAATGGGAAATGTGTCTTCACGTCAATTGTTGATGCAAGGACACATTTTACAGTCACAAAATAGCATAAAAAACACAGTTGTGGCAAGAAACAGCCACTCGTGTTCTGGCCAGTCCAGTGCTTAATTTGAGCCGGGGCTTTCCGGTGCTAAGCACCAGCACTTAATTAGTTTCCGGTGCTCGGCACCGGCACCTAATTGTCAACACCATACTTAGAACAGTCTACCACATGGTGGCGCTGCTCATCTAATTTAGAGATGAGCAGAACAACGGTAGTTTAGGAATACAATATACATTAAAATTGCTAATACCTGCCTCCCCAGCCATTCCTTTAGCTTTGGGGACCTGGAATAATCTGAACTGTCGCATTTACATGCGAGAGAGATGGTTAGTAGTTGGTTTGGCAGCCATGACAAGGGCGATGGGTGGTGCAAGCTGCAGTGGCCTCCTGGTCAGAGCCCTGGCACTTAATATTTTACAAATTAAGCACTGGGCCAGTCATGTTATTCATGAGTTCTTGTAGTAAAGTTTTGGCGTGAATGGTCCGTAATTGCATGACATGGTGTAGTTAGGGGAATTTTGCATAATAAGCATAATTAAAAATTCCTGAAATTATGTGAATTTTGCTGGCATAACTTAAATTACACTTGAACTTAGACTTTAACTGATGCATATCATCCTGCTTCTTTAGATATTATTGTTATTCTTTTTCAGCCATTACCATACATTCTAATCTCCGTTTATTTGTATTTAATCATCAGCTGTAACCTATCAAGTTCTTGCACAGAAGAAGCTCAGTTGTTTGACTGCTCCAGTAATCTTCCTGATTGGATACAACATACACATACTTACAGATGGGGAGCCCATAGTGTTAAACACTTTTTAAAAAAACAAGCCAACTGGTGCCTTTTACAGCACAATTTTCAAATAAATTAGCTGAAAATTGATCGGTTTCACAAGCAGTTCAGAAAAACTCATAAATATGTTTCCTCCCTCATGACATTCCAAGCATGCTAGACTCTAGCCCCGTACATTTTCCACATACTATACCTACAAAGAAGGATCAATTAATCTGTGTATGCTGCCATTGATCATTTGCTAAAATGTATATAGCATCTTCCTATACATAGATCATCCGCTACCTTTCATTTTTCCATCATGCCCCTTTCAAGCAGATTATCAGTGAATGGGTTTTTACTCCTACTCTTTCACACCCAACATACCCCCAAACTACCTCAACTCAGCTACAAAGTTCCCACTCCCCACACGGCCCAGCCTGTCTCTCTGAGCCTCAAAACAGTGCTTGTCCCCTCTTCACTGTAAGCCATCACCCATGATAATGTAACCAAGCTTCCACTTGCCTCTTCCAGTATCCATCTCCCCTTTGATATACATTATGAATTGTAAAATGTATGTTGTTTACAATATTCCATTGGTTTGTACCTAATCATGTGCATACCGACACACCCCTGCATATAGTATGACCAAGGATGGGCCATATGGAAAACTCAACATTAGCAGAAATTCCAAAATATCGCGCTGAGCTATCTCTCAAACGTAAGAGTCATGAAAGAACATTGAGGGCCTGATTCACAAAGGTAAACTTACACTTCCTTGTAAGTTTACGATTGTGTGCTTTTCACAAAGGGATTTACGAGTAGTATCTTTACAAGTGCGGAGTCTCTGCACATAAAAAGACCAACCTTTCTTGTGCGGAGTCTCTGAACTCCTAAAGATACTACTCGTAAACCCCATTGTGAATAGCAAACAATCGTAAACGTACACAAAAGTGTAAGTTTGCCTTTGTGAATCAGGCCCTAAGTGTCCTCTGGCAACATTCTGAATTGAGTGATTTTTGGTGTAATTCCTGGTGCATAGATGTAGTGGCCTGGCATGTGGCACACAAACACCCTCCACACTCTTACTGCAGTCCCTTCAACTGGCACAATTTATTCTAAGTTTTCCTGTTAAGTGTCTCTTTGAGATTCCTAATGTGCTGCATAAATAAACTCTAATAACATTCAAAAAGTTCAGTCTTTCTTCCATATTCAGTATATTGATGCAAAACTTTCAAATCTTTGGATATTCAACATTTCATCATAATTGAAAGTGACTTTACAATGCGTTTCGCGCTGCTAGCCTTCTTCAGCAAAATTTCTTAGAACAGTTAGAAACTATAATGTTTGATTTAGTAAAGATCAAGTATACTTTCACAATTTATAGATCAAATCCCTTACTCCAGAAAAAACATGCAATCCTTCTTAGAAGGAACCTCGTGAGTTAGGGTCTCATGACATTCTGTTATAATCACTTGGGTCTTAATCACCTGAGATGTGCATCAAGATATTGAAAATCAAATAAAGACTAAGAAGGCTGTGAATGTTATCTGGGTTTACTTAAGCTGCCCATATAATTCTCAAAGAGATATCTGAAAGGAAATTTTGGAATAAACTGTGCCAGTCCGCGAAGGGAGTCCAATATGTATTGCTACCATCAAGAATCCAGAGCATCAACATCCAGGCATCAACCATTCTCAATATTTTGGACCATCTGGGGCAATTCCATGATAAGCTATTGTGGTGCAGCACAGAGCTGGGAGCTTGTATGTGCGCCTGCAGGGCATAAGGTGACGTCATTTAAGCCAACGTTTCACTCTGTTAGTGCTTTATTTTAAGACAGCACAGCTCAGAAACAAAAAGAGGCAGACCCTGCTCACTGTTTCTGTGCTACACTATCTGCACAAAAACCACTACCTCAAAGAAATATCGGGTTAAATGAATTGACTTTACACCCTGCATGCACGTAAAACAGGCGCCACAAAACTTCAGCATAATATAGCCCCCAGTCTGTTTCTTTGGCACATATAAATTACTTGATTGTTCACTTCACATCCTACAAAGATATTCTGTCTGCTGCTGAGCTTTTTGTTGGATGTTTGTGCGGCATGCCTGGCCGCAGAGGACATGCAACTGTGAGAGACACGGGGCCAGAGACTCGGCAGACGCCGGATTTCGTTTATGGCACAGCGGTGAAGGAGATCATCAAACCAGCTTTTCCAGGCCAAAGCCCACTGGGGCAATACTTATGGACTAATTCCATTGCGGATTTTGCTGCACCCACTAGGGTTTTATTGTTGCTCCTAAAACATTGCCTTCAAGTACCAGCATGCTAAGAGGTTTTACTCACTTGACTAGCCCACTTGGGAGTGATTCATGCGTGCAGTTAATGGTGCTTGGGAGCGGATTTCAGCATACCGGGATGTTTTCCTTTGACGAAGGAGCTGCCCAAGCTCTGAAACGCGTAAGGATGGATTTGTAATTTGAACTGTGACAAGCCGGTTTCCGAAATAAAGTGGTGCTACAACCAACCTGCTGTCGGCATGTCCTCAACTCAGGGCACATTTTGTTGGATGTTTGTGCGGCATGCCTGGCCGCAGAGGACATGCCACTGTGAGAGACACGGGGTCAGAGACTAGGCAGATGCCGGATTTCGTTTATGGCACAGCAGTGAAGGAGATCATCAAACCAGCTTTTCCAGGCCAAAGCCCACTGGGGCAATACTTATGGACTAATTCCATTGCGGATTTTGCTGCACCCACTAGGGTGTTATTGTTGCTCCTAAAACATTGCCTTCAAGTACCAGCATGCTAAGAGGTTTTACTCACCTGACTAGCCCACTTGGGAGTGATTAATGCATGCAGTTAATGGTGCTTGGGAGCGGTTTTCAGCATACCACGATGTTTTCCTCTGACGAAGGAGCTGCCCAAGCTCTGAAACACGTAAGGATGGATTTGCAATTTGAACTGTGACAAGCCGGTTTCCGAAATAAAGTGGTGTTACATCCAACCTGCTGTCGGCATGTCCTCACCTCAGGGCACATTTTGTTGGATGTTTGTGAAGCATGCCTGGCCGCAGAGGACATGCCACTGTGAGAGACACGGGCCAGAGACTCGGCAGACGCCGGATTTCGTTTATGGCACAGCGGTGAAGGAGATCATCAAACCAGCTTTTCCAGACCAAAGCCCACTGTGGCAATACTTATGGACTAATTCCATTGCGGATTTTGCTGCACCCACTAGGGTTTTATTGTTGCTCCTAAAACATTGCCTTCAAGTACCAGCATGCTAAAAGGTTTTACTCACTGACTAGCCCACTTGGGAGTGATTAATGCGTGCAGTTAATGGTGCTTGGGAGCGGTTTTCAGCATACCGCGATGTTTTCCTCTGACGAAGAAGCTGCCCAAGCTCTGAAACGCGTAAGGATGGATTTGTAATTTGAACTGTGACAAGCCGGTTTCCGAAATAAAGTGGTGTTACAACCAACCTGCTGTCGGCGTGTCCTCACCTCAGGGCACATTTTGTCGTACGCTTGTGCGGCATGCCTGGCCGCAGAGGACATGCCACTGTGAGAGGCAAGGGGCCAGAGACTCGGCAGACGCCGGATTTCGTTTATGGCACAGCGGTGAAGGAGATCATCAAACCAGCTTTTCCAGGCCAAAGCCCACTGGGGCAATACTTATGGACTAATTCCATTGCGGATTTTGCTGCACCCACTAGGGTTTTATTGTTGCTCCTAAAACATTGCCTTCAAGTACCAGCATGCTAAGAGGTTTTACTCACCTGACTTGCCCACTTGGGAGTGATTAATGCGTGCAGTTAATGGTGCTTGGGAGCGGTTTTCAGCATACCGTGATGTTTTCCTCTGACGAAGGAGCTGCCCAAGCTCTGAAACGCGTAAGGATGGATTTGTAATTTGAACTGTGACAAGCCGGTTTCCGAAATAAAGTGGTGTTACAACCAACCTGCTGTCGGCGTGTCCTCACCTCAGGGCACATTTTGTTGGATATATATATATATATATGTATATATATATATATATATATATTATCTACTGGCGGTCGCCAGTAGATAGTTATAGTTAGGACCTATTTTCCATAGGAAATCCGCAACATTCTATTTGAAATAACTCTTGCGCCGGTTGACGAATCTTCGCGAAATGTTCAAACTTTGTGGCCCGCTCCGGTCCGCTCCTACCCTAAAAGTCTCGGGGTGATTCGTCAAGCGGGGGCCGAGAAAAAAGGGGGGTCCCAAAACGTGTTTTCCCCATTAATTTTTCCATAGGATCCTTTCATCGCAGCTACAGCCCGAACTGCTGAACGGAATTACACCAAATTTGGCAAAAAGGTAGCCCTTGGTTCAGAGTCGTGCCTTTTGCTTAAATGGTGTAAATCCATTCAGTAGTTTCTGAGAAAATCACAAGTAAAATCACATATATATCTATGGCCGCGTCGGATCCGCGCACCCTGAGCGCACCCTGCGCGCACCGTCCCGATCACGAGCTGCATGCTAATTGGCTGTCAAGTGGCTGTCAACACTCCAAATCAGGAAGTGTTGGCAGCCATTTTGTCCCTCGGTAGAACCGAGGCAGAAGAATCAAGTGCGCAGGGTAGAAACACCCTGACCCCCTAGGTCTGCTCAGGGGGTCCCACAAGGACCCCCTGGGCAGAAAAAAGCATTTTTTTTAATAAAAAAAATCGGCGGGATGCTCTTAGGGTGCGCGGATCCCGCCGATAAAAAAAGAAATCGAAGCGCGGTCTCCCGCGCTTCGATGCTATTTTGCCCCCGGGTGGCCCAAGTCCCAGGGGCATGCGGGGGGTGGGTTTATATTTTATGTGGGGGGCCTCTAAGGCCCCCCAAGCCCCGGGGACTGCCACCCCCTGGGGCTTTAAATAAAAAATGGTGCGGGAGGGCTCTGGGCCCTCCCGCAGCCCCGGGGACCGCCACCCCCCCGGGGCTTCTTTTTTTAAAATAATAATTACCTGTGTGGGGGGGCTCCAGCCCCCCCACACGCCCCGGGGACTGCCACCTCCCCGGGGCACTAATTAAACAAATGTGGGGGTCCGTATCGGACCCCCGAAGCCCCGGGGACCACCACCTCCCCGGGGCATTGTAGATGTTGGGAGGGGGGCCGCGCGGCCCCCCTCCTTGAGCCTGTGATGGCCCTGGGGACCACCACCCCCCAGGGCTGCCTCCTGCAGTGTCCCGGGGTGCCTCGCGGCTCCCGTCCTGCCATAGCAAACTTGCTTTGAATTTTGGAAGAGAGAGCAGGAAACCTGCTCTCTCTTCCAAAATTCAAAGCAAATTGCTTTTCCACACGGGGAGCTGCATGTTAGCAGGTCCCCATGTGGAAAAGCAATGCCGGCTCCCGCAGGACGCGGGGAGCCGGCGGGACCGTGGCGGAGTTGGGGTCCCCCCACGGTCCCCAAAGGATACAGCCAGCCCCGGGGGATGGGATCCCCGGGGCAAGTAGTGGCCCGGGAGGTGGGCCATGTGGCCCCCTCCCCCAAATTAACAAATAAAAAAATTAAAGAAAAAGGCCGGCCCCGGGGGATGGGGTCCCCGGGGCCTAAGGAGGCCTGAGGAGGGGGGCAACGTAGCCCCCCTCCATGAAATTTTTTTTTTTAGAAAAAGGTGGCAATGACCCGGGGGATGGGGTCCCCGGGTCGAAATTGGCCACGGGAGGGGGGCCCACGCGGTCCCCTTCCCGTTCCTTTTTTAAAAAAAAAATAAAAGGGGGTCAGGCCCTGGGGGATGGGGTCCCCAGGGCCCAAAATAATTAAAAAGAAGGGGGGCCACACAGCCCCCTTTTAAAAAAAAAAAAAAAATCCGGCATCGCGCCGGAGGCCACGCCCCCTCCTTGGCAGCACTCTGCAAACGCGCCCCTGGCGCGTTTGCAGAGGGGGAACGAATTCCCCTTCAATACTGGGGGTCCCTGGGGGCCAACTAGCCCACCAGGAACCTCCAGTATGCGCCAGGGGGCTGCGTTGCAGAGAGGTGTTCTGAGGCCACGCCCCTTTTTACACCTCTCTGCAACGCAGCTCCGTGGCGCTTAATGGAGGTAGCTGGTGGGCTAGTTGCACCCCAGGGACCCTCACGATTCAAGGGGAGTTAATCCCCCAACTTAAAACGCGCCACGGGGCGAGTTTGCACAGTGGTGAAGGGAGGGGGCGGGGCCTGAGGTGACATGTGTGCAAACAGGCCACGTGGCACATTTTAAGATGGGGAATTAAATCCCCTTCAATCCTGAGGGTCCCTGGGGGCCAACTAGCCCACCAGGTACCTCCAGTAAGCACCACGGAGCTGCGTAGCAGAGTGTTGTAAAAAGGGGCGTGGCCTCTGAACACCTCTCTGCAACGCAGCTCTCTGGCGTATACTGGAGGTATCTGGTGGGCTAGTTGGCCCCTAGGGACCCTCTGGATTGAGGAGGAATTAATTCTCCAACTTAAAACGCGCCACAGGGCGTGTTTGCAGACATGTCACCTCAGGCCCCACCCCTTCCTTCACCATTGTGCAAATATTCCTCTAAAATCAGCCGAACTACGAATTCCAATTTACTCACCTGTTATCAGGAGAGACCTCAGTGCTGCATCTTTGAGCCCAGTACTGATCCTGAAAAGTAATTCTACCCGTACTTACCAGTAACTTGAATTTCCTTCCATAGGCTAACATTGACTGGTTTCACTTGGAAATTCTTCTGTGTGTGGAGTTTTGGAACTTTATAATATTCCTCTAAAATCAGCCGAACTACGAATTCCGATTTACTCACCTGTTATCAGGAGAGACCTCAGTGCTGCATCTTTGTGCCCAGTACTGATCCTGAAAAGTAATTCTAACCGTACTTACCAGTAACTTGAATTTCCTTCCATAGGCTAACATTGACTGGTTTCACTTGGAAATTCTTCTAAGTGTGGAGTTTTGGAACTTTATAATATTCCTCTAAAATCAGCCGAACTACGAATTCCGATTTACTCACCTGTTATCAGGAGAGAACCCAGTGCTGCATCTTTTAGCCCAGCACTGACCCTGAAAAGTAATTCTAACCGTATTTACCAGTAACTTGTATTTCCTTCCATAGGAATCCATTGTCTGGTTTTCAGCAGAAAAGTTTCAAAGTGTCAATTTTCACAAACTACAAATATTCCTTAAAAATCGCCTGTATGACTTAAACGCATTCTTTCATCTGTTTACAGGAGATGCACCAGTGCTGGATCCAGGATCCACCACTGAGTAAGAAAAAGTAACAATAACACTACTTACCTGCTAAGTGAATTTCCTCCCATAGGATAACATTGGTGATTCTATGTGAAAAAGTTTCTGTCAACTTTTAAAATACAATAATATTCCTTAAAAATCACTACTGTAACCAAAACGCTTTTACTCAACTGTTTACAGGAGATGTCCCAGGACTGAATCTAGGATCCAGTCCTGTGGTTAGAAAAGTAATCCATAAAATAACTAATTGCATTTAACTAGAAATTCACATTGAGCTCAATGTTGCATTGTGTTTGAAATTGTGTTGCCCATTGCAACAACTGTAACTATGTACTTAAAAGTCTATTGCCTATTTGCAAAGTATTTAAACTAAAGTAATTCATTCTGAGAAAGTATATTTTGTAATGTAATGTATAATGTAATTACAATGTAATTTAAAAAATAAAATATGTAAAAATAAATAGTTTAAAAAAATGTAGTAAATCAGTATCAAAAAAATAAATATAACAATTAATACATTTAAAAATTGTCATTTACAAAACCTTTGAAATTCACTGAAAAAAACCATAGGTTTCAGACATGTTATAGTTAGGAATTAGCATTTAAAAAACCTTTGAAATTCACTGAAAAAACCATAGGTTTCAGGCACGTTATAGTTAGAAATTAGCATTTAAAAAACCTTACAAATTCACTGAAAAAACCATAGGTTTTAGGGACAGTTATAGTTAGTTGGACATTGCACTCGTACAAAACCCGTGAAATTCCCCCGTTATAGTTAGTTCAGCTAACTATAACTCGCGCCCCCGCAATGCACTGCTGATGACGTCACATATTACATCACTCATGACATGGTCAGTGACATCACTGATGACATCTCAAATGGCATCACTGATGACATCATCCAGTGACTGTGGGTTTATGTAAAGTTTAAATATGTTTTATATATATATATATATATATATATATATATATATGCCAAGGTGTATTGAAGAATGAGTGGGTGTATAAGTGTCTGAATGGATGATTTAGTAGGTGCGTGACTGACTGTATAAGTGAGTGATTAATCGTGTCTTACTGAATGCATGGGTTAGTGACTAAACTGTGTGAATGTCTGTATTAGTCTGTCAGTTGGTGTGTAAGCAGCTGCATGGGTTGGTGAGTAGCTACATGAGTGTCTATATGGGTTATTGATTGGTTGTCTGAGTATCTGTATGGGTGCCTGAGTGTCTGTGTGGGTGGGGGGTGTGTGACTCTGTGCATAGATGTGTGAGTAGGTGATTCACTGGGTGTATGGGTTCAAGAGTGCATCTGTGAAGGGCTGTATGGGTGGTTGAATGTGTGTATGGGTGTGTTGGTGAGTGAATGGATGTCTCAGTGGTACATGTGTGAGTAACTCCATATGTGAAAGGCAGTATATGTGAGTGTTGGAGTATATCAATGACTATATGTGTGAGTGATTGTAAGAGTGCCTGTATGGATGAGTGTGTGCTTGTATCAGTGATTGTATAAGAAAGTAAGTATGTGTTACTATCTGTATGAATAAGTGAGGTGGTGTGTGTATAACTGTATCGGTGAGTAAATGGGAGTGTGATTGATTCTTTGCATGACTGACTAGGTGTGTGAGTAACTCTGTGGGAGACTGGCAGTGTGTGAGTGTCTGTATAGGTGTATGAGTGCATATGATAGTGCTGTATTGATGAGTGCCTGAATGTATGAGTGACTGTATGGGTGAATGAGTGGATGTGTGTGTAGACCTAGGAATCAGTGAGTGGGTATGTAGTAACTGGTATTGGTGTGTCTATGGTTTTGAAAATGGTAGCCTGTATTTTTGAGTGGATGTATCAAAGGTTATATTAGGGTATGAGGAGGTGCATCAGATTATCACGTGGATGATGTCATCAGTGATATCATTTGAGATGTCATCAGTGATGTCATCAGTGATGTCACTGACCATGTCATGAATGATGTAATATGTGACGTCATCAGCAGTGCATTGCGGGCGCAAGTTATAGCTAGCTTTACTAACTATAACAGCCGAATTTCTCTGGTTTTGTATGAGTGAAATGTCCAACTAACTATAACGTCCCTGAAACCTGTGGTTTTTTCAGTGAATTTCTAAGGTTTTTAAATGCTAATTTCTAACTATAACGTCCCTGAAACCTTTGGTTTTTTCAGTGAATTTCAAAGGTTTTTTAAATGCTAATTTCTAACTATAATGTCCCTGAAACCTGTGGTTTTTTCAGTGCATTTCAAAGGTATTTTAAATGCTAATTTCTAACTATGCCTACAGAGGTAGGACATGTGCAGAAAGAGGAAGAAAGGCGCAGAAAGAAGCAAGAGAAATGCAGAAAGAGGCAACAGAAGTCCAGAAAGACGAAGAAAGGTGCAGAAAGAAGCAAGAGATGTGCACAAAGAACCAACAGAGGAGCAGAAAGAAGCCTTGTTGCAAAGTCATCCTGTGCCCCCAACTTTTTGCTGATGGGTACTGGTGGTAACTGACTCTGACTAACCAGGCCTAGAGCCAGTGCTATGCTAAAAGACACTTAGAATACAGTGAAACACCTACATACACTAGGGAACACTATGCGTTGGGGTACCCCTGTGATTGGCATGACCTCCTCTGTAAGGCCCTAGTACATAATAGGGCAGGGGGATTAAAACTACCTGTAAGTCAGAGGTGCAGAAAGATGCTTTAAGTAGTAGTCATGTTTGCAGAGTGGTGGAGAAAGGGTGCTGGGCCTCCGACCAGCGCTCAGGAATTCCGCTGCATAGGACTTAGAGGAGGTACCAAGAGGGCTTCTTGGCCCCCTAAGTCCCTCAGGAGTAAATTGGACTTCATCCCCCATCCCGTAGTCTGCCAGGAGGCGCGTTTGCAGAGTGGTGGAGAAAGGGGGGCATGTCCTCCTTAGACGTCTTAGCAATCCCACTGTGTGGGACTTACTGCAGGTAACAAGAGGAGTAGTTGGCCCCCAAGGCCAACCTTGAGGGACAGCTACCCCTCCTATTACCTCCAGTAAGCCCCACACAGCAGGATTGGTAAGTTTTCATAGCAGGCCACGCCCCCTTTGCCCACCACTCTGCAAACGCGCTCCCTGGCGCGCTCTTGAATGGGGATTGAAGTCCCCTTCGCTGCTGGGGGTCCTTTAGGGGCCAACTAGCCTACCTCTTACCTCCAGTAAGCCCCACACAGTGGGATTGCTGAGAGGTGGACAAAGGCCACGCCCCCTTTCCCCACCACTCTGCAAACGCGCCTCCTGGCGCATTCTAAGTTGGGGTTTTAAGTCCCCTTCATTCCTGAGGGTCCCTGGGGGCCAACTAGCCCACCAGGTACCTCCAGTAAGCGCCACACACCTGGATTGCTGACAGTGGTCCGAGGCCACGCCCCCTTTTTACACCGCTCTGCAAACGCGGCTCCTGGTGCACTGCTGCTTGGGGGATGAAGTCCACTTGTGTCCTGAGGTCCTCAGGACACAAGAGGACCTCATTGCCCCACCAGCAGTGCACCAACAGGCGCATTTGCAGAGTGGTGTAAAAAGGGGCATGGCCTCGGACCACCTCTCTGCAAACCAGCTATGTGGCGCTTACTGGAGGTACCTGGTGGGCTAGTTGGCCCCCAGGGACCCTCAGTATTCATGGGGACTTAATTTCCCATCTTACAACGCACAAGGGGGCACGTTTGCAGAGTGGTGCAGGGAGGGGGCGGGGCCTCCGGCGTGATGCCGGCTTTTTGGTTGTTTTTTTAGAAGGGGGGCTGTGTGGCCCCCCATCTTTTACTATTTTTGGGGCCCTGGGGACCCCATCACCCAGGGCCTGACCCCTTTATTTTTAAAGAAAAAAACGGGAAGGGGACCGCGTGACCCCCCTCCCGAGGCCAATTTCGGGCCCAAGGACCCCATCCCCCGGGGCATGGCCATGTATACATTTTTTTTTTACTTTTAATGGAGGGGGGCCACGTGGCCCCCTTCCTGAGGCAATTATCTTCCCCGGGGACCCCATCCCCCAGGGCATTGCCTCTTTTTTTAAATTTTTTTATTCGGGAGAGGGGCTGCGCGGCCCCCCTCCCCAGGCCAATTTAGGCCCCGGGGACCACATGCCTCGGGGCCCAGCCATTTTTTTTAAAAGTAAAGGGAGGGGGGCTGCGTGGCCCCCCTCTTGGGCCACTTCTGGCCCCAGGGACCCCATCCCCCAGGGCTGGCCCTTTGCGTTGTGGACCGTGGGGGGAGCCCCAATACCCCCACAGTCCTGCCGGCTCCCCGCCTCCTGCGGGAGCCGGCATTGCTTTTGAGCAAGGGGAGCTGCTGACATGCAGCTCCCCTTGCTCAAAAGCAATCCTGCTTTGCTTCGTTGAAGCGAGAGCAGGTTTTCCTGCTCTCGCTTCAACGAAGCAAAGCAGGGTTTGCTATGGCAGGGCGGGAGGCGTACTCCCGCCCTGTCATAGCAAATGGCAATGTCCTGGGGGTGGGCACCCCGGGACATTGCAGGAGCCGGCCCTGGGGGGTGGCGGTCCCCAGGGCCATGGAGGGCAGCTGCGCGGCCCCCCTCCCTCCATTTCTAAAGCCCCGGGGAGGTGGTGGTCCCTGGGGCCAGAGGTCCATAACGGGCCCCTGATTTTGACAAATTTGTGCCCCGGGGAGGTGGTGGTCCCCGGGGCAGTGTGGGGGGAGCAGGAGCTCCCCCTACACCTATTTTCTAATAATTTAAGCCCCGGGGAGGTGGGGGTCCCCGGGGCTGCGGGGGGCCACATGCCCCCTGTGCATAATCAAATAAAGCCCCAGGCAGTGTGGGGGGAGCAGGAGCTCCCCCTACACCTATTTTCTAATAATTTAAGCCCCGGGGAGGTGGGGGTCCCCATGGCTGCGGGGGGCCGTGTGCCCCCTGCATATAATTGGCATAGCCCCGGGGAGGTGGCGGTCCTCGGGGCTGCGGGGGCCCCTGCGGGCCCCCGGTATTTAATTTTGGCATTGTCCCGGGACCTGGCCCACCCGGGGGCTCATTAAAATGAAGCGCGGGAGACAGCGCTTCATTTTTTTTTTCTCTGCAGGATTCGCGCACCCAGCGCGAATTCTGCAGATTTTTATTTTAATGATTTTTTGGGCCCTGGGGGCCCTGTGGGACCCCCTGAGCAGGCCTAGGGGGTCAGGGTGTTTCTACCCTGCCCCCTTTTCTTGTTTTTCAACCTTTTTTCCACTCTTTTCTTGTGACTCGGTTACCGAGTCACAAGATGGCTGCCAACACTTCCTGGTTTGGAGTGTTGGCAGCCAATCAGAAGTCAGCTCGTGCTCGTGAGGAGTCGCAACTCCTCCTCGGTGCTCAGATATCGATTTTTTTTTTTCAGGAACTACCAAACGGATTTACACCATTTAGAAAAAAGGTTGCTTTCTGAACCAAGAGCTACCTTTTTGCCAAATTTGGTGTAATTCCGTTCAGCAGTTCGGGCTGTAGCCTGTTCCAATTTTTCCTATAGAAATTAACATGGGGAAAACGTGTTTTGGGACCCCCCTTTTTTCTCAGCCCCCGCTTGATGAATCACCCCGAAACTTTCAAGACAGGAGCTGACCATAGCGGGACATTAGTTTTGAAAATTTTGCGAAGATTCGTCAAACGGCGCCAAAGATATTGGCAAATCAAAAAATGCTTTTCCTATGGAAAATAGGTTCTAACTATAGCTACCTACTGGTGACCGCCAGTAGGTATCATATATATATATATATATATATATATATATATATATATATATATATCACCACGAAAATCCCAGGAATGTATCCGCTACGGCAGCAGCGCAACACCACAGGCACAGACTCCAAAGGCAGAAGTATTCAACAGATGGGTTTATTCACACATCTATGTCCAAAAGTGACGCGTTTCGGCCGCCAGACATGCGGCCTTGATCACACATATATATTTATATACATATATATACATTACCTACTGGCGGTCGCCAGTAGGTAGTTATAGTTAGGACCTTGTTTCTATTCAAAAAGTGTTTTTTCTTTTGCTAATATCTTTGGTGCCGTTTGACAAATCTTCGCGAAAGTTTTAAAACTAATGGTTCACTCGGGTAAGCTCCTGCCTTGAAAGTTTAGGGGTGATTCATCAAGCGGGGGCCGAGAAAAAAGGGGGGTCCCAAAACACGTTTTCCCCATGTCAATTTCCATAGGAACTTTAGACAAAGCTACAGCCCGAACTCCTGAACGGAATTACACCAAATTTGGTAATAAGGTAGGTCTTGGTCCAGAAAGCGACTTTTTTTTAAAGGGTGTAAATCCGTTCAGTAGTTGCTGAGAAATTCAAAAAATAAAAATGTATATATCTGAGCACCGAGGAGATTCGCGAACCCTCCCGAGCACAAGCTTGATTCTTATTGGCTGCCAACACTCCAAACCAGAATGTGTTGGCAGCCATCTTGTGACTCGGTAACCGAGTCACAAGAAAACATTAGAAAAACCATTAAGAAACAAGAAAAGGGGGCAGGGTAGAAACACCCTGAGCCCCTAGGCCTGCTCAGGGGGTCCCACAAGGCCCCCCGGGCCCAAAAAATAATTTTTTTTAAAATAAAATTTTCTTAAAAAATGAAGCGCGGACTCCCGTGCTTTATTTTCTATAAGCTCCCGGTTGGGCCAGGTCCCGGGGGGAATGTTTATAATGTATGTGGGGGCCGCATGGGCCCCCGCAGCCCCGTGGACCACCACCTCCCCGGGGCTTCTTTGAAAAAAATGTGTGGGGGCTCCTGCCCCCCATGCTGCCCCGGGGACCGCCACCTCCCCGGGGCATCTGTAATTATGTGCGGGGGGCCTCATGGGCCCCCCCAAGCCCCAGGGACCGCCACCTCCCTGGGGCTTTTGAAATAATATGCAGGCAGCAAACGGCCCCCCCGCAGCCCCAGAGACCGCCACCTCCCCGGGGCTTCTTTGAAAAAAATGCGGGGGGGGCTACTGCCCCCCCACACTGCCCCGGGGACCACCACCTCCCCGGAGCATCCTTAATTATGTGCGGGGGGCCTCGCAGGCCCCCCTAGCCCTGGGGACCGCACCTCCCTGGGGTTTAAATATAATTAAAGAAGTGTGGGAGGGGCTCCTGCCCCTCTCCACCCTGCCCCGGGGACCCCCACCTCCCTGGGGCACACTTCATTAAAATGCGGGGGTCCGTTGTGAACCACAGGGACCCGGGGAACACCACCTCCTCAGGGCAATTTTGACGAAGGGGGTGGGCCGCACAGCTCCCCTCCTGGAGCCCTCCATGGCCCTGGGGACCGCCACCCCCCAGGGCCGGCTCCTGCAATGTCCCGGGGTGCCCACCCCTGGGACATTGCCGTTTGCTATGGCAGGGCGGGAGCATGGCTTTTGGACAAGGTGAACTGCATGTCAGCAGCTCCCCTTGTCCAAAACCAATGCCGGCTCCCACAGGAGGCAGGAAGCTGGCTGGGACCGTGGGGTCATTGGAGCTCCCCCCACGGTCCCCAACTCTGAGGCCAGGCCCCCTCCCTTTTTTAATTTAAAAAAATAAAATAAAATAATGCCGGCCCCGGAGGATGGGGTCCCCGGGGCCATAATTGGCCTGAAGAGGGGGCCATGCAGACCCCCTCTAAAATTCAAAAAAGGCTGGCCAGGCCCCGGGGGATATGGTCCCCGGGACCAGAAGTGGCCCAGGGAAGGGGGGCCACGTGGCCCCCCTTCTGTATTAATATATATTTTTTAAATAATAAACGAGGCCATGCCCCGGGGGATGGGGTCCCCGGGGCCAATAGTGGCCCAGGGAATGGGGGCCACGCGTCCCCCCTTCCGTATTAATAATTTAAAAAAAAATAATAAACCAAGCCATGCCCCGGGGGATGGGGTCCCCGGGGCCAAAATCGGCCTCGGGATGGGGGCCGCACGGCCCCCTTCCCGTTTAAAAACAAAAAAATTTAAAATGGGTCAGGCCATGGGGGATGGGGTCCCCAGGGCCCTCAAAATATTAAGAGAAGGGGGGGCTACACAGCCCCCCTTCTAACAAAAAAAAGAAAAGCCAGCATCTCCCCGGAGGCCCCACCCCTACCATGTACCACTCTGCAAACGCACTTCCTGGCGCGTTCTAAGTTGGGGGATTAAGTCCCCTTGAATCCTGAGGGTCCCTGGGGGCCAAATAGCCCACCAGGTACCTTCAGCAAGCCCCACACAGTGGGATTGCTAAGAGGTGGTCTGAGGCACGCCCCTTTTTACACCACTCTGCAAACGCGCCTCTTGGTGCATTGCTGGTGGGGCGAAGAGGTCCTCTTGTGTCCTGAGGACCTCAGGACTAAAGTGGACTTCATCCCCCGGACAGCAGTGCGCCAGGAGGTGCTTTTGCAGAGTGGTGTAAAAAGGGGGTGTGGCCTCAGACCACTCTCAGCAATACAGCTGTGTGGGGCTTACTGGAGGTACGTGGTCGGCAAGTTGGCCCCCAGGGACCCTCAGGAGGCAAGGGGACTTAATCCCACAACCCAGAACGTGCCAGGAGGCGTGTTTGCAGAGTGGTGGAGAAAGGGGGCATGGCCTGTGTCCACCTGTCAGCTATCCCACTATCTGGGGCATACTGGAGGTATAAGGTAGGCTAGTTGGCCTCTAAGGTCCCCCAGCAGTGAAGTGGACTTTAATCCCCATCCAAGAGCGCGCCAGGGAGCGTGTTTGCAGAGTGGTGGGGAAAGGGGGTGTTGCCTGCAATGAGAACTTAGCAATGCTGTTGTGTGGGACTTACTGGAGGTAATAGGAGGGGTAGTTGGCCCCCAATGTTGTCCTTGGGGGCCAACTACCCCTCCTGTTACCTCCAGTAAGTCTCACACAGTGGTATTGGTAAGATGTCTTTGGAGGCCACGCCCCCCTTTCTCCACCGCTCTGCAAATGCGCCTCCTGGCACACTATGGGTTGGGGGATGAAGTCCACTTTGCTCCTGATGGACTTTGGGGGCCAAGAAGCCCTCCTGGTACTTCCTGTAAGTCCTACGCAGCAAAATTCCTGAGCGCTGGTCGGAGGCCCAGCCCCCTTTCTCCACCTCTCCGCAAACGCGACTACTAGTTAAAGAAGCATTTGCAATGTAATAGGTTTCACATTTGCGAGAGTTAGAGCTATAGGCGTTGTAAATGTAAAAGTGTTTTACTAATGTTTCTTGGAGTGGATGTAGGTTGTGTGTAGTGGAATTATGTGGTATGATGTGTAGTGAAATTATGTGGATAGACTTTGACTTTGATGTGGATAGAAAGTATGTGGTATTTAGTGTAGAGGAATTATGTAGAGTGAGATTATGTGTTATGGAGAGTAATTACGTGGTATGGTAGTCTGTGTTGTGGAGTGGTAACCTCAGGTTTAGTCTCCCTCATTTCCATTGAAGTTAACTATAAACTCAATGAGACAAAAAAAAGAAGGAACCACTGAGGAGCACTTCTGGACCTAGTCAGAGGTATGAGCAGGGCCACTGAAATTATGCGACTCTTTGGCTGCACTGACTTTTACACAATTATACATTTTCCGCATTTGCCACATAGTCCATCATCTGCTGCATAATCTGTATATGAGAACAAAAAAAACCTTGTTTCTAGCTCAAACGGCTCAAACGTTACCAAAAATGCAGCGACAAGTGTTACAGCGTGGTGGAAAGCCCTTTGCAAACCTAGAATGGTCACCTGTTAGTTATTGCTAAATGTGGGTATTAAATTGGTACTAATGGTGTGCAAACCAGTCTTGCTTCTTTCTGCGCCTCTCTTGCCTCTTTCTCCATTTCTGTTGCTTCTTTCTGCACCTTTCTTTCTTTTTCTGCACTTCTTTTGCCTCGTTCTGCTCATCTCTTCCACTTTCTGCACCTCTCCTGCCTCTTTCTGCACCTCTGTTGCTTCTTTCTGCACCTCACTTGCTTCTTTCTGCACCCCTCTTGCCTCTTTCTGCACCCCTCTTCCCTCTTTCTGCACTTCTCTTGCCTCTTTCTGCACCCTTTGCACCTCTTTCAGCACCCCTGTTGCTTCTTTCTGCACTTCTCTTCCTTCTTTCTGCACCCCTCCTGCCTCTTTTTGTACCCCTCTCACTTCTTTCTGCACCTCTTTTGCAAATTTCTGCATCACTCTTGCCTCTTTCTGTACCCCTCTTCCCTATTTCTCCACCTCTCTTGCTTCTTACTGCACTTCTCTTGCTTCTTTCTGCACTGCTCTTGCTTCTTTCTGCACCTCTCTTGCAAATTTCTGTATCCCTCTTGCATCTTTCTGCACCTGTGTTCCCTTTTTCTGCACCTATCTTGCCGGTTTCTGCACCTCTCTTGCCTCTTTCGGCACCTCTGTTGCTTCTTTCTGCACTTCTCTTGCCTCTTTCTGTAGCCCTCTTGCCTCTTTCAGCACCACTATTGCTTCTTTCTGCTCTCTTGCTTCTTTCTGCACCCCTCTTGCCTCTTTTTGTACCCCTCTTGCCTCTTTGTGCACCTCTCCTGCCTTTTTCTGCAGTTCTCTTGCCTCTTTCTGCACCTCTTTTGCTTCTTTCTGCACTTTGCTTGCCTCTTTCTGTACCCCTCTTCCCTCTTTCTGCACCTCTGTTAGTTCTTTCTGCACTGCTCTTGGCTCTTTCTACACCTCTGTTGCAGGTTTCTGCATCCCTCTTGCCTTTTTCTGTACCCCTCTTCCCTCCTTCTGCACCTCTCTTGCCTCTGTCTGCACCCCTGCTCCCCCTTTCTGCACCTCTTTTGTCTGTTTCTGCAACTCTCTTGCCTCTTTGTGCAGTCCTCTTGCCTCTTTCTGCACATCTCTTTGTTCTTTCTACACTGCTCTTGCCTATTTCTGCGCCTCTCTTGCCTCTTTCTCCATTTCTGTTGCTTCTTTCTGCACCTTTCTTTCTTTTTCTGCACTTCTTTTGCCTCGTTCTGCTCATCTCTTCCACTTTCTGCACCTCTCTTGCCTCTTTCTGTACCTCTGTTGCTTCTTTCTGCACCTCACTTGCTTCTTTCTGCACCCCTCTTGCCTCTTTCTGCACCCCTCTTCCCTCTTTCTGCACTTCTCTTGCCTCTTTCTGCACCCTTTGCACCTCTTTCAGCACCCCTGTTGCTTCTTTCTGCACTTCTCTTCCTTCTTTCTGCACCCCTCCTGTCTCTTTTTGTACCCCTCTCACTTCTTTCTGCACCACTTTTGCAAATTTCTGCATCACTCTTGCCTCTTTCTGTACCCCTCTTCCCTATTTCTCCACCTCTCTTGCTTCTTACTGCACTTCTCTTGCTTCTTTCTGCACTGCTCTTGCTTCTTTCTGCACCTCTCTTGCAAATTTCTGTATCCCTCTTGCATCTTTCTGCACCTGTGTTCCCTTTTTCTGCACCTTTCTTGCCTGTTTCTGCACCTCTCTTGCCTCTTTCGGCACCTCTGTTGCTTCTTTCTGCACTTCTCTTGCCTCTTTCTGTAGCCCTCTTGCCTCTTTCAGCACCTCTATTGCTTCTTTCTGCTCTCTTGCTTCTTTCTGCACCCCTCTTGCCTCTTTTTGTACCCCTCTTGCCTCTTTGTGCACCTCTCCTGCCTTTTTCTGCAGTTCTCTTGCCTCTTTCTGCACCTCTTTTGCTTCTTTCTGCACTTTGCTTGCCTCTTTCTGTACCCCTCTTCCCTCTTTCTGCACCTCTGTTAGTTCTTTCTGCACTGCTCTTGGCTCTTTCTACACCTCTGTTGCAGGTTTCTGCATCCCTCTTGCCTTTTTCTGTACCCCTCTTCCCTCCTTCTGCACCTCTCTTGCCTCTGTCTGCACCCCTGCCCCTTTCTGCACCTCTTTTGTCTGTTTCTGCAACTCTCTTGCCTCTTTGTGCAGCCCTCTTGCCTCTTTCTGCACATCTCTTTGTTCTTTCTACACTGCTCTTGCCTCTTTCTGCACCCCTCTTGCCTCTTTCTGTACCTCTGTTGCCTCTTTCTGCACCTCTCCTACCTCTTTCTGCACCCCTCTTGCCTCTTTTTGCAACCTTGTTGGTTCTTTCTGCACTGCTCTTGCTTCTTCCTGCACCTCTTTTGCAAATTTCTGCATCCCTCTTCCCTTTTTCTACACATCTCTTGCCTCTTTCTGCACCTCTCTTGCCTCTTTCTGCACATCTTTGTTCTTTCTGCACTGCTCTTGCCTATTTCTGCACCCCTCTTGCCTCTTTCTGCACCTCTTTTGCAAATTTCTGCATCACTCTTGCCTCTTTCTGCACCCCTCTTCCCTTTTTGCCCACCTCTCTTGCTTCTTTCTGCACTTCTCTTGCTTCCTTCTTTCTGCACTGTTCTTGCTTCTTTCTGCACCTCTCTTGCAAATTTCTGTATCCCTCTTACCTCTTTCTGCATCCCTGTTCCCTCTTTCTGCACCTTTCTTGTCTGTTTCTGCAACTCTCTTGCCTCTTTTGGCACCTCTGTTGCTTCTTTCTGCACTTCTCTTGCCTCTTTCTGCACTTCTCTTGCCTCTTTCTAAACCTCTGTTGCTTCTTTCTGCACTTCTCTTGCTTCTTTCTGCACCCCTCTTGCCTCTTTCTGTACCCCTTTTGTCTCTTTATGCACCTCTCCTGCCTCTTTCTGCAACTCTCTTGCCTATTTCTGCACCTCTTTTGCTTCTTTCTGCACTTTTCTTTTGGTACCCCTCTTGCCTCTTTCTGCACCTCTGTTGGTTCTTTCTGCACTGCTCTTGCTTCTTTCTGCACCCCTCTTGCCACTTTCTATACACCTCTTCCCTCTTTCTGTACCTCTCTTGCCTCTGTCTATACACCTGTTCACTCTTTCTGCACCCCTTTTGTCTGTTTCTGAAACTCTCTTGCCTCCTTCTGCAGTTCTCTTGCCTCCTGCACCTCACTTGCCTCTTTCTGCACTTCTCTTGCTTCTTTCTGCACCCTTCTTCCCTTTTTCTGCACATCTCTTGCCTCTTTCTGCACCCTTCTACCCTTTTCCTGCACGTCTCTTGGTTCTTTCTGCACTGCTCTTGCCTCTTTCTGCACCCCTCTTGCCTCTTTCTGCACCTCTGTTGGTACTTTCTGCACTGCTCTTGCTTCTTTATGCACCTCTCTTGCTTCTTTCTGCACTTTTCTTGCTTCTTTCTACACCTCTCTTGCTTCTTCCTGCACCTCTCTTGCCTCTTTCTGCACACACATGGCTACTTTTAAACTGACCTCAGGCTCAGCAGTGCACACATGCAAGAGCAGAAAAGGGCTGCTGGCCTCTAAACTGCCATGACCTATTATATGCTAGGGACTTAGAGGTAGTTTTAATCCCCCAGCCCTATTATGTACTAGGGCCTTACAGGGGAGGTCATGCCAATCATAGGGGTACCCCAACCCATAGTGTACCCTAGTGAATGTAGGTATTTTCACTGTATTCTAATTGTCTTTCAGCATAGCACTGGCTCCAGGCCTGGTTAGGCAGAGCCCAGGGTTAGTCAGAGTCAGTTATCACCAGTACCAGTCTGCAAAAAGTTGGGGGGTGCCCAGGGCACAGGATGACTTTGTAACAAGGTCTCTTTCTGCACATCTGTTGGTTCTTTCTGCACATCTCTTGCTTCTTTCTGCACCTTTCTTCTTCTTTCTGTACTTCTGTTGCCTCTTTCTGCATTTGTCTTGCTTCTTTCTGCGCCTTTCTTCCTCTTTCTGCACATGTCCTACCTATGTAGGCATACTTAGAAATTACCATTTAAAAAACCTTTGAAATTTACTGAAAAAACCATTGGTTTCAGGGACGTTATAGTTAGAAATGAGTATTTAAAAAACCTTTGAAATTCACTGAAAAAACCAAAGGTTTCAGGGACGTTATAGTTAGAATTTAGCATTTAAAAAAAGCATAGAAATTCACTGAGAAAAAACATAGGTTTCAGGGACGTTATAGTTAGTTGGCCATTTCACTCGTACAAAACCAGAGAAATTCGGCCGTTATAGTTAGTTGAGCTAACTATAACTCGCGCCCCCGCAATGCACTGCTGATGATGTCACATATTACATCACTCATGACATGGTCAGTGACATCACGGATGACATCACTGATGACATCTCAAATGACATCACTGATGACATCATCCATGTGATAATCTGATGGACCTCCTCACACCCTAATATAACTTTTCATACACCTACTCTAAAAGATAGACTACCATTCTCGAAACCATAGACACACCAATTCCAGTTAGTACATACCCACTCACTGATTCATAGGTCTACACACACATCCACTCACCCATACAGTCACTCATACACGCAGTCACTCATCAATGCAGCCACTGATATATGCACTTATACACCCATACAGACACTCACACACTGCCACTCACCCATAGTTACTCACACACCTAGTCATTCACGCAAAGAATCAATCACACTGCCATTTACTCACCTATACAGTTATACACACACCACCTCACTTATTCATACAGCTAGTAACACATACTTAATCTCGTCTACAATCACTCACAGAAGCACACACTCATCCATATAGCCACTCTCACACTCACTCACTCACTCACTCACACAAACAGTCACTTATATACTCCAACACTCACATATACTGCCTTTCACATATGCAGTTACTCACCCATATACCACTGAGACATCCATACACTCACTGAAAAAGCCATACACACACTCACTCAACCGTACCGTCCCTCACAGACGCAATCATGAACACATACACCCAGGGATTCACCACTCATACATCCATTCAGGGAGTCACACAGCCCCTCAGCCACCCACACAGACACTCAGGCACCATACAGGTACTCAGAAAACTAATCAATAACCCATATAGACACTCATGTACCAACTCACCATCCCATGCAGCCACTTACACAGCAACTGACAGACTGATACACACATTTACAAAGATAATTCACTTACCCATACATTCACTAAGACACATTTAATAAATCACTTATACAATCAGTCACGCACCCAACAAATCATCCATACAGACACTCATACACCCACTCATTCTTCAATACACCTTGGCGTATATATATACAAAACATATTAAAACTTCACAGAAACACAGAGTCATTGGATGATGTCATCAGTGATGTCATTTGAGATGTCATCAGTGATGTCATGAGTGATGTCACTGACCATGTCATGAGTGATGTAATATGTGACGTCATCAGCAGTGCATTGCGGGGGCATGAGTTATAGTTAGCTCAACTAACTAGAATGGCCGACACTGGTTTTGTACAAGTGAAATGTCCAACTAACTATAACGTCCCTGAAACCTATAGTTTTTTCAGTGAATTTCTATGGTTTTTTAAATGCAAAATTCTTACTATAACGCAGTAGCGGTCGGTGGTGGGAGTGCCACCGGGCGCTGACGTGAGGCGGGGGAGGGGCAGGGTGGGGGGTAGTAAACTACGGATTACGACTGATTACAGGTAAGTAAACATATAAATAAATAAAACAAATTTCGTTGTGCGCGCTGCATCACATTTGGCGATGCAGCGCGCGCAACGAAATTTGTTTTATTTATTTATATGTTTACTTACCTGTAATCAGCCGTAATCCGTAGTTTACTACCCCCGACCCTGCCCCTCCCCGCCTCACATCAGCGCCCGGCGGCATTCCCACCACCGACCGCTACTGCTATAAAGTCCCCGAAACGTTTGGTTGTTTCAGTGAATATATGTATATATATATATATATATATTTATATATATAGATATACATATATATATCTATATATATATATATATATATATATATATTATCCAACAACAGCTTACACGGCACTCTCCTTGGTACAAAAATATATCTTTATTGAGACCTCCTTCTCCGCCACCTACGCGTTTCGAACACAAAGTTCTTGTTCACGGTAGTATACGAAGTCCTACTTCGATTTCCAACCTTTTATACATAGTCTCCACGTAGCCCATAATGAGGCATTGTGGGACAGGTAGTTTTACATATATTACAATTACTTTTTTATATTTATTTCTTTTACCCAAAAATGTTGCAAGAAAAAGATGTTAATTATAAAAGCCATTATTATACATTCACATCTTGTACACAGGATTTACCCAATGTGTGCTATACTATCAAGTATTCATTACATTTTGCTTATGGAGAGTGTCCGTTTTTACAGAACCACTCATCCATTTCAAGGAAATCATAACTTGGTGTCCCATATGCTTGCGGGCTAAGTGCCCCACTGTCTTGCAGACAGTTTAAACAGATGCTACTAAGTTAGGCTTATTAAAAAGAAACTACTTGCAACACAATAATAATCCAATACCGGCTACGTGTTCTTTTAAAATCTAAATCACATTCTAATTCAAGGAAAACAAACTATTGTATGGAGAAAAAATATCTCTGAAAAATATACTCATTAACACTCTGTATCTCAAAAGCTGAACCAAATATTTACAAATGTATATACATTTCTTCGTCCCCATTGAGCCCAAGGGGGACCTTGGTTTTAAAACGAATAATCAGTTTTGATTCCATGCGTCTCAACTTGAGTACTCGATTTCCTCCTCTCTCATGTGGGGGAATTGTAACCAGTCCTGAATATTTCATGTCTAACCATGTCCGATTGGTATGTGTCTTCATATGCTTGGCAAGAGCATAAGTTGCATCTTCATTTTGTACAGCTCTTATGTGTTCTAATATACGTTTTTCAAAGAACATTTGGTACTTCCGATGTATCTTTTCCCACAAAAACACTCTAAGAGGTATACAACATGGGTTGATTCACAGGTGATTTTTTCTTTAATTTCAAAGACTCTGTCCTTGGATCTTTAAGCGATTTCAGATTTTTCCCAATCTTGCATGCTTTGCATGTTATGCATTTTCCAAAGCCTAGTTGTTTCGTTCCTAGCCATGTTGTTTTCTTCTCACTCTCAAAATGGCTTCTTATGATTGTATCAGATATAGATGGAGCTTTCCTATATGTTATCATCGGTCGATTGCCCAAATCCTTCCCGATGTCAGGATCCTTTTAAGTACATTCCAATATTTTGTCAGGATTTTTGAATTTTGTAGCTCTCTTTGCTGTAAGTTAAAATCAATCGTGGTTTTTCATCTTCCACGGTTGTTTCTTGTGATTTACCACTCACCAATGTTTGTGCTCTGCTTTTTTGTCTTGCTCTCTTTTCCCCCTTCTGTACATCCTTATGTTTATATCCTCTCTGAAAAATAATCCGATAACTGACCTGATTATTGATCTGAACAAAAGACTAACTAATTGGCAAGAACAAGGACTTATTAGCGATGATGAAAGAAAATTTCTGATGGTGGAGAACCCAGTGGTTCCGACCATTTACTTCTTACCGAAGATTCATAAGACCTTAAACAAACCTCCAGGACGCCCAATAATTTCTAGCTGTGGAAGTTTGTATGAAAACATTGCATTATATGTGGACAATTTTTATCACCAATAGTACCAACACTCAGTTCATATATTAAGGACACAGGTGACTTTTTGAGGATACTTATGGAGACGACATGGCAGCCGGACTACCTCTTAGTTACAATAGACGTTGTGTCATTATATACCTCCATTAAACACAATGTCGGGATACAAGCAACTATGTATTTTTTAAAACAACGACCAATAGGGGAACAAAAACATACAACTATGCTATTGGATATGATGGAACTGTGTTTGAAAAATAACATTTTTCTTTTTAATAAAAAATTGTACTCCCAGAGCTGTGGCACTGCCATGGGAGTTTCCTTTCTCCAAGTTATGCTAATCTCGTGATGGGGTGGTGGGAGAGGAGCATAGCTTGGAGAGAAGAGAATGATTCCCATACAATGAGGGTAGCCTTATGGCTACGCTTCATTGATGATCTTTTTATACTATGGAGAGGAACTGAAGCAGAATTCTTAATCTATATGACAATTCTGAATAACAATGAGGTGGGTTTAAAATTTACCCATAACATCCACCCTACAGAAATTGAGTTTCTGGATACGAAAGTTTACATAAAAGAAAACAAAATCCAGACGACTGTTTTTAGGAAAAAGACAGCCACAAATAGTCTTCTCCACGGATCAAGCTTTCACCCTCAATCCCTTATAAAGAGTATCCCCTATGGGGAATTTATAAGGATGAAACGCAACTGCTCTGAACCATCGGAAATGGAAAAGACGTTTGAAGAAACAACTTCACGTTTCCTTCAGAGAGGATATAAACATAAGGATGTACAGAAAGGGGAAAAGAGAGCAAGACAAAAAAGCAGAGCACAAACATTGGTGAGTGGTAAATCACAAGAAACAACCGTGGAAGATGAAAAACCACGATTGATTTTAACTTACAGCAAAGAGAGCTACAAAATTCAAAAAATCCTGACAAAATATTGGAATGTACTTAAAAAGGATCCTGACATCGGGAAGGATTTGGGCAATCGACCGATGATAACATATAGGAAAGCTCCATCTATATCTGATACAATCATAAGAAGCCATTTTGAGAGTGAGAAGAAAACAACATGGCTAGGAACGAAACAACTAGGCTTTGGAAAATGCATAACATGCAAAGCATGCAAGATTGGGAAAAATCTGAAATCGCTTAAAGATCCAAGGGACAGAGTCTTTGAAATTAAAGAAAAAATCACCTGTGAATCAACCTATGTTGTATACCTCTTAGAGTGTTTTTGTGGGAAAAGATACATCGGAAGTACCAAATGTTCTTTGAAAAAACGTATATTAGAACACATAAGAGCTGTACAAAATGAAGATGCAACTTATGCTCTTGCCAAGCATATGAAGACACATACCAATCGGACATGGTTAGACATGAAATATTCAGGACTGGTTACAATTCCCCCACATGAGAGAGGAGGAAATCGAGTACTCAAGTTGAGACGCATGGAATCAAAACTGATTATTCGTTTTAAAACCAAGGTCCCCTTGGGCTCAATGGGGACGAAGAAATGTATATACATTTGTAAATATTTGGTTCAGCTTTTGAGATACAGAGTGTTAATGAGTATATTTTTCAGAGATATTTTTCTCCATACAATAGTTTGTTTTCCTTGAATTAGAATGTGATTTAGATTTTAAAAGAACACGTAGCCGGTATTGGATTATTATTGTGTTGCAAGTAGTTTCTTTTTAATAAGCCTAACTTAGTAGCATCTGTTTAAACTGTCTGCAAGACAGTGGGGCACTTAGCCCGCAAGCATATGGGACACCAAGTTATGATTTCCTTGAAATGGATGAGTGGTTCTGTAAAAACGGACACTCTCCATAAGCAAAATGTAATGAATACTTGATAGTATAGCACACATTGGGTAAATCCTGTGTACAAGATGTGAATGTATAATAATGGCTTTTATAATTAACATCTTTTTCTTGCAACATTTTTGGGTAAAAGAAATAAATATAAAAAAGTAATTGTAATATATGTAAAACTACCTGTCCCACAATGCCTCATTATGGGCTACGTGGAGACTATGTATAAAAGGTTGGAAATCGAAGTAGGACTTCGTATACTACCGTGAACAAGAACTTTGTGTTCGAAACGCGTAGGTGGCGGAGAAGGAGGTCTCAATAAAGATATATTTTTGTACCAAGGAGAGTGCCGTGTAAGCTGTTGTTGGATAATACTTTATGCGAGAGGTGGTCCTGTCTCGCCACGAGCACCAGCTGGAGGGTGCTCCCCCCGAAAAGGACCGTGTTTGTTGAATATATATATATATATATAGATATATATTTATATGTTGCCTAGCAAAATGATAAATGTCTCTAAGCAAGGTAGTATATAAGACAGAGGCGAGGTAGCATCTTTCAGTCAAATATTGCTTATGGTAGCATTAACCTACAGCTTGTTATTTTAAGATGTACAAAGGTTGAGAAATTATATGTCACCTCCCTCTATAGCACTGGTGTGTGAGGTTCAAGAAAGGTAACCAACCATTTGGTCCAGCCACTAAAATACTATTTTCCACAAGATGTCTTCTCACAAACTTCAATGTACATTGCTTTTGCCCATAACTTGAAGTTAAAACTACTCCCAGAAGACTCAGCATCTTTTGGGCCCTTATTCAAAAATCATCCTATATTAAAGGGCAATCGGTGGTTAGATCATTTGCATGCAATGGCACATCTAAGTTTTAGGCCCACCTGAGAACAGCTATCTGCCAAGATGAAGTTTATCCAACTTGACTTTTCAGATTCAATGGTGTGTACGTGGCTCAAATTCTTGGTTTCTGGGAAATGTCATAAAGTATACATTGAGTGTGCCTGTCTGGGTATTCCGCTTTGACTAATTTATTGGAATATTTTTCTACTCTTGCAAGGAAGATGCAAGTTACAAGTATCTGCATATGCAAAACTAAAGAAGCATATTAGTAAAAAACCCATTACCTAAACCCAATTACTGAGGTACTGTAGGAAAGCCATCCTTTTTGCCCTGATCATCCCCATTTTTCTGACTGATGCTGGTGGTTACTGACTCCGAATTTGCGCTGTGCTCTGCTAACTAGGCCCAGGTCCAGTGCTCTGTCTCCTAAAGGTATATGGTAATTGATATAACTATAATGGGAAAAGACAACCTACCTGTAAGTCCATAGTATAAGGTAGGGCATGTAGGTTTAGAGACCCCAGTGGACTTAGTGCACTTATGTGTGATCTCTGTGGTGTCTGATGTCATTTTAAACCAGACCTGCCTTGCAGGCTGGTTTTAAAATGTAACTGTGTCCAAATTCGACTTTGGAATTAAAAGTACTTCCAAAGTCCAAAGATATCATTTTATTATAAGTCAAAAAAGCTGAGACAATATAAAAGATGTTTTATAAGCCCTGGTAAGAAAAACAGCTAAAGTCGTTTTTCCCTATTGTATTGCAACTAGCTACATAGTCTAACATGGGAAGGCTTTATTAAACTTAATAAAGTCTAAATTTTGATTGGCTCTAGCAAGACATATCAGTCAAACTATCAAATTAATGGTTACATTAAACCAAAGAACTTGCCACGGACGGATTTAATATAACTATTCCAGGGAAGTAGTTTTAGAACTTACATTCCTAAAGTTACCTAAAACAGTAGTTCTGATTAATCAGCCTTTGATAGCCTTAGCCAAGTTGCTCACTGAGTAGGCGTGAAGAGACCTGGGGAGGCAACAATACAATAATTTGGTGGGAGGAGATCATCCTGGAGAAGCCAGCGAGAGGACGGAGGCTGAGTAGATTACCCGGACTTCAAAGGCAGGAGTTTATGCACAAAGCAGATGTCACAGGACCCAGACCACCCACAGTTCCTTGACCTGTAGCCAGATTGGAGCCCACTGATTAAATTAGAATAGGGCTGGAAGGGAAGTGTAGTCAGTTGTTAGCTACACCTCTGGGTTGGGGTGCACAGACACACACTCCCAATGAGAGATTTTTGGAAGAATGGTGCATTCTGGGTCAAAAATATGCTGCATTTCACAGGAAGTAGTCATAGCAGACGGAGGTGGCTTTACCCTTATTGGTTAGGGTATCCTCTCTCGCGCCAGCCCAGAATGGAGGGTAAATCTGGTAGGGCTGTAGGAGCTCACCAGAACACTGCCTGGAAAAGAAGGGAAGATGGACTGCCCTGCTGCAGCCCTGGACTGCACCAAAGAGAGGACTGTACTCTGAAAGAATGAATCTACTGCACTCACAAGGCTCCTGTTAGACTTGGCATCTTTTGGCGTGTTTCCCCTGACTTTTTGCTTTCTGACCTCCCGGTTTTGACTCTGTTTTTGCTGGTGTAATGATTCTGCGCACTTTCCTCACTGCGGTCCAGTGGGAAAGTGCAAGTGCTCCTGTATAAAATGTGTTATGGATTGGTGTTTCCATGATTGGCCTATTTGGTTTATCTGTCAGTCCCTTGTAAAGTGCACTGCGAGTGCCAGGGCCTATAGACCAAATGCTGTTGGTGGGTTGCAGCACTGGATTGTGCCACCCACGCAAACAGCCCGTAAAGTGTAACTCGGGCCTGCCATCGCAGAGCCTGTGCGCAGCCTGGGGCTTCCATGTCGACTTGGCAAGGGCACACACTTGCAAGTCCCTAAACCTTCCCTTTGCGACATGTTAGTCACCCCTAAGGTAGGCCCAAGGTACCCCTGTGGGCAGGGTGCGGTGTATGCGAAAGGTAGGACATGCCCGGGTGTGTGCGGCATGTCCTGATAGTGAATCACAGCCTAGTTCGTTTTTCACTATTGCAAGGCTACCTGTTCCCCTAGGCCAGAACGGGCAGTTTTGATTATTACAGCTTATAATCCTAACTGACCCCGGGAACATGGTAGAAATTCGAGTTTAGTATGCCTGGACTCAGAATGATAAAATGCATCTTTTAGTGAAGTTGGTTTTAACATTCTGTGTTTGAAAATACCACTTTTAGAAAGTGGGTATTTTCTTGTCTAACCATCCAAGCCTGCCTCTGCGAGGTTGTGTATTCCTTGTCTAGAGTGTGAGTGACAGGGGCTGGGGGATGCCAGGAGACAGGGTGAGTCAGCACGGGGCTGAATAGCAAGATCTACATGTAGATGGGTGGGAGGGGTCGCACCTGGGCCCTGAATAGGACAGTGCCTTCCCTCCATAATGCTGGCTCCACCTCCTGTGGTGCGTCTGATGTCCCTGGCCTACTCACTGAAAGAAGGGACGGAGACTTGTCAACAAAGTGCTCCAGAACTGGTTTGGACTAGGCAAAGGCCTCTCTGCCTTCAGAGAACAAAGGAATTTGGGATATAAATATTGGGGCCCTGACCCCATGAATTTAGATCTCGCTGGAATCAAGGAACCTGCCAAGACGAAGAGCTGGAAGAGCTGCCAGAGGAGTACTGCCCCTTTGCTGTGTTGTTGCTTTGTTGGGTTGGCCTGCAGTTGCTGCTTCTGTCTTGGGCAGTGAAAGGACTGGACTGAACTTTCTACAAACTTGTGCTGAGTATCTCCAAGGGCCTGAAACCGAGCTGGCCTCCTGTTAAGAAGTCTCAGGGACTACAAAGACTTCACAAGCCTCTGGGTACCGCTTCTGGAACGCTGTTTCAGTTGCCACAGAGGAAGGGAACTGCAACCGACTCCGTCAACCGAATCCATCCCTGGCCGGTGACCTGTTTGCACCGCAGACCGCATCGCCCCGCTTCGCATCGCAACCCTGGTCTCACCGTGGGTGACGTCCGACGCCGCCAACATCGAGCCGCTGCTTGCACCGTGACCTGTGGGCACCGCAGTTCGCATCGCATCGCTTCACTGAACCAACCGGACCCGACCGACGAGGTCGCTGCAACTGGCTCAAGAGTCGTGGACCGCACCGCATTTGGGGCACCGCTCGCACGTCTGCGACGCACCGCTCTGACTCGCACCGCTGTCCGACGCCAGCTCCCGCACTCCGGCTTGGTCGCCTGCATCGCAACCTGTCAGCACCGCATCGAGCATCGTCTCACCCTGCATCGCACGCCTTGGACTCACCGACTCCGTCTGCACGACGCTCATCGAGCCGCTGCCTGCACCGCATCGAGGGACACCGCACCTTGCATCGCTCCGTCTTGCACCGCAACCGCGACGAACGCCGACCGGCTCGTACACTCCGTACCAGCCACAACGAGGAAGGTACTGTAACCGAGTCTGTTCATGACTCTGCTGGCCCGTATCGACGCGGTCGGCTGGAACTGTTAGACTCTGTGGTTTTCAGCATCACAGTAGGCTCGGACGGAGCTACCGACTCGCACGAACTTTGCTTTTGTGCTATTCCTGCAAAGAAGAAGTTACCGTATCAAGCATTCATTCGTAAAGTATAGTATTGTGGATTTTTGTCGTAATTGGTCTTGTCTTGAGTATATAAAATATTGGTTATTTTTCTAAACTGGTGTGGTGTCCGTTTGTAGTGCTTACACTGTATTACTGTTGGTTATGTGCAAATGCTTTACACACTGCCTCTGAATTAAGCCTGACTGCTCGTGCCAAGCTACCACGAGGGTGAGCAGGGGTTACTTCACGAGTGTAACAACCCTTACCCTGACTAGGAAGAAGGGTCCCTACTTGGACAAAGGTGCAAGCCCTTGCCAACTAGAGATCCCATTTCTAACATTGGTTGTCAGCGGTGAGGATAGGACTTGTGTTTGCACTTGACTTACAGTGATTGGTGTGCACTACTACCATATCGCAGACCATTACGTACCACATACTGGTTCTTTTTCTTTTGGCCTATTTTTGATCTTGCCAGTTTTCAACTCACTACTTTTGTCATGCCTGAATCAATTGCATCATCCGTTGCATCTCTGGAAGTTATCTTTGAGGAGGACAGGTTGGAATCCTACGCCGTAAAGGAGTTACGAGCGATTTGTAAAAACTTGAAAGTCCAAATTAAAGGCCTCACAAGGAAGGAGGAGCTACAGAAGGCGCTGAGGGCCTGGGTAGCAGCCAGACATGCCAATGGGCAGCCTGGTGATCTCAGTGAGGAGGTGGAGGAGCCTATTTCCAGGGTGGATGTGCTTTTGGGTAGGGGGAACCCGCCAGGTCAGGCAGCAGCAGTCTGTCCCCAGAGGAGCTGGAGGACAGGCGGGGAGGCAAGGCAGTTCGAGCTGCAGAAGCTCAGGCTGGAGAGTGAGCGGGAGGAGAAGAGATTGGCCATAGAGGAGAGGAAGATGCTCTTAGAGCATGAGAGAGAACTGAAGGAGCTAGAACTTAGGAGTAAGTCAGGCTCAGATGGTGGCAGCAATTCGTCCAGAAAGGCAGACAGGATTGTGCACATTCCCAAGAACGTAGGCAAGGAGTTCAAGAAGGGGGATGACATACAAAGGTGGTTTCAGGGTTATGAGGCAGCCATACACATGAATGGGGTCCCTGAGGAGAATTGGGGAGCAGGATTGTGGCCGCTTTTCCCTGAAGAAGCAAGGGATGCTCTGATAGCTTTGGGTAAGGGGTATCACCTCACCTATGCTGACATGAAGGATGCCCTTCTCACGAAGTATGGTCTTACTCCTGAAAAGTACAGGGATCAGTTCAGGTCCAGTAAGAAGTCTGATGCCAACACTTGGTTGGAATGTGTGGATGTGTTCTGCAGGTCTCTGGATGGTTGGGTGAAGGGCAGTAGTGTAACAGATTTTCAGGGGCTCTACAACTTGATTGCATGGGAGCACTTGTCTAGTCTATGTTTTGCAGATCTGCGCCAGCACCTAGTTGATAGTAAGCTAACTGACCCCAGGAAGCTTGCTATGGAAGCGGACCGCTGGGTGAGTACCAGGGTCCACAAGAAAGCGTTTGGGGGAGACTCAGCCAAAGGTGGGCAGGGTCCCCAGCAGAAAGGTGGGGGGACAAGGGTAAAGCACAGGAGTTCTCTAAAGGGCCCCAAACTAGTACCCAGGGTAAAGGTTCCCAGCCCCCCGGTGATAAGAAGAAAGGGGTCTCTACAGGGAAGCCTGTTGAGACCGGCCCCGCAAGTGTTATGCATGTGACCAGGTAGGTCACTTTAAGGGGGACCCCAAGTGCCCGAAGGGGACACAGCCACCCACCGGTGGACAGTCCAAAGTGTTGGCTAGTGTAGCGCTTGGGGAGGAGGGGTGCCCACAGGAGGGTGGGGATCCCGCAGAAATGACCCTTGTCTCACTCGGGGACAGTGAGATGGTCCCAGGAAACCAGGTGCCCCCTAACACAAAGAAATATAGCACCTGGGTGACCATTAATGGGAACAGGGTAGAGGCTCTCAGAGATACTGGAGCCAGTGTGACCTCAGTCCGGTGTCACCTGGTGTCTGAGAAGCAAGTAGTCCCAGGAGCATTCCACCAAGTAGTTGCTGTAGACAACTCAGAGCGCCAATGTATGGTGGCGCAGGTTCCCTTTGAATGGGGGTCTCAGGTCCCTTGAGGGTGGTTGTGAGCCCTACCATGCCTGTAGATTGTCTGCTAGGAAACGACCTGGAGCAGTCCTCGTGGAAGGAGGTTGAGCTCAGGTCGCACTTGGAGATGCTTGGGTTGCCAGAGTGGGCATGCGTGTCTACTCGGTCAATGGCAGCCAGAAGGGGTGATCAAGAGGACTTGGAGCCTGAAACAGTGGCCCAAGTCCCTGCCAAGAGAAAGGGCAGGGGCGCGGGAAACCGGCCCCCGAAGTTCCCACGGCCGGGAGGAGGCGGACCTCGAGGGGGACGCCCGGTGCCTACAGGGGAGCAGGTAGCCGAACTGGGAGACATCTCTGAGCTGACCCATTGGCAGCAAGAAGGGGGTCCCACCAGGGAGGAGTTCTGCAGGGAGCAGAACGAGTGCCCTACTCTGGAGGGTCTGCGGCGGCAGGCTGCAGACCAGGCAGCTGGTAATCAGTCCGGGTCACATCTGATCTACTGGGAGAGTGGTCTCCTATACAGTGAGCCTAAGGTTGCTGAGCCTGGGTCAGCCCGTGTGCTGGTGGTACCCCAGCACTTCAGGACCTTCCTACTGGGTCTGGCTCATGACGTGCCTTTTGCAGGACATTTGGGGCAGGACAAGACCTTTGACAGGCTTGTCACCCACTTCTTTTGGCCCCAAATGCGAAGGCAGTCAGATGCACACTGTAGGTCTTGCCAAACTTGCCAGGCAAGTGGTAAGAGTGGGAGGAAGGTCAAAGCTCCTCTCCAACCTTTTCCTGTTGTTGGAACACCCTTTGAAAGGGTAGGGATGGATATTGTGGGGCCACTGGATCCCAAGACAGCCATGGGCAACAGGTACATCCTGGTCTTGGTGGACCATGCCACCCGGTACCCGGAGGCAATCCCTCTCAGGACAACGACGGCGCCAGTGGTGGGCCGGGCGTTAATGGGGATCTTTTCCCATGTGGGATTCCCCAGAGAGGTGGTTTCTGATAGGGGGACCAATTTCATATCGAAGTATATGACATCCCTGTGGAAGGAGTGTGGTGTAACCTACAAGTTCACCACTCCTTACCACCCACAAGGAAACGGTCTGGTGGAGAGATTCAACCAGACCTTGAAAGGCATGATCAAGGGTCTAACAGAACCCATGAGGCGTAAGTGGGACGTCCTCTTGCCATGCCTACTCTTTGCGTACAGGGAGGTGCCTCAGAAGTCTCTTGGGTACAGCCCCTTTGAGCTCCTGTATGGCCACCCTGTCAGAGGACCTCTGAGTTTGGTAAAGGAAGGCTGGGAGGCAGCTCCCAGGAAAACTCCCCAGGATGTATTTAGCTACATGCTGGCCTTTAGAAACCAAACTGCCCGCTTCAGGAAACTCGCTCAGGCGAACCTAGAAGCAAGCCAGGAAGAAATGAAGAGATGGTATGACCAGAATGCCACTCTGGTCGAATTTCAACCTGGGCAAAAAGTGTGGGTCATGGCCCCAGTAGCACCTTGTGCCTTGCAGGACAAGTGGACTGGGCCATATGAGGTAAAGGAGCGCAAAAGTGACGTCACCTACCTGGTGGATTTGCAGGCTCCAAGGAACCCTTTGAGGGTCCTTCATGTGAACCGCCTCAAGCCCCACTTCGAGAGGTCCGAAGTGAGTATGCTCTTGGCGACAGATGATGGGGTGGAAGAGGAGAGTGAGCCTTTCCCTGACCTCCTGTCTACCAAGGAGCATGATGGGTCAGTAGAGGGTGTGATCCTCTCCCCTACTCTGACTCAGGAGCAGCAGGGGGACAGTCGCCAGTTGTTGGGACAGTTCGCCCCACTGTTCTCTCTGACCCCCGGTGTTACTCACTGGTGTACCCATGACGTGGACACCGGTGACAGCCATCCTGTGAAGCACAAAATTTACAGGTTGACTGACCGGGTCAGAGCCAGCATCAAGGAGGAGGTCTCTAAGATGTTGGCGTTAGGGGTGATTGAGCCCTCCCACAGTCCTTGGGCCAGCCCAGTGGTCTTGGTCCCAAAGGCTGCGGCGCAAGGTGCCACTCCAGAACTCCGGTTTTGTGTGGACTACCGTGGGCTCAATGCCGTCACCAGGACTGACGCGCACCCCATCCCCAGAGCTGATGAGCTCATTGATCGGTTGGGAGCTGCCCGGTTCCTCAGCACGTTTGATTTAACGTCTGGGTACTGGCAGATTGCCTTAACCGATGGGGCCAAGGACAGATCAGCGTTCTCAACCCCAGAAGGTCATTACCAATTCCGGGTGATGCCCTTTGGGTTGAAGAATGCCCCTGCCACCTTTCAGCGGTTGGTCAATCAGGTGTTGGCTGGGCTGGAGGATTTCAGTGCCGCCTACCTGGATGACATTGCTGTGTTCAGTTCCAGCTGGGAAGAACATTTACAGCACCTTGAGAAAGTGTTGAGGGCTCTGCAAGGTGCAGGCCTCACGATCAAGGCCAGTAAGTGCCAGATCGGGCAGGGTTCTGTGGTGTACTTGGGGCACCAGGTAGGAAGCGGCCAGGTGGCGCCCCTACAACCCAAGATTGACACCATTCTGGCTTGGGAACCCCCAAGACCCAGACAGAGGTGAGAGCCTTCTTAGGTCTCACCGGCTACTATAGGAGATTTGTTAAGGGCTATGGCACCATCGTTGCCCCTTAACAGAGCTGACCTCTAAGAGGCAGCCCAGGAAAGTGATCTGGACTGAGTCCTGCCAGAAAGCTTTTGATGCCCTGAAGGCAGCCATGTGCACGGCGCCCGTGCTCAAGGCACCTGACTTCTCCAAGGAATTCGTCGTGCAGACTGACGCTTCAGAGCATGGTGTGGGAGCGGTGCTCTCACAACTGAACGAAGAGGGCCTGGATCAGCCTGTAGTCTTCCTTAGCAGGAGACTACTTCCCAGGGAACAGAGGTGGAGTGCCATAGAAAGGGAAGCTTTTGCTGTGGTCTGGGCACTGAAGAAGTTGAGACCATACCTGTTTGGGACTCACTTCCGGGTTCAGACAGACCACAGGCCCCTCAGATGGTTGATGCAAATGAGGGGTGAGAATCCAAAACTGCTGAGGTGGTCCATCTCCCTACAGGGAATGGACTTTACGGTGGAACACCGTCCTGGTACAGAACACGCCAACGCAGATGGTCTGTCCAGGTTCTTCCGCCTTAGTGAAGAGAACTCCAATGGGGTTGGGTAGTTCTCCCTACTTTCAGCTGGAGGGGACATGTGTTAGACTTGGCATCTTTTGGCGTGTTTCCCCTGACTTTTGCTTTCTGACCTCCCGGTTTTGACTCTGTTTTTGCTGGTGTAATGATTCTGCGCACTTTCCTCACTGCGGTCCAGTGGGAAAGTGCAAGTGCTCCTGTATAAAATGTGTTATGGATTGGTGTTTCCATGATTTGCCTATTTGGTTTATCTGTCAGTCCCTTGTAAAGTGCACTGCGAGTGCCAGGGCCTATAGACCAAATGCTGTTGGTGGGCTGCAGCACTGGATTGTGCCACCCACGCAAACAGCCCGTAAAGTGTAACTCGGGCCTGCCATCGCAGAGCCTGTGCGCAGCCTGGGGCTGCCATGTCGACTTGGCAAGGGCACACACTTGCAAGTCCCTAAACCTTCCCTTTGCGACATGTTAGTCACCCCTAAGGTAGGCCCAAGGTACCCCTGTGGGCAGGGTGCGGTGTATGCGAAAGGTAGGACATGCCCGGGTGTGTGCGGCATGTCCTGATAGTGAATCACAGCCTAGTTCGTTTTTCACTATTGCAAGGCTACCTGTTCCCCCTAGGCCAGAACGGGCAGTTTTGATTATTACAGCTTATAATCCTAACTGACCCCGGGAACATGGTAGAAATTCGAGTTTAGTATGCCTGGACTCAGAATGATAAAATGCATCTTTTAGTGAAGTTGGTTTTAACATTCTGTGTTTGAAAATACCACTTTTAGAAAGTGGGTATTTTCTTGTCTAACCATCCAAGCCTGCCTCTGCGAGGTTGTGTATTCCTTGTCTGGAGTGTGAGTGACAGGGGCTGGGGGATGCCAGGAGACAGGGTGAGTCAGCACGGGGCTGAATAGCAAGATCTACATGTAGATGGGTGGGAGGGGTCGCACCTGGGCCCTGAATAGGACAGTGCCTTCCCTCCACAATGCTGGCTCCACCTCCTGTGGTGCGTCTGATGTCCCTGGCCTACTCACTGAAAGAAGGGACGGAGACTTGTCAACAAAGTGCTCCAGAACTGGTTTGGACTAGGCAAAGGCCTCTCTGCCTTCAGAGAACAAAGGAATTTGGGATATAAATATTGGGGCCCTGACCCCATGAATTTAGATCTCGCTGGAATCAAGGAACCTGCCAAGACGAAGAGCTGGAAGAGCTGCCAGGAGGAGTACTGCCCCTTTGCTGTGTTGTTGCTTTGTTGGGTTGGCCTGCAGTTGCTGCTTCTGTCTTGGGCAGTGAAAGGACTGGACTGAACTTTCTACAAACTTGTGCTGAGTATCTCCAAGGGCCTGAAACCGAGCTGGCCTCCTGTTAAGAAGTCTCAGGGACTACAAAGACTTCACAAGCCTCTGGGTACCGCTTCTGGAACGCTGTTTCAGTTGCCACAGAGGAAGGGAACTGCAACCGACTCCGTCAACCGAATCCATCCCTGGCCGGTGACCTGTTTGCACCGCAGACCGCATCGCCCCGCTTCGCATCGCAACCCTGGTCTCACCGTGGGCGACGTCCGACGCCGCCAACATCGAGCCGCTGCTTGCACCGTGACCTGTGGGCACCGCAGTTCGCATCGCATCGCTTCACTGAACCAACCGGACCCGACCGACGAGGTCGCTGCAACTGGCTCAAGAGTCGTGACCGCACCGCATTTGGGGCACCGCTCGCACGTCTGCGACGCACCGCTCCGACTCGCACCGCTGTCCGACGCCAGCTCCCGCACTCCGGCTTGGTCGCCTGCATCGCAACCTGTCAGCACCGCATCGAGCATCGTCTCACCCTGCATCGCACGCCTTGGACTCACCGACTCCGTCTGCACGACGCTCATCGAGCCGCTGCCTGCACCGCATCGAGGGACACCGCACCTTGCATCGCTCCGTCTTGCACCGCAACCGCGACGAACGCCGACCGGCTCGTACACTCCGTACCAGCCACAACGAGGAAGGTACTGTAACCGAGTCTGTTCATGACTCTGCTGGCCCGTATCGACGCGGTCGGCTGGAACTGTTAGACTCTGTGGTTTTCAGCATCACGGTAGGCTCGGACGGAGCTACCGACTCGTACGAACTTTGCTTTTGTGCTATTCCTGCAAAGAAGAAGTTACCGTATCAAGCATTCATTCGTAAAGTATAGTATTGTGGATTTTTGTCGTAATTGGTCTTGTCTTGAGTACATAAAATATTGGTTATTTTTCTAAACTGGTGTGGTGTCCGTTTGTAGTGCTTACACTGTATTACTGTTGGTTATGTGCAAATGCTTTACACACTGCCTCTGAATTAAGCCTGACTGCTCGTGCCAAGCTACCACGAGGGTGAGCAGGGGTTACTTCATGAGTGTAACAACCCTTACCCTGACTAGGAAGAAGGGTCCCTACTTGGACAAAGGTGCAAGCCCTTGCCAACTAGAGATCCCATTTCTAACAGCTCCACAAAGAAAGGACTGTGCCTGACTCCAAAAGAAAAGGAGTGGACTCCCTGACCAGCAACTGGTACAAAAGAGCGGAAGAAGTCACCTGCAAAGCCAAAGAGAGGACATCCCAGCTGACCAGTGGTAACTGGACTTGTCCAAGACTGCACAAGTGCATTATGGGAGATTGAGTCCTAGCCCCCAAGTGACAATCCAGAGTCACTGAACCCTTGGTCAGTGCTAGAGGACACCTATCTTCCAAAAGGAACTAAGAACCAGCTGGAAGCCTCATTGGAACCAACGTGAACCAACAGGAAGCCTCCCTGCTCAGCTTCCAGCTTCAACAGAACCGAAGCAAGATGATGCAAAGCCTTGCCGCACAGCTTCACTAGAACCGACACAAGTTGACACAAAGCCTCACAAAGCCTCACTGCACAGCTTTATCGGAACCAACGCAGTGTGACGCAACACAACACCTCGCATCGCAGCCCTCGCAGCACCTCTGAACCGACGAAGGGGAGCCTAAAAAAGCAATACCACACAGACTGCGCACCAAAAATGTAAGGTACAATACTCAGCGAGCCTAACTTGGTCCTTTGCCTGGCCTGCACTCTATCACAGTTGGCCTAAACTTGTGAATTTGTCCCTGTCCAGCGTGACCAGATATCCTCAGTTGTCACTTTGTGTCTTTTGGTGTTATTTTTACCTAAATATTTAGACATTTATATCTCTGATTCCCTCCATCGGTTTTTGTCGTTTTCGTGTTGTTTTGAAGATAGAAATATTGTCTATTTTTATAAATTGGAGTTTGAGTTTTATTGTGTTGTGTAGTTTTACTTATTTAAGGTATTGGTTGTATTAAATGTTTTACATATACCAGTCTCCTAAGTTAAGCCTGACTGCTTGTTTGCCAACCTACCAATGGTTAAAAAAGGATTAATTTACTGAGATTTCCTGGACCTATTAGTGATTGTGGTACTATTACTAGCTGCGGGTGAATACTCTCACCTACTAATAATCCAGTTTCCTACAGAAACCATTACCAGATTGTTTATATTAAGTTTGTCACCATTGCTCCTTTTATTTAAAGGTAAATACCCCTCCCCACCCTGGAATCCCACCCTATCTTGATCTCACATTCCTGTGAGGGCAATTTCGGGTTAAACCAGCATTTGTGGTTATGCTTTTCTTGGTCATTTTTTCAAGACTGTTTCTTAGTTATGTTTTAGAGATTTTCATGTAAGGGCATTTACGAAGCCTGAAACAGCAAATGTATTCATGCAATGGTGCCATTCTGAGTGCAAACTTTGCACAATGTTTGCTAGGCACCCACATTCCTAAATGTCACATAGATAAGTAGACATGGGCTTTTCATTGGGTAGGTGGGTCAGAGAAGGCGGAGAAATGTAAATACACATGAGGTGAACATCCTCACAGTCACAACTTTTAGGTTATTCGCAAAATGTTGTAATGCCTTTGCCACATAAATGTGCCCTTTCACCAAGCGTCAGTGGGTATGGAATTGCGGAAAAGTCATGAATATTTCAGTTTTCACATGGTGGTTGTACAAAGGGAGATCATTTCATGATAAAATATTTTCCATGAAAAGAAAAAAGATTTTAAAAAAATCTCTGCAAGATTGTGGCTCTATACACGCTCAGTTTGGGAAAACAAAAAGTCATGTATACCTTACTGAAAGACTTAGAAATATTCTGATTGTGGTTAAACATGCATTTCTACAGTGTGTGTGTGTGTGTGTGTACATAAATCCCGAAAATTACCACAACTTTGTGAATCGTGCCCTGTGTCTCTGTGCGTTTGTCTTTGTTCTTTCCTGAAATTAAATTCATGTGTTTGTTTTCGTTTCAGGATTTAGCTGCAAGTGACATACATACAGAGGAATGATTCTCCTGTTCTGAAAACGCATCTGTTCGCAGAAGCCCACAAATAGGTAAGCATTTTTCTTTATGCTGTTTACCTAAAAATAGGTTTATATCCATTAAATATTCGGTTCATTTAATTGTAAAATGAAATATCTGTAACCCAAAGGATCTGAGTATTGAAGAAATATTTTACATTTACTCCCACGTTTGTACATATGCTTGCACTATAGTTTTTGGATTTCACAAAATCATTTAGAACTATCAGGGTAACTGCAACAGTTGCAGGTATTCACACGTATTCACATTTGTAATTATTTGCACACGTATCAATGTTGCAAGTGTGCATTTATGCGTGTGTATTTTACCAAAACTGCATTTTTCCTTTCCTCTATGAGCAACACTTTTTTTCCTATGAGAATCCCTTCCACTACACCCCTACTAGTTTTGGAGTGTTCCCTTCCAATTCTCATCATGGAAACACATGCATGCATGCCTTTCTGAGTCTAAATTGGTTGTTAAATACAAAAATGCGAATTTCCACGGTTAAAACAGGCTATTTGCACTCCCGAAAGTCCAACTTAAGGGAATTTGACCCAAAATGTAATATTTTAAGGTTAGTTTTCATTTCATTTCTTAGGCTGATTATTTGCTGCACAACCCCTTCCCTTTGAGTTGAAAGATTTGCAGTATTTGGTAGTGTGCCTGAGTGTGTGTTTATGATAGTGCTGGAAGAAAATCCAATCCTTATCTGTCAGTTATCTGACAAATAGCGCTAGACCTTTCAAACACTTGATTGAGGGAGTTCTAAGTCCTAAGTGATCCCTCACAGGGCTGCACTGCCCATTTATTTCCTTGGGCATTGCGACGGGACCTAAGTCCAATTTAGGAGAATGTGTTACTTACTGGACAATTTCAAGGCTAGTTTTTACTTCGTATTTTATGCTTTTATGCTTATTTTGCTGTTCCACCCCTTCCCTTAAATTTGGATTTACACTGTGGCATTGCGTTTGCGAGAGCATGTGTGCGGGAAGACTGTTGAGCTTGTATTGGAAGTCGAGACTGTATGTATAAGCAATACACCACATAGTGCCATGCCTTGTTAGCATTTCTCATACTGAGTGATGTCACAGAAGATTAATGTTCAAAATGTCATGGCATCTGCTAAACTGCACATTTTATAAAAATGATTTGATGAACGTCTGTGCTTCACAGTGTTTTTCACTGAAAACAGGAGCAGATGTCATGCTTTGCACCAAGAGGCCAGCCAAGAACACATTTCAGTTGCTCAAAATGTCTGTTCTTCAACCAGTGCTCAATGTTCCAAGTTCAGCGTCATAATTTGAGCAATCTTCCATCTCACGCACAGATCTTTGATACCGGCGCTCTAATGATTAAAAATAAATGCCACATCCCTAGCCTTGCAGAAGACATGGCTTCTGACAACTGTCATTTTTTTAATAAAACAAAGTACAAATTGATCCAGAGAAACTGAAAATCCAAGGGAGAAGATGGCCTCATTTTAGTGTATGCTGAAGAGTTTACTTGAACAGAGATCCGAGTCTAACGTGAGTGCCAATTTATAATTAAATTTTACTTATTTCTGGCACCAGCAGTGATATACAAGGTTATGATACATCATTCTCAGATTAAAATCCTGGTGGCTCATACAATTATTTTAAAACACTTCAACACATGATCATTTAGCTGTGAGTATTGACAGGTGGCACAACTAATAATGAACTTGGAGATTGTTGGATACAGTAAATGTATATATTTGGGGTTTCTCACCCAATGAAGACCAGAATATGTTCATGAATTTTGGAATAACCTTTACTGCCGAGGCCTACAGGGGTTTCCTTAAAGTACATTTTGTTCACTACTTCAAGGTGGTTTTGAGTGTTTGTCAAACAATATTTACTTCAAGATTGGAAAATAGAGTGATCTAATCCTGCAAGCAATAGCACTGTGTGGAGAATGATATAGTAGAGCAGCGGTTCTTAAACTGTGGTTCTCGGACCCCTAAGGATGTACGACGCCTACTCAGGCATCCCATGACCGTTTTAAATAACATTATCAGATTCCATAAATGTGAAGGGATTTGAAATTGGAGGCTAAAAACAAAGTTGGTGGGAGCAATGCAAATGCATCAAATAGACTGCAGTATGGGCGATGGGTGGCCTCAGTTGAATTTAGAAAAGGTCCAACTGTTCCATTGAAACGAAAATTTATAAATTTGTATTTGTGAATTAAATAAAACATTTAATAGTTTTTTTTTTGACAAATGCTTGTTTCTGTATTGTTTTGAGTAACATATCATCGAAATTGCTTGAGCCAGGTTCCCTGGCTTCCATTAATGGTTCAGTGGGGGTCACCGGATTCCAATATTGATTAAGATGGGGGGCCCCTGATTCAAGTGACTAATAAAACGGGGTCCTAAGAAGTCAGAAGGTTAAGATCCACTGTAGTAGAGGATCTCCTCGTGTATGAGAGAAGACCATGGTGGACAGCCTGTTGTAACTCGTGGATAGTTATGCTTATACACTGAGCACATATAAAAGAGAGGAGAATCTACTGCATGCTCCTGCATCTAGCTAACTGGGTACCCCATCTCCCTTGAAAAATTAATTGTAGCAAACAACATCATATTAAACTTAAGCAGTTGATTAAACACAATTTTGGCGCCCAAAATACTGATATTAGAAAGTCATGGACACGGAATCATTTAAAGTCACAACAGGAAGTGACAAGGGATTACTATGTATTAGGGAATTGCCACGCTTATGATTGTGGAAAATATTGTGCATTCCTATTTATAAAAATAAAAAAAGTAATTAAATAGAAATAGAAAGTTTAGAGAGTTTAAGGACACCGGTACACCATATATTACATAAAAGAAGTCTTTGAAAAAGGAAAATCCCAAAGTGAAATACTGAGGCCACGTGTGTAAAATAGTCTTGCAACCCCACTGATTGAACTCTTTGCTGGTAAAGAATTCCCCCAAGTTTTAATAAAGTGGAAAGCAAAGCAGAACGTTGAAGAACAGTGGTGTAGAAGTAATGTCATTTATATTAAATGTCCAATTCGCAAATGCTTTTCTGCACCTAACTACAACTTATATCGACAAAAATGCATATGGCACCATAGGTTATGAAATTCTGGTTCACATGAATAAGGTTCTGTGATTTTTTTTTATGCCTGCAGAGGAACGGACTACTGCAGCTACTGTAATTCAGATTTTACTGATTTCTACTTTTGGAGACGGCCGAGAAAAATAATGTCTTTGGGGTGTAATAGTATCAAAATAATTGTAACACGCACAGATTTGGAAGTTTTGTGGCATTTACAAACAATTTGTGTGATTTTTCCCTATCTGCAAACACACAAAGTAACTTCTGCAAAAAGTCTAGAAATACTTTCAGAGTGGAAGGTGAAGGGAATGCCACTTGAATGCAAAGAAATAATGCCTATCCACAGACTATGGGTACATGTTGGCCCTACCATGAGTGACCTACTGTCCTACCTCTTCAGCATTGTTGGTAGCATACCTACTTCCAGACCTGCATGGATAATGCATACACTATTAAAGAGGCTACGAGAATCCTTACAGCACTGAACAACTGTTTATCTTACACATGGCACTTTTAACATAGTTGAAGTATCTCACTAAGGTTTCATTGGATGCCATACCCTAGGCTCATGGTAGTGATACAATAGATGTAAAAAAAAAAATATCTACTGAAAGAATGTTGCACAATCTGCATCCTCTTCAATAGCCAAAACGATAGACTGGTCATAGTAGCTCTCTTGCAGAAGTTAGTGCTCTTTGCTGCCATTTGATAAAGTGGTGCACAAGAGAACCTTAGTATAGCTCTCCGACAATCCAAGGCAGTAAAGGAGACTTAGATGAAGAATGTGTCGCCTGCTAGATGAATTGTACTTCAAATGGATTTCATGACACTTTACCACACTTAAAGTAAACCGGAATAGCAGATACCGGGCATCTAAAACACTTCATTAAGAGTTGTTATTATGCTGAAGAATCCTATGCGTTGAGCTTTCTTATGGCTTCACAATGCTGATATACTGTATCGCCATAAGATTATTTGAAAACCTAGTGCAGAATGGGGTTTTGAATGCCCCTTTGATATGATTTGTATTGATGTATAAATGGTGGGAAAATCCCCGGATGCTCCCAGATTTCCATTGTTAAAAACCTAGGGGTAACTCCTTGCGTCATGTCAAGTCTGATACTTCTCTTCCACTCTCCCCTTTTCTTTCTCAATTAGCAGATGTTGAGGCTCATTCACAAAACATCACATAAAAACACATTCAGAAATATTTTTGCACACGTAACTGTATCTTAGGTGCACAAAAAAGTGATTTATGATTCTATATGTGACATAAGGAGTCAGTCTATGTGTAATTTAGAAAGTGCACTTCTAAAGGCCTGTAATCCATCCATATGGCCAATGGTCCACCCTGTTCATTTTAGGGTTAGTGGAGGGGAAAAGAGTGTATCCTGAGTGTCCATGCAAAACTCATGGAAAATTTAGAATTGTTTTAATCTGTGTCTAGTCATAAACATTTTGCATGACCATTCCCACCATTGGAAACACGCATGAAGTTACCCCTGAAAAAAAGGTTGCATTAACATTTGATTTCACAGTGGGAGCACCACCACATTTCAAACAGATGTAGGGGAAAGGAGTTTCCTGCATAGAATCTTTTTTATTGTCTACGGTCTACGTTAAAACTAAAAAGGTTAAGTATACAAATGCACATTACCACCAAGTAGACAATCTGGTAGATAGAGTATGCTTGAAAATTTTAAACCTACTCTAAATGCAAAAACAAATGTCAATAGATTTACAATTTTTTAACTGAGTCATACAGGACTGGATTTACTGTAGATTCTTAGAGTTGATGGACATTGATAAATGAACATACAGTATACACTACTCTCTTTGGCACTAAGCAAAGATTTACCTAACTCTGGTTAGAGCTAAAAGCAGTAACAATCAATGGGGTTACACTAAGTTACTCAGAGCCTTGGTTTATTACAGTATACACATATGTATGTTTCTGTCGGATATACTATGTTGATATAAATTCCCTTCAAGAGACGTTACTCAGGAATTCTCTCTAGTTGTGTCAAAATTACAGAATTCAACACACAAGTCTCAATTGTGAAATTTCATGGAGTGGGTATTATTTACAATAGTTACCATAATTGATGGCAACAATTCATTTCTCACAGGGTGCTCACTGACAATGGCGCTCGTGCAAACTGTGATTATGTACAAAGGAAAGATATCAAATTTAAAGATTCAAGTTTAGATTTGGCCACCGAGTCCCCAAATTAATTTAGTTGGACAGGTAACAATAACACTTAATTTGCATTCCAATGTAAAGATGTGCCGCAAGCCTGTTCTTATGATCCAACAATATTTTGATCCATTTAATATAGCGTTTTATAATATATTTCTTTGGTTCCTCTTAAGGACAGTGTCCCGAAAGCACCCTACATGGTGAAAATAAGACAATTTCAGCTTGTGTGTGACTAGTTACATAACTATATATGTTTATAAATAAAAGTGAATAACAACCCACCCAATTGCTCTAGCGTAACTAGCAATGGATCCTACTACAGTACAAAAGTCTTCAATGGATAGCCTACAAGATGTCTCAACTGGTAACCAATAGTCCCAACATCATCCACTCTCATCCTGCATTATGAGGTTGGGACATCAAGCAAGCCCTTGTTTGTATTCAAAAGGGATTCGAATGTAAAAGACTATGGGGCAGATTTACAAGAAAGTGCCGCAGCACGGCAACGCAAGCCCTTTGGCTGAGCCATGCTGCGGCACTTTCAAAGCACAGGAATGCGACATATTTACAATAATATGTTGCATTCCTGTGGTCTCCCCTGCACTGGCGCACAAACAGCTGCCATGAGGAGGCACCCTTGCACCATGGTGCAAGGATGCCTGCGTCATGGGGAGATTGTTTTTGTGCAGGAAGGGGCACCTTCCTGCACAAAAACAATCACTACAGGCATTTTCCTCTTTCAATGCGTGCTGTAGAATGGAGCAAGCATTGAAAGAGGAAAAAAACGAGGAGAAATGAAAACATTTCTCCTCGTTGCGCCTCGCTACGCCACCCCTAGGGTGGCATAGCATTCTGACGCATTTCCAGGTTTACGATACTTCATAAATCTGGAAATGTGTCTGGTTCCATGGGTGTTGCATGGGAACACCCACAGCAACACCCATGGAGCGCCCCTTTCACGCAAAGTGTTGCATGTAAAGGGGTCGTATTTACAAGGACAGGAAAAGTCACGCAGGGTGGCTTTTCCTGTCCTTGTAAATATGGGGCAGTGAAATGCGCCGCTTGTGCATCACAAAAAGTGGCACACTGGTGGCGCAAGGGGCTTGTAAATCTGCCCCTATGTGGATAGCTCTCTATTGCCCAGCATAGAGCAACCAACTATATGTGTACAATGGAGTTTGGACCCCATTCTGGGACATTTTAAGTGTGGACAATGCAAAGCATGCAACTTGGCATTAGAAACTAAAGAATTTTATTTTGAATGGGCATACCCATTGCAACACTATGCCATAATTTACATGGTCGGATGTCCATGTGGTTTAGCATATGTGGCCCAAACCAGAAAAAGTTATAGACAAGGATTTTACAACATTGTAGTTGAATATGATGAGAGACTACAGGAGTCCCGTAACTTTTTAAAAACAACAATCACAGAAGAGGGGATATCCAATGGTTAGTTTTGGAGACAAATCACCGTAAACCTTCAGGAAGGTGACATTGCTGCAATAATGAACCTAAGGAAATGTAAATCAAAACATCTCTTAAACGTGGTGTACAATGGACTAAAATGAGAATGAAGAAATCAGTCAACAGGTGGCAATATTTAACAATGGTTCAGTCTGTCATGGTCAGTGTCTGATATATGTCTGAATGTTCCTTTTACTAACTTTTACATATTGTTATGGATGCACAATGTGAATATGAACTTGTCAAATTTGTATCAATAATTCTTTGGATCCTATACTGAATTGTGCAATTATATTTACTAGTTTTTTAATTGTATTTCACTTTTTTTGCATAACTACTGTGAAAATGTGGATTATTTGTTGGAGGGAGTATGGATCTTTACTAAGTTATAATGTCACAATTATCTATACTAGTTCCAGTTAGGTCTCAATAATTTAAACCGGAACTCAACCCTTACCAGCTGTAGCATAGAGTGGAGAGTCTTAACTTTGGAGAAATGTGCTAAGGATTTATCAGTACCACAACAGTTAAAAAGTAGAGAACACAGCACAATAGAAATCCCACAGCAATTTCAAAAGATAGAGAGAATTTGAGTGAACAATTAGATACCAAAACGACAAAAATCCAATAAGGTGAACTGGAGATATGAAGTTTGAATTAAGTTTTAGCACCAAAAAGCACAAAGCAGCAACTGCAAGCAACTGATGACCAAACCGTGGCAAAGTCAACAGTTAAGGCCGACCACATTGGAGCGCAGGTTGGATACAGAGACCAGATTCAATCTGGTTGAAAATGTTATCTTCTGTCTTAGACTCTGAAATGGATGTCGAAAATCCTCAGCAGGGCAAGGCACCAGGCTGTGGTCAAAATGAGTTCCATGAGGCCGGATAGCAGTCAGACAGGGTGGGAAAACTTTGAGCAGGAAATATTCCAAATTCTTGCCCGAGGATGGTCCCTCGCTGGCCAGATAATTTTGGTGCCTTCGCCAATGAAGATTCCTACCTTTCAACTTAGTTACTTTTTTTAAGCTTGGATTCCTCCAGCTGTAGCCGAACCAGGGTCCACGAGGCCAGATACCTTCTCTGTGACATCCCACTGGAATGGATTTGCTACCGTAGAAAACATCTGAGTGGGACCAACCTGAATCTTTGGCCCCGGTTTTCTGTCAGTTCTCCAAGCAAAAATCTTTGAGAATGTTTCTAAATCTCAGCTTTTAGAGTTATGCAGTAGGAGTACACTCTGGCATTTAGCCAAAGGCCCTAGGACATTAGGGATACCACTTGGTGGCCAGCACTCACTCCAAGGGAATTTCCCAGCAAGGTCCAAGGCAGGTCCTGTTGGAACTGGTCAGCTTGACTTTTCATTAAGGTGGGATTCTTGCAGCTTTTTGTTCCTGTATCTTAACAGAAGGTCAGCCACCTGACCAGAAACACGCATCCTGGGATTGGTTGAGGGATATTGTTAGACCTGGCATCCTTGGCGTGGGTCTCCCTTCCATTTTTTGATGATGCCTCCAATGTTATTGATCTGTTTTTGCTGGTTTAGATGCTTTGGGCACTGTGCCACTGCTATTCAGTGCCACAGTGCAAGTGCTCCCTATGATAAATTGTGTTATGTATTAGTGACTCCATGATTGGATGATTGGTTTACTTGTCAGTCCCTAGTACAGTGCACTGAGTGTGCCCAGGGCTTGTAAATCCAATGCTGCTGGTGGGCTTGCAGCACTGGTTGTGCCACCCACAGAAGCAGCTTGTAAAATGTGTCTCAGGCCTGCCATTGCAGAGCTTGTGTGCAGCCTAGGGTTGCCATGTCGGCTTGGTGAGTGCACCCACTTACCAGACCCTAAACCTTCCCTTTCTTCATATCAGACACCCCTATGGTAGGCCCAAGGGCAGGGTGCATTGTAAGTATAAGGTAGGACATGCCCTGGTGTGTGTGGCATGTCCTAATAGTAAATTACAGCCATTTTCGTTTTCACTATTGCAAGGCTACCTGTTCCCCATAGGCCAAAATGGGCAGTTTTGATTATTATACCTTATAATCCTAACTGACCCAGGGAACATGGTAGAAAAACGAATTTAGTATGCCTGAACTCAGGATGATAAAATACATCTTTTAGCGAAGTTGCTTTTAACATTCTGTGTTTGAAAATACCACTTTTAGAAAGTAGGTATTTTCTTGCCTAACTATCCAAGCCTGCCTCTGCTAGGTTGTGTATTCCTTGTCTGGGTGTGTGAGTGACAGGGGCTGGGGACTCCAGGAGACAGGGTGAGTCAGCACAGGGCTGAATAGAGAGATCTGCATCCAGAGTGGAGGGAGGAGTTGCACCTGGGTCTGAATAGGGCGGTGCCTGCCTTCCACAATGCTGGCTCCACCTCCTGCCGGGCGGCTGAGCACTCTGCCCCACATTCTGAAAGGAAGAAGGAGTCCTGTAAACAAAGTGCTCCAGGACTGACCAGAACTGGTTTTGGACTAGGCAAAGGCCTCTCTGCCTTCAGAGAACAAAGAGAAAAGGTGTATAAAAGGGGACCCAGACCCCTAGGAAATTAGATCACTTTTGGGAAACAAGAAGAAACCTTTGCTGAAACTGAAGAGAAGACTATCCCTAAGCTAGAGGGATCTGCCTGCAGTGGTTGCCTGACTGCCAAAGAAAGGAGAAGGGAACTTTGTGTGTACTTTCATCAACTTGTGAAGGATCTCCAAGGGCTTGATTTCAGAGCTTGCCTCCTGCTGAAGTCTCAGGGACAACAGACTTCACCCACCAGCTCCCCTGTATTCCCTTGCTGGGAATTTGGACCTTCTGGGAGCTCGAAGCGCGACTCAAGACGAAGAAGCGTGTCGCCGCAGCCGCTGTTTCTCGCATCGCCGGAGAAGAGTGTCAACGTCGCAGCAGACGCCGGCGCATCCTCGAAGAAGCGCGCCGCTGACACCCTCGCATCCTTCGAAGCGCCTCGCAGCACCAGAGAAAAGTGTCGCCGTCGCAGCAGACGCCGTCGCATCCCCGGGCAGAGCATCGACCTCACATCATACGCCGACGCGTCGCAACACGAGGCGCCCCGCATCCCAGGAGAAGATCGTCGACCTCGCATCAGACACCGTCGCATCGCCAGGAAGCGTGTCGCAGGGCCTGTCGCGGCTCCAAAGATTCATCGAAATCGCTGCACGGCCGTCGGGCGTGCACGCTTCACCCCTTCATTGTCGCAACATCAAGAAGACGCCACTTTGTTTCTTTGCATCAGATCTTCAACGCATCACCGTCCTTGCGTGTAAGGGACTACCGCATCACCTTCCCTGCAACACTTTAGTTGCCTTGCGTTACGCATCTTAAGGTACATTGAACTCAAGGTGTCGCATTTTCATTTTAAGAGACTCAAGTTAATTCTACCATCTTTAATGTACAGTATTGTGGATTATTTTTGTCGTTTATACTTATTATTATAATACAACCTGTGTGGTGTCCATTTGTAGTGTTGTCACTGGATTACTGTATGTGTTCACAAATGCTTTACACACTGCCTCTGAACTAAGCCTGTCTGCTCGTGCCAAGCTACCAAGGGGTGAGCAGGGGTTATTTCAGGAGTGTACCCCTTACCCTGACTAGACGCAAGGGTCCCTATTTGGTCAAAGGTACCTACCTCTGCCAACTAGAGACCCCCAAATCTAACATTGGTGGTCAGCGGTGAGGATTCTGGACTTGCATTTGTGACTCATGTACAGTGATTGGTGAACACTACCTAGTGAGTGCAGACCAAAACGCAACCACATACTTTGGGTAGATATTCTTTTGTGGGACTTTCTATTTTTGCTAAAAACTGCCAAGTTTAATCACCATGGATACAGCAACATCCATAGTATCTGTTGATAATGATTGGGAAGAGGAGAAACTGGAATGCTACACCGTTAACCAGCTCAAGCACTTCTGCAGGAGGTTCAAAGTTTCTATGACCGGAATCACCAAGAAGGATGATTTCCAAAAGGCGCTGAGGGCCTGGGTTGAAGCAAGGAATACCCCTGAGAATGAGGAGGGGGCTGAGAATGCAGATGAGCAGCTGGATGGGCCAGTGGGTCCAGGGGAGAGGAGAGCATCTTCCCCCGTAGGTAGCAGTGTTTCTGCCAGAGGTCTGTCCCCAGAAGAGCTGGAGGACAGAGAAAAGAGTAGGATGCATGAGATGGAGCTGACCAAGCTCAAGTTAAAGGGGCAGTTGGAATTTGAATTGCAATCTAGAAAGTTGGCCTTAGAAGAGAAAAGAATGGATCATGAGCATGAAACAAGTTTGAGGGAGATGGAGTTTAGAGCCAAGAAGTTAGAGATTACTCCCTCTGGTGGCAGCACACCGTCAGTGCCTGTTGAGGCTAGGGTGTATATTCCTAAGGATGTGGTCAAGGAGTTTTTAAGAATGATGATATTGGGCAATGGTTCAAGGCCTATGAGGTAGCCATGACTTCCCACCGGGTCCCTGAGAAGGATTGGGGAGCGGGGTTGTGGGGTCGGTTCATTAGTGAGGGCGGGATACTTTGTTGGACTTGCCCTCTGAAGTCTATAATTCCTACAGCCACATGAAGAATGCATTGATGACCAGGTATGGGTTGACTCCTGAACTCTAGAGGCAGAGGTTCAGGAACTGTAAGAAGATTGAAGGCAGTACCTGGGTTGAGTATGTGACCTTTTTTGCAGAGCCTTGGATGGTTGTGTAAAGGGTAGCAAAGCAAATGATTTTCAGGCGCTCTTTGATTTGATTGCATGGGAGCACTTGTCCAGTAATTGTTTTCCTGAGCTACGCCAGCACCTGATTGACAGTAGGCTGACTAACCCTAGGCAGCTTGCTGAGGAGGCGGACCGCTGGGTGAGCACCCGGGTCCACAAGGGTCACGTGGGAGACTCCGCCAAGGGTGGGCAGGATCCCCAGCAGAGGAGTGGGGTGGACAAGGGTAAACAGAGGGAGTTCCAGAGAGGGCCCCAAAGTAAACCCCAAGGGAACCAAGGGAAAGGTTCCCAGCCTCCCCTGAGAATAAGCACGGGGCCCAGACAGGTCCACCTGTTCATAGGGGACCCCTGGTGTGCTACAAGTGTGGTGCCCTAGGCCACAGGGCCAATGATCCCCATTGCCCTTTGTTTGGAAAGCCAGCACCCCTGGTGCAGTCCCCGGCAGTTGGCTAGTGTAGCCCTGGGGGAGGAGATGGGTGCCCAAGGTGGGCGGGATCCTGTAGTATTGTCCCTTGTCTCATTAGGAGACTCTGAGATGGTCCCTAGGACCCAACTGCCTGAGAACACTAAGAAGTACAGGCAGTGGGTGACCATCAATGGCCATAGGGTGGAGGCTCTGAGAGACACAGGAGCCAGTGTGACAGCTGTCAAGTGTCACCTGGTGTCTAAAGAGCAGGTGGTCCCTGATGCATTCTACCCAGTTGTTGCCGCTGAAAACACAGAGAGCCACTGCAAGGTGGCTCAGGTTCCCTTTGGAGTGGGGGGTCTCTGGTACTCTTCAAGTAGCTGTGAGGCCAGCCATGCCTGTTGACTGTTTGTTAGGGAATGATTTGGAGAGCTCCCCTTGGGCTAAGGTGGAGCGGAGTGCTCATTTGGAGATGTTGGGCTTGCCTGATTGGGCGTGTGTGACCACCCGGTCCATGGCAGCCAGAGGTGTTCAAGAGGACCTGGAGCCTGAGAGGGAGGCCCAGGTGCCTGCCGGAGAGAGAAGAGGCAGGGGGCGTGGGAAACCGGCCCCCGAAGTTCCCATGGTCCAAGAGGAGGCAGACCCTGAGGGGGATGCCCTGGAGCCTACAGGGGAACAGGTAGCTGAACTGGGGGACCTGCCTGAGCTGACCCATTGGCAGCAAGATGGAGGACCCTCCAGGGAGGAGTTCTGCGAGGAGCAGAACAAGTGCCCTTCTCTCGTGGGTCTGAGGCAACAGGCCACAGACCAGGCAGCAGGTGATCAGTCTGGATCACATTGGATCTACTGGGAGAATGGTCTCCTGTATAGCGAGCCTAAGGTTGCTGAGCCTGGGTCAACCCGTGTGCTGGTGGTACCCCAGCGCTTCAGAGCCTTCCTACTGGGTTTGGCTCATGATGTGCCTTTAGCAGGACATCTGGGGCAGGACAAGACCTTTGAAAGGCTTGTCACCCATTTCTTTTGGCCCCAGATGCGCAGGAGTGCCGCCACTCACTGCAGGACCTGTCAAACTTGCCAGGCAAGTGGAAAGAGTGGGAGGAAGCAGAAGGCTCCTCTCCAGCCATTCCCTGTAGTCAGCACCCCCTTTGAATGGGTGGGTATTGACATTGTGGGGCCACTGGACCCCAAGACAGCCATGGGCAACAGGTTCATCCTGGTCTTGGTGGACCATGCCACCCGGTACCCTGAAGCCATCCCTCTGAGGACAGTGACGGCCCCCGTGGTGGGACGGGCACTGATGGGAATTTTCTCCCGTGGTGGGGTTCCCTCAAGAGGTGGTGTCTGACAGAGGTACTAACTTTATATCCAAGTATATGAAGTCCCTGTGGCAGGAGTGCGGTGTAACGTACAAGTTCACCACTCCTTACCACCCCCAAGGTAACGGGTTGGTTGAGAGATTCAACCGGACCCTGAAGGGCATGATTATGGGTCTGGAAGAACCCATGAGGCGTAAGTGGGACGTCCTCTTGCCATGCCTTCTTTTTGCATACCGTGAGGTGCCACAGAAGTCTCTAGGGTTCAGCCCCTTTGAGCTTCTGTATGGTCACCCAGTGAGAGGACCTCTGAGTTTGGTCAAGGAAGGCTGGGAGCAATCTCCCAGGAAACCTCCCCAGGATGTATATAGCTACATGCTGGCCTTCAGGAACCAAACTAGGCGTTTCAGGCAACTTGCTGAGGCAAATCTGGAAGCCAGCCAGGAGGAAATGAAGCGGTGGTACGACCAGAATGCCACTCTGGTTGAGCTTCAACCTGGTCAGAAAGTGTGGGTCATGGCCCCAGTGGAGCCCTGTGCGCTCCAGGATAAGTGGACCGGACCCTTTGAGGTGGTGGAGCGCAAGAGTCCTGTTACCTACTTGGTGGACATGCGGTCTCCCTGGAACCCCTTGCGGGTCCTGCACGTCAACCGCCTGATGCCCCACTTGGAGAGGTCCCAAGTGGGCATGCTCTTAGCTACAGATGCTGGGATGGAGGAGGAGACCGAGCCTCTTCCTGACCTCCTGTCAGCCCAAGAGCAAGATGGATCAGTGGAGGGTGTGAACCGCTCTCCCTCCCTGACACCTGAACAGCAAGGGGACTGTCGCCAACTGTTGGGGCAGTTTCCTGACCTGTTCTCCCTGGTTCCTAGTGTCACTGACTGGTGCGTCCATGATGTGGACACTGGGGACAGTCTTCCTGTCAAGCACAAGGCTTACAGGGTGACTGACAGGGTGAGAGCTTGCATCAAGGAGGAGGTCTCCAAGATGTTTGCATTGGGGGTAATTGAGTCCTCTCACAGCCCTTGGGCCAGCCCAGTGGTCTTGGTCCCAAAGGCTGCCGCGCCTGGTGCCACACCCGAACTCCGGTTCTGTGTGGACTACCGAGGACTCAATTCCGTCACCAGGACTGACGCACACCCCATCCCCAGAGCTGATGAGCTCATAGATCGGTTAGGGGCTGCCCGGTACCTCAGTACGTTTGACTTAACGTCTGGATACTGGCAGATCGTCTTGACTGATGGGGCAAAGGAGAGGTCAGCATTCTCCACACCAGATGGGCACTACCAATTCCGGGTGATGCCCTTTGGGATGACGAATGCCCCTGCCACCTTTCAGAGGTTGGTCAACCAGGTGTTCGTTGGACTGGAAGAGTTCAGTGCCGCCTACCTGGATGACATCGCAGTGTTCAGCGCCAGTTGGGAAGAACATCTGCGCCACCTCTGGGAAGTGTTGATGGCGCTGCGGAGGGCAGGCCTCACGATCAAGGCGAGTAAGTGCCAGATCGGGCAGGGTTCCGTGGTGTACTTGGGACACCAGGTTGGGAGCGGCCAGGTGGCGCCCTACAGCCCAAGATAGATACCATTCTGGCTTGGGAGCCCCCAAGACCCAGACAGCGGTGAGAGCCTTCTTAGGACTCACCGGGTATTACAGGAGATTTGTCAAGGGGTATGGCAGCATGGTTGCACCCTTGACAGAGCTGACTTCCAGGAAGCAGCCCAAGAGAGTGATTTGGACTGACACCTGTCAACAAGCTTTTGACACCTTGAAGACAGCCATGTGCATGGCGCCCGTGCTCCTGGCCCCCAACTTCTCCAAAGAGTTAATCGTTCAGACAGACGCTTCAGAGCATGGTGTGGGGGCTGTTTTGTCACAGATGAATGAGGAGGGCCTAGACCAACCTGTAGCCTTCCTTAGTAGGAGGTTACTTCCACGGGAACAGAGGTGGAGTGCTATTGAGCATGAGGCATTTGCTGTGGTCTGGGCGCTGAAGAAGCTGAGACCATACCTGTTTGGGGCTCACTTCCGGGTTCAGACAGACCACAGGCCCCTCAGATGGTTGATGCAGATGAGGGGTGAGAATCCAAAGCTGTTGAGGTGGTCCATTTCCCTACAGGGGATGGACTTCACGGTGGAACACCGCCCTGGTACAGAACACGCCAATGCTGATGGTCTGTCCAGAATTTTCCGCCTTAGTGAAGAGAACTCCCTAGAGGTAGGATAGTTCTCCCCACATTTCAGCTGAAGGGGACACGTGTTAGACCTGGCATCCTTGGCGTGGGTCTCCCTTCCATTTTTTGATGATGCCTCCAATGTTATTGATCTGTTTTTGCTGGTTTAGATGCTTTGGGCACTGTGCCACTGCTATTCAGTGCCACAGTGCAAGTGCTCCCTATGATAAATTGTGTTATGTATTAGTGACTCCATGATTGGATGATTGGTTTACTTGTCAGTCCCTAGTACAGTGCACTGAGTGTGCCCAGGGCTTGTAAATCCAATGCTGCTGGTGGGCTTGCAGCACTGGTTGTGCCACCCACAGAAGCAGCTTGTAAAATGTGTCTCAGGCCTGCCATTGCAGAGCTTGTGTGCAGCCTAGGGTTGCCATGTCGGCTTGGTGAGTGCACCCACTTACCAGACCCTAAACCTTCCCTTTCTTCATATCAGACACCCCTATGGTAGGCCCAAGGGCAGGGTGCATTGTAAGTATAAGGTAGGACATGCCCTGGTGTGTGTGGCATGTCCTAATAGTAAATTACAGCCATTTTCGTTTTTCACTATTGCAAGGCTACCTGTTCCCCATAGGCCAAAATGGGCAGTTTTGATTATTATACCTTATAATCCTAACTGACCCAGGGAACATGGTAGAAAAACGAATTTAGTATGCCTGAACTCAGGATGATAAAATACATCTTTTAGCGAAGTTGCTTTTAACATTCTGTGTTTGAAAATACCACTTTTAGAAAGTAGGTATTTTCTTGCCTAACTATCCAAGCCTGCCTCTGCTAGGTTGTGTATTCCTTGTCTGGGTGTGTGAGTGACAGGGGCTGGGGGACTCCAGGAGACAGGGTGAGTCAGCACAGGGCTGAATAGAGAGATCTGCATCCAGAGTGGAGGGAGGAGTTGCACCTGGGTCTGAATAGGGCGGTGCCTGCCTTCCACAATGCTGGCTCCACCTCCTGCCGGGCGGCTGAGCACTCTGCCCCACATTCTGAAAGGAAAGAAGGAGTCCTGTAAACAAAGTGCTCCAGGACTGACCAGAACTGGTTTTGGACTAGGCAAAGGCCTCTCTGCCTTCAGAGAACAAAGAGAAAAGGTGTATAAAAAGGGGACCCAGACCCCTAGGAAATTAGATCACTTTTGGGAAACAAGAAGAAACCTTTGCTGAAACTGAAGAGAAGACTATCCCTAAGCTAGAGGGATCTGCCTGCAGTGGTTGCCTGACTGCCAAAGAAAGGAGAAGGGAACTTTGTGTGTACTTTCATCAACTTGTGAAGGATCTCCAAGGGCTTGATTTCAGAGCTTGCCTCCTGCTGAAGTCTCAGGGACAACAGACTTCACCCACCAGCTCCCCTGTATTCCCTTGCTGGGAATTTGGACCTTCTGGGAGCTCGAAGCGCGACTCAAGACGAAGAAGCGTGTCGCCGCAGCCGCTGTTTCTCGCATCGCCGGAGAAGAGTGTCAACGTCGCAGCAGACGCCGGCGCATCCCCGAAGAAGCGCGCCGCTGACACCCTCGCATCCTTCGAAGCGCCTCGCAGCACCAGAGAAAAGTGTCGCCGTCGCAGCAGACGCCGTCGCATCCCCGGGGCAGAGCATCGACCTCACATCATACGCCGACGCGTCGCAACACGAGGCGCCCCGCATCCCAGGAGAAGATCGTCGACCTCGCATCAGACTCCGTCGCATCGCCAGGGAAGCGTGTCGCAGGGCCTGTCGCGGCTCCAAAGATTCATCGAAATCGCTGCACGGCCGTCGGGCGTGCACGCTTCACCCCTTCATTGTCGCAACATCAAGAAGACGCCACTTTGTTTCTTTGCATCAGATCTTCAACGCATCACCGTCCTTGCGTGTAAGGGACTACCGCATCACCTTCCCTGCAACACTTTAGTTGCCTTGCGTTACGCATCTTAAGGTACATTGAACTCAAGGTGTCGCATTTTCATTTTAAGAGACTCAAGTTAATTCTACCATCTTTAATGTACAGTATTGTGGATTATTTTTGTCGTTTATACTTATTATTATAATACAACCTGTGTGGTGTCCATTTGTAGTGTTGTCACTGGATTACTGTATGTGTTCACAAATGCTTTACACACTGCCTCTGAACTAAGCCTGTCTGCTCGTGCCAAGCTACCAAGGGGGTGAGCAGGGGTTATTTCAGGAGTGTACCCCCTTACCCTGACTAGACGCAAGGGTCCCTATTTGGTCAAAGGTACCTACCTCTGCCAACTAGAGACCCCCAAATCTAACATTGGTGGTCAGCGGTGAGGATTCTGGACTTGCATTTGTGACTCATGTACAGTGATTGGTGAACACTACCTAGTGAGTGCAGACCAAAACGCAACCACATACTTTGGGTAGATATTCTTTTGTGGGACTTTCTATTTTTGCTAAAAACTGCCAAGTTTAATCACCATGGATACAGCAACATCCATAGTATCTGTTGATAATGATTGGGAAGAGGAGAAACTGGAATGCTACACCGTTAACCAGCTCAAGCACTTCTGCAGGAGGTTCAAAGTTTCTATGACCGGAATCACCAAGAAGGATGATTTCCAAAAGGCGCTGAGGGCCTGGGTTGAAGCAAGGAATACCCCTGAGAATGAGGAGGGGGCTGAGAATGCAGATGAGCAGCTGGATGGGCCAGTGGGTCCAGGGGAGAGGAGAGCATCTTCCCCCGTAGGTAGCAGTGTTTCTGCCAGAGGTCTGTCCCCAGAAGAGCTGGAGGACAGAGAAAAGAGTAGGATGCATGAGATGGAGCTGACCAAGCTCAAGTTAAAGGGGCAGTTGGAATTTGAATTGCAATCTAGAAAGTTGGCCTTAGAAGAGAAAAGAATGGATCATGAGCATGAAACAAGTTTGAGGGAGATGGAGTTTAGAGCCAAGAAGTTAGAGATTACTCCCTCTGGTGGCAGCACACCGTCAGTGCCTGTTGAGGCTAGGGTGTATATTCCTAAGGATGTGGTCAAGGAGTTTTTTAAGAATGATGATATTGGGCAATGGTTCAAGGCCTATGAGGTAGCCATGACTTCCCACCGGGTCCCTGAGAAGGATTGGGGAGCGGGGTTGTGGGGTCGGTTCATTAGTGAGGGGCGGGATACTTTGTTGGACTTGCCCTCTGAAGTCTATAATTCCTACAGCCACATGAAGAATGCATTGATGACCAGGTATGGGTTGACTCCTGAACTCTAGAGGCAGAGGTTCAGGAACTGTAAGAAGATTGAAGGCAGTACCTGGGTTGAGTATGTGACCTTTTTTTGCAGAGCCTTGGATGGTTGTGTAAAGGGTAGCAAAGCAAATGATTTTCAGGCGCTCTTTGATTTGATTGCATGGGAGCACTTGTCCAGTAATTGTTTTCCTGAGCTACGCCAGCACCTGATTGACAGTAGGCTGACTAACCCTAGGCAGCTTGCTGAGGAGGCGGACCGCTGGGTGAGCACCCGGGTCCACAAGGGTCACGTGGGAGACTCCGCCAAGGGTGGGCAGGATCCCCAGCAGAGGAGTGGGGTGGACAAGGGTAAACAGAGGGAGTTCCAGAGAGGGCCCCAAAGTAAACCCCAAGGGAACCAAGGGAAAGGTTCCCAGCCTCCCCCTGAGAATAAGCACGGGGCCCAGACAGGTCCACCTGTTCATAGGGGACCCCTGGTGTGCTACAAGTGTGGTGCCCTAGGCCACAGGGCCAATGATCCCCATTGCCCTTTGTTTGGAAAGCCAGCACCCCCTGGTGCAGTCCCCCGGCAGTTGGCTAGTGTAGCCCTGGGGGAGGAGATGGGTGCCCAAGGTGGGCGGGATCCTGTAGTATTGTCCCTTGTCTCATTAGGAGACTCTGAGATGGTCCCTAGGACCCAACTGCCTGAGAACACTAAGAAGTACAGGCAGTGGGTGACCATCAATGGCCATAGGGTGGAGGCTCTGAGAGACACAGGAGCCAGTGTGACAGCTGTCAAGTGTCACCTGGTGTCTAAAGAGCAGGTGGTCCCTGATGCATTCTACCCAGTTGTTGCCGCTGAAAACACAGAGAGCCACTGCAAGGTGGCTCAGGTTCCCTTTGAGTGGGGGGGTCTCTGGTACTCTTCAAGTAGCTGTGAGGCCAGCCATGCCTGTTGACTGTTTGTTAGGGAATGATTTGGAGAGCTCCCCTTGGGCTAAGGTGGAGCGGAGTGCTCATTTGGAGATGTTGGGCTTGCCTGATTGGGCGTGTGTGACCACCCGGTCCATGGCAGCCAGAGGTGTTCAAGAGGACCTGGAGCCTGAGAGGGAGGCCCAGGTGCCTGCCGGAGAGAGAAGAGGCAGGGGGCGTGGGAAACCGGCCCCGAAGTTCCCACGGTCCAAGAGGAGGCAGACCCTGAGGGGGATGCCCTGGAGCCTACAGGGGAACAGGTAGCTGAACTGGGGGACCTGCCTGAGCTGACCCATTGGCAGCAAGATGGAGGACCCTCCAGGGAGGAGTTCTGCGAGGAGCAGAACAAGTGCCCTTCTCTCGTGGGTCTGAGGCAACAGGCCACAGACCAGGCAGCAGGTGATCAGTCTGGATCACATTGGATCTACTGGGAGAATGGTCTCCTGTATAGCGAGCCTAAGGTTGCTGAGCCTGGGTCAGCCCGTGTGCTGGTGGTACCCCAGCGCTTCAGAGCCTTCCTACTGGGTTTGGCTCATGATGTGCCTTTAGCAGGACATCTGGGGCAGGACAAGACCTTTGAAAGGCTTGTCACCCATTTCTTTTGGCCCCAGATGCGCAGGAGTGCCGCCACTCACTGCAGGACCTGTCAAACTTGCCAGGCAAGTGGAAAGAGTGGGAGGAAGCAGAAGGCTCCTCTCCAGCCATTCCCTGTAGTCAGCACCCCCTTTGAATGGGTGGGTATTGACATTGTGGGGCCACTGGACCCCAAGACAGCCATGGGCAACAGGTTCATCCTGGTCTTGGTGGACCATGCCACCCGGTACCCTGAAGCCATCCCTCTGAGGACAGTGACGGCCCCCGTGGTGGGACGGGCACTGATGGGAATTTTCTCCCGTGGTGGGGTTCCCTCAAGAGGTGGTGTCTGACAGAGGTACTAACTTTATATCCAAGTATATGAAGTCCCTGTGGTAGGAGTGCGGTGTAACGTACAAGTTCACCACTCCTTACCACCCCCAAGGTAACGGGTTGGTTGAGAGATTCAACCGGACCCTGAAGGGCATGATTATGGGTCTGGAAGAACCCATGAGGCGTAAGTGGGACGTCCTCTTGCCATGCCTTCTTTTTGCATACCGTGAGGTGCCACAGAAGTCTCTAGGGTTCAGCCCCTTTGAGCTTCTGTATGGTCACCCAGTGAGAGGACCTCTGAGTTTGGTCAAGGAAGGCTGGGAGCAATCTCCCAGGAAACCTCCCCAGGATGTATATAGCTACATGCTGGCCTTCAGGAACCAAACTAGGCGTTTCAGGCAACTTGCTGAGGCAAATCTGGAAGCCAGCCAGGAGGAAATGAAGCAGTGGTACGACCAGAATGCCACTCTGGTTGAGCTTCAACCTGGTCAGAAAGTGTGGGTCATGGCCCCAGTGGAGCCCTGTGCGCTCCAGGATAAGTGGACCGGACCCTTTGAGGTGGTGGAGCGCAAGAGTCCTGTTACCTACTTGGTGGACATGCGGTCTCCCTGGAACCCCTTGCGGGTCCTGCACGTCAACCGCCTGATGCCCCACTTGGAGAGGTCCCAAGTGGGCATGCTCTTAGCTACAGATGCTGGGATGGAGGAGGAGACCGAGCCTCTTCCTGACCTCCTGTCAGCCCAAGAGCAAGATGGATCAGTGGAGGGTGTGAACCGCTCTCCCTCCCTGACACCTGAACAGCAAGGGGACTGTCGCCAACTGTTGGGGCAGTTTCCTGACCTGTTCTCCCTGGTTCCTAGTGTCACTGACTGGTGCGTCCATGATGTGGACACTGGGGACAGTCTTCCTGTCAAGCACAAGGCTTACAGGGTGACTGACAGGGTGAGAGCTTGCATCAAGGAGGAGGTCTCCAAGATGTTTGCATTGGGGGTAATTGAGTCCTCTCACAGCCCTTGGGCCAGCCCAGTGGTCTTGGTCCCAAAGGCTGCCGCGCCTGGTGCCACACCCGAACTCCGGTTCTGTGTGGACTACCGAGGACTCAATTCCGTCACCAGGACTGACGCACACCCCATCCCCAGAGCTGATGAGCTCATAGATCGGTTAGGGGCTGCCCGGTACCTCAGTACGTTTGACTTAACGTCTGGATACTGGCAGATCGCCTTGACTGATGGGGCAAAGGAGAGGTCAGCATTCTCCACACCAGATGGGCACTACCAATTCCGGGTGATGCCCTTTGGGATGACAGAATGCCCCTGCCACCTTTCAGAGGTTGGTCAACCAGGTGTTCGTTGGACTGGAAGAGTTCAGTGCCGCCTACCTGGATGACATCGCAGTGTTCAGCGCCAGTTGGGAAGAACATCTGCGCCACCTCTGGGAAGTGTTGATGGCGCTGCGGAGGGCAGGCCTCACGATCAAGGCGAGTAAGTGCCAGATCGGGCAGGGTTCCGTGGTGTACTTGGGACACCAGGTTGGGAGCGGCCAGGTGGCGCCCCTACAGCCCAAGATAGATACCATTCTGGCTTGGGAGCCCCCCAAGACCCAGACAGCGGTGAGAGCCTTCTTAGGACTCACCGGGTATTACAGGAGATTTGTCAAGGGGTATGGCAGCATGGTTGCACCCTTGACAGAGCTGACTTCCAGGAAGCAGCCCAAGAGAGTGATTTGGACTGACACCTGTCAACAAGCTTTTGACACCTTGAAGACAGCCATGTGCATGGCGCCCGTGCTCCTGGCCCCCAACTTCTCCAAAGAGTTAATCGTTCAGACAGACGCTTCAGAGCATGGTGTGGGGGCTGTTTTGTCACAGATGAATGAGGAGGGCCTAGACCAACCTGTAGCCTTCCTTAGTAGGAGGTTACTTCCACGGGAACAGAGGTGGAGTGCTATTGAGCATGAGGCATTTGCTGTGGTCTGGGCGCTGAAGAAGCTGAGACCATACCTGTTTGGGGCTCACTTCCGGGTTCAGACAGACCACAGGCCCCTCAGATGGTTGATGCAGATGAGGGGTGAGAATCCAAAGCTGTTGAGGTGGTCCATTTCCCTACAGGGGATGGACTTCACGGTGGAACACCGCCCTGGTACAGAACACGCCAATGCTGATGGTCTGTCCAGAATTTTTCCGCCTTAGTGAAGAGAACTCCCTAGAGGTAGGATAGTTCTCCCCACATTTCAGCTGAAGGGGACACGTGTTAGACCTGGCATCCTTGGCGTGGGTCTCCCTTCCATTTTTTGATGATGCCTCCAATGTTATTGATCTGTTTTTGCTGGTTTAGATGCTTTGGGCACTGTGCCACTGCTATTCAGTGCCACAGTGCAAGTGCTCCCTATGATAAATTGTGTTATGTATTAGTGACTCCATGATTGGATGATTGGTTTACTTGTCAGTCCCTAGTACAGTGCACTGAGTGTGCCCAGGGCTTGTAAATCCAATGCTGCTGGTGGGCTTGCAGCACTGGTTGTGCCACCCACAGAAGCAGCTTGTAAAATGTGTCTCAGGCATGCCATTGCAGAGCTTGTGTGCAGCCTAGGGCTGCCATGTCGACTTGGTGAGTGCACCCACTTACCAGACCCTAAACATTCTGGGGCCGATTCCGATTCCGGCCGGAAATCTCTCCGACCGAGCCGGACCCGGAGAGAATTCCGACCGAATCGGACCCTAGCAGTCCGACCGAACGAGTACGATGCGCACGCATGCCATCGGACTCGAAGTCGGTCGGACTCCATTGAAGTCAATGGGAGCCTGTCGTACAACGCGTACGCGGGCTCCCATTGACTCAATGGGTGCGAGACGGACAAGGGCGCCCTACAGCGTGTACGCGTCCAAGCGCATCGCGGCGTACATGCACAGGTAGGGGGGACCCATGGGTCCCCCTGTGTGCGACTCACGCGCCTACGCGTACAGGGGGTCCGACGCAGACCCCCAAAGTCCGGCTCCGACAGCTTTTTCGAGCCGGACGGCGCGAGTCAGTCGGACTGCTCGCGGCGCGCATCGTACTTACCCGGCCGGGGAACGTCTCCATAGCGCGGTGCAAGTGTCCATGCGAGTCGGTCGGAGCGTGTTGAAGCCGCGTTCGAGTCGGATTTCGCGGGTGCATGCATCGTACTCGCTCGGCCAGACCCGCGTACGATTCGGTCGGGAAACAGGGCTCCGAATCGGATCCGGTGAATCCGAATCCGATTCGGAGCACTACCGGCCGAGATCGGAATCGGCCCCTTTGTGTTTGAAAATACCACTTTTAGAAAGTAGGTATTTTTTTGCCTAACTATCCAAGCCTGCCTCTGCTAGGTTGTGTATTCCTTGTCTGGGTTTGTGAGTGACAGGGGCTGGGGGACTCCAGGAGACAGGGTGAGTCAGCACAGGGCTGAATAGAGAGATCTGCATCCAGAGTGGAGGGAGGAGTTGCACCTGGGTCTGAATAGGGCTGTGCCTGCCTTCCACAATGCTGGCTCCACCTCCTGCCGGGCGGCTGAGCACTCTGCCCCACATTCTGAAAGGAAAGAAGGAGTCCTTTAAACAAAGTGCTCCAGGACTGACCAGAACTGGTTTTGGACTAGGCAAAGGCCTCTCTGCCTTCAGAGAATAAAGAGAAAAGGTGTATAAAAAGGGGACCCAGACCCCTAGGAAATTAGATCACTTTTGGGAAACAAGAAGAAACCTTTGCTGAGGAGCGGAACCAAGAAGAAACTGAGGAGAAGACTATCCCTAAGCTAGAGGGATCTGCCTGCAGTGGTTGCCTGACTGCCAAAGAAAGGAGAAGGGAACTTTGTGTGTACTTTTATCAACTTGTGAAGGATCTCCAAGGGCTTGATTTCAGAGCTTGCCTCCTGCTGAAGTCTCAGGGACAACAGACTTCACCGACCAGCTCCCCTGTATTCCCTTGCTGGGAATTTGGACCTTCTGACACACTTGCTTGTCGCTGGGAGCTGGAAGCGCGACTCAAGACGTAGAAGCGTGTCGCCGCAGCCGCTGTTTCTCGCATCATCGGAGAAGAGTGTCGACGTCGCAGCAGACGCCGGCGCATCCCCAAAGAAGCGCGCCGCTGACACCCCCGCATCCTTCGAAGCGCCTCGCAGCACCGGAGAAAAGTGTCGCCGTCGCAGCAGACACCGTCGCATCCCCGGGGCAGAGCATCGACCTCGCATCAGACGCCGACGCATCGCAACACGAGGCGCCCCGCATCCCAGGAGAAGATCGTCGACCTCGCATCAGACGCCGTCGCATCGCCAGGGAAGCTTGTCGCAGGGCCTGTCGCGGCTCCAAAGATTCATCGAAATCGCTGCACGGCCGTCGGGCGTGCACGCATCACCCCTTCGTTGTCGCAACATCAAGAAGACGCCACTTTGTTTCTTTGCACCAGATCTTCAACGCATCACCATCCTTGCGTGTAAGGGACTACCGCATCACCTTCCCTGCAACACTTTCGTTGCCTTGCGTTACACATCTTAAGGTACATTGAACTCAAAGTGTCGCATTTTCATTTTAAGAGACTCAAGTTAATTCTACCATCTTTAACGTACAGTATTGTGGATTATTTTTGTCGTTTATGGTCTTGTGGTAAATCTATATAAAAGATACTTATTTTTATAATACAACCTGTGTGGTGTCCATTTGTAGTGTTGTCACTGGATTACTGTATGTGTTCACAAATGCTTTACACACTGCCTCTGAACTAAGCCTGTCTGCTCGTGTCACGCTACCAAGGGGGTGAGCAGGGGTTATTTCAGGAGTGTACCCCCTTACCCTGACTAGACGCAAGGGTCCCTATTTGGTCAAAGGTACCTACCTCTGCCAACTAGAGCCCGCCAAATCTAACAGATATCACCCCTCATCAGCCAGGGTAGCTTAAATTCAGTGGCACAGTGAGCCGAGGACCCACGTCTTTAGAAAGCTGGCATTTATTTGTCCCAACCATTTGGTTCCTGGAGCCTGTATTCTGGGTCACATGACTAGGTGTAGCAGTCAGTTGGTCTTTGTATATTGCTTCCAGACATTGAGACAAAAGAGCATAGGTCATGGCAGGATGGGTAATCTCTGATTTGATGAAGGGGAGGAGAGTTCTCCTACCACTCTTGCACATCACAAAAGCTCTGCCTGAGCACACTCACACAGGTTTGTCACTAGTGTATTGTGACCCCAGACAAACTGGGGCCAAGGCAGGGAGTCAAGAAATTCCAAACACCTCTAGGGTGGAGGCCTCCAGAACCTTCTCCTATTTAAAAGTAGGTACCAGGTATAAATAATAGACCCTCAGACCCAACTCTTCAGTACACCACTGCTGCCCTGCTGCTCTGCTGCCCTGCTGCCCTGCTGCTCCACTGCCCTGCTGCCTGAGTAAGAAGGACTGGACCAGTGTCTCCATGCCTTGGCCTCACTTTGATGTAGCTAGTTGGATGGCCTCCTAATCAGAGCTTCATGGGCAGAAAAGGCTCCAACCTACTTGAACCCAGCACCTCGACTCTACTTGCTGTGAGTCATGCCCTCCAAGTGGTGCACCCCAGTCCTGGACCCTTGGAAGTGTGCCTTAAGGTGCTTTGCCAGCTGAGCTGTGGTCCTGTGGGCAGAACCTACGCAGCACGGTGCATCTCCTAGTCAGCTCTGTTTCAGAAGCGCTGCTGCACTAAGCACTGCCAATGCAGGACTTTGCATCACAGCCCGCAGTCTCCTCAGAATTGCTGCTGCGTGATTTATCCTCAACACAGGCAATCGCATCGCAAGTCCTTCATTGACGGCATCCTCCATGATGACACAGGACTCTGCATCACAGCCGGCCAACTTCTACCAAACCAGCAGTACGTGACGCATCTTCAACGCAGGACTTCGCATCGCAAGCCCCTCATCGATGGCATCCTTGACAATGACGCAGGACCTCGCATCGCAGCCTCACAGATCCTCGAAACCGCCACTGCACGACGCAACTTAAATGCGGGATCTCTCAAGTCTCCGCAACCAGGATTTATGGTATTTTGTTAGGCGGGCCTAACTTGGTCCCTGTATCCAGCTTGTGCTCCATCACGGTCGGTCTGAACTTGTGACTTTGTCCTTGCTCAGCGCGACCAGATAACCACAGTTGCCACTTCATGCTTTTAGGCACTATTTTCACTTAAATCTTTAAACTTGCATACCTCCAGTTTTAAATATTGGATTTTTGTCTTTTGGTGTCAAGTAATTTATCAACATTTACTCTATGTTTCTAAACTGGTGTGGTATTTGTATTGTGTTGTGTGTTCACTTTATTACTGTTTGAAGTGCTGCATAAATACTTTACATATTGTCTCTAAGTTAAGCCTGACTGCTTTGTGCCAAACTACATGAGGGTTAAGATTTGGTTAATTTGGGGTTAGGTTGTGACCTCACCCTGACAGAAATTGTGGTTGCTGTTTAAGTTGGGTTTCACCTCCCTCAACCTGTAACCCAATTTCCATAATACGTGTTCAGCGGTGAGATTAGGGCTTGGGTTTGTGCAGTGCCACAGAGTGATTTTGTCTTCTAAACATCTAACAAGCTAAAAACATTTACGGGGTGTGTTGCCGCACTCAAAGTTGTTCCATAACACAGGTGCTCTACTCCCTCGGTTAACCTTTAAAAACAAAACAAATATCACAGAATTAATATACAAAAATATAAAAATATGGGAGAGGTACACCGTACATAATGCAACAACTCCAATCTGTCCAAGAAGAAAATTAGAATTCCTTTTTGGATAGAATACATTTTTGAATATAAATAATTTGCCCTGGAGAAGTCCTATTGTCTTTGGGACGTAAACATGTTGGCTGTGTTCGTCACTCACATTGCAACTGTGTTTGTCATTTATATTGCAAGAAATAAATCAAAAATATCACTTTGACTACAAACAAGTATTCTTTTATCTGTGGGATTGAATGATCATTTTGGAACTTATATATGGAATTCTAATTCTCTTCTTGAACAGATTGAGAGATGATGTACTACTTACGGTCTGCCTCTCCCATATTTGTGTACATTATTTCAGTGATTTTGTGTTACACTAAAATTCCAGTTAAAGAATTTGATACCAATTCAAGTTTTTTAAAGTTCTCCTTGATTGGCCCTTTTGCTTTTTACAAATCTACTCTCATTGCTACCTGATTGTCTGTGACCATATCTGCAGTAATTGATTTTGAGCTAACCAACCTGAATAGCTACATTGTGGTTGAGCTCAAACAGTTCTGAAAGGAGAGGGGAATTCAAACTAACAAAGGCACTAAGAAGTTGAAGCTTCAGAAAGCTCTGAGGGCATGGTCCGAGGTCTACCAGTTGCTGACAGCAACAGAGGATTCTGATGAGGGGATGATATGGATGAGAAGGAACAGGGCCTGGATTCCATCCCTGAGATGCAGCACTCAGAGGAGGGGTAGGACTCCTCTCCTGAGTTGGAACTCTCAGCCAAAGTAGGAAGTAGTGTATCTTCACAGGACCTGTCCCCAGTGGATCTGGCAGACAGGAAGGCAGAGAGGAAGTTTCAGTTGCAAATGGCCAAGTTCAAGATGGATGAACATAAATTGGCCATAGAAGAGAGGAGAATGATTATTGAGCTAAGTCTCAGAGAACTGGACATCAGAGCTAGACAAGCGGAGTCCTGCAACCATGGTGGCAGCATACCCACAGTGTCTGAAGGGGACAAGAAAGTTTGAATGTCCAAAGGTCTGGTGTCCAACTTTGTGCTAAGGGATAACATACACAAGTGGATTTCTACCTATGAGGTGGGCCTAGAGATGCACAGGGTTCCAGAACAGTTTTGTGGGCCTCACTCTGGAAATACATGCCTCCAGTGGGGAGGAATACCTTGCTTACACTAGAGGTGAGGGACCAGGTGATTTACATCCCAATTAAAACCATCCAAGTTTGGGCTCATCCCTGAGAAGTACCGCATTAGGTTCAGGGATAGCCAAAAGATCCAGAACCAGTTTGGTGGATTTTCTTGATTTAGCCAGCAAGGCACTCAATAGTTGGGTGTGGGGCATCAACGCTGATGATTTTATTCAGTTGTTTAATCTGATACTAAGAGAGCACATGTTCAATATTTGTTTTACAGAGCTTTAAAAGCATCTAGTTGATGGTAAGCTCACAGAACCCAGGGAGCTTGCTATGTAGGTGGACCCTGGGTCAGCACCAGAGTGTCCAAAAAGGTATCTGCTGGGGATCACCAGAAGGTGAGTCAGGGGTCCCACCAGAAGAAAGATGGGGTAGAAAAACCTAAAAATAGAGGGTTCACTAAAGGCCCCCAAAATAGTTCTCAAGGGCACAAGAGTAACCACTCCCAGTCTGAGCCTAAAAGAAAGGGGTTCTTTGGCAAACAGACAGGGAGGTTCGTCCCCCAGTGTACTAAGTGCTCCAAGTATGGACACTCCAAGGGAGACACCAAATGTCCCAAGAGGACAAAGCCCCCCACTGGTGATCAGACACCTGTGATGGTGAGAGTGGTTAGCTTGGGAGAAAGAGCAAAGGTTATCTTAATATCGCCAGAGGATATAGAGAAGGTGCCAAAAGCCCATATGTGTTCCAATACTTTTAAGTATAGGTAGTGGGTCACCATCAATGAGCAAAGGTCAGAGGCTCTTAGAGACACAGAAGCCAGTATGACTACTGTGAAGTGTCATCTGGTGTCTGTAGAGTAGGTCCTCCGAATACATTCCATCCAGGTCATAGTTGCAGACAACCGTGGCAGCCACTATCCAGTGGGTATGGTTCCCTTTGAGTACGGGAGGGAGTTCAGGTTCTCAAAAAGTAGCTGTGAGCCCTGCCATGCCTGTAGGCTGTCTGTTAGGCAATGACCTAGAGCACACTGTCTGGAAGGAAGTGTAGCTCAGACCACTCCTGGAGATGTTAGGCTTTCCTGAATGGGTCTGTTTGACAAGGTCCATGGCTGCCCGAGAGGGAAGTCAAGGATGCCTGGACTTTGAAACAATGGCCCTGGTAGCTGCCAAGAAGAGGAAGGGCAAGGGTTGCAAGAACCCAGACCCTGAATTTCCCACGGTCCCAGTTAATAGATGCGCCTGAGGAAGGCGCCCCTGAGCTTACTGGGGAGGACATTGCCACTGTAGGAGACCTGCCTGAGCTTGCTGGATAGCAAGCTGAGGGTGGGCCTACCAGGTCAGAATTCTGCAAGGCACAGAAACAGTGCCCGCCTCTAGAGGGCTTGAGGCAGCAAGCCGAGGCCCAGGTAGCAGGTGAAACCTCTGGATATCACCTTATCTATTGGGAGAATGACCTCTTATACAGTGAGCTTGAGTTTCTTGGACCTGGAGCAGCCCATGTGCTGGTGGGACCCCACTGTTACAGGAGGGCATTCCTACTGGGGTTGGCTCATTATATACCCCGGCAGGACAGGACTTTTGCCAGACTTGTCCCCCACTTCTATTGACCCAAAATGAAGACAACCTCCAATACATTCTGTAGGTCTTGTCCCACCTGTCAGTCCAGTTGGAAAGCAGGGAAAAAGCTGACAGCTCCTCTGACTCCCTTGACTGTCATTGGCACCCCTTTTGAGAGAATGGGCATCAACATTGTTAGTCCCTTAGACCACAAGACAGCCTTGGAAAACAGGCTCTTCCTGGTCATGGTGGACACGGCACGCTGTACCCAAAAGTCATCCCTCTGTAGTTGATTACTGCACCTGCGGTTGCTAGGGCCCTGATGGAGATTTTTACCCGTGTGGGGTTTTCCAAGGAAGTAGTATCTGACAGACGCCCTAACTTCAAATCTGCGTACATGAAGTCCATGTGGGATGAGTGTGGGATAACCTATAAGTTCTCCACATCATCTCACCCTCAACAAATAGGCCTGTTTATGGGCCTTTCTGAGCCCATGAGACAGAAGTGAAACGTCCTTGTGCCATTCCTGCTGTTCTCCTACAGGAAGGTGCCACAGAAGGGGGTTGGGTTTAACCTGCCTTAACTGTTTTACGGGACCTCTCACCCTGGTGAGAGAGGGTGGGAGCAAGCTCCCAGGAAACCCCCTCATGATGTGGTCAACTACATGCTGGCAGCCTGCAACCAGATGCAACACTTGTGGAATTAGGCGAAAGATAATCTTGAGGTCAGTAAAGAAGTAATGAAACTCTGGTACGAACAGAAGGCCAGTCTGGATAGTTTCAGCCTATCCAGAAGGTGTAGGTCATGGAGCCTGTAGGGCCCAGAGCTCTCCAGTATTGCTGGACAGGCTCATATGAGTTGAAGGAGTCAAAGGTGGTGCCACCTACCTGGTGAATCTCAAGCCCCCTAGAAACCACTTAAGGGTGCACCACATAAATCACCTCAAATCTAACTTTGAGAGGTCTGAGGTCACCAATGCACTTGGTGACAGATGACAGTTTGGAAAAGACCAGTTTTTGCAGGTTTTCCCTGATTCTGGGGAGTTTAATTCAGATATTTACTGATCTGCTCTGAGGAATTGGTAAGTATCTGTGAGGTGACCCATGTGGGTAGGGGTCATAGGTTAAGGGCAGGGAGGGCATCTGAGAGCTAGGGAGGCTTTTGTATTTCTGTGGGAGCATTGTCTGCTCCCTTTTTGTCCCTGCCCCTGTCCCAGCCTCAACTTTCCTGATGTGAATCTGCAGACAGTTAAAACCATAATCTGTGTTTCCAGACCCAGCAATTTTGGGTCCAGAAATACCAAACTAATCAGATTTGTCCAGAAAACTCGGAATTAGGGGCTTTGCTTACTAGAGCTTTGTATGACCATCACCTTGTAACAGGTTTCCCCTGTAAATTTGACATATGACTGGATATGTCAAATATGTCAATAACTGGAATTCATAAATACATAAATCTTGATCCTGTAAACTAGGATTTGATGAAAATGTTTGCATACCTTAGTGACTCTTAGATCCACAAATAGTTTTGTGATTGTTTCTCACTGAGAGGCTGAGATACTTTTCCAAAGGTCTAAAATCAATGAGTCCTTATCGAAGGGGGTTGTGGTAACTTGATTCCATCTTGTGATGAAGTGGAATGTGACGGGACCACATTCCACAGGAACTTCAGGGTAGGGGTATTCTCATGGGAATGTTTTGTTTTGAGTTGTAACTGTGACCAGGACTGGAGAGAGTGGCTGGGATGATTTTCCTGCACATTGTATCTAAATAAATCCTCTTAAATTATATTCTGCACCTGCAACTCATAACTTGAAGAAGCAGTCATCATTTTAACACTGGCGATGAGCGAAACAATAAGGAAAAAGTAAGTAGATATAAAAACAACAGGACATCAGAGACGGATGAAGGAAGTACATGAGTAAAATAAGGAAAAGTAATCTCAACATCCCCGGAATAGAGGATCCACTTGGGAAAAAATGCAGGTCGCGTGGTGAGTGCTCAACATGAGTTTTCAACCACACAGGTAAGAGCAGCTAAATTTACCCCACCGTGCATTTCAGCAGTTGCTGCGAGCTGCGGCATTTGTTGAAAGCGTACATTAGAGTGAGCCAAGCACGAGGAAACCTTACCATGTTACTGGTGTATAGAATGAGCGGCATCTTGTGTAGAGTCTGCGCATGGAGTTGCTCAAGGGCGAGGGAGGCATGCAGAGCGAGAGTCATCTTGTGGGGATTCTTTGCACGGGGCAACCGAGTGTGAGGGAGCTGTTCATCAGAAATTAGAGATCGGTCGTGGGCACGCACACATGCACAATAGAAACAAGCCTGACTTATCTTAGAAAGTCACACAAGCAGATGTCGGAGCGGCCATTTTGGAGGGTTGGTTTCAACCCCATTGTCATTCATTGTATCCATGTTGTTGTGTATGTTGTAGTGTACGCCGATAGGCACACCAAAGCCTGCGCCTGAATTCAGTTGCTTTTATAGCTAGTATATGGCAACAAGCACGCCACGTTTCAAGTTTGCCGATCGCACAGGCCACGCTTTGGGGCATTGGAGTAGTTGGATGCCTCACACGTTGATAGGCATGTCTTTAAAGTGATTGCTTGCCTGCACCCGCACTAGGCGACAGGCGGACCTCTAATGGACTGTCTGCCTATGCATTAGGAACAGTGGTCCCTAGGAATTCTACAGTTGCAAGGCGTTTAATAAAAATATAGACCCAATCAGTACTATATTGGTAAGTGACGTGTCCAGCCGGACAGAGGTCCAATATTTAATGACAAAGCAAATTATTGAAATAATTCGTAACAATACAAGTAAGTGAGGCACAGGCCTGTGCCCTCACTACATAAACAACAAAAGAAGGAGTGGACAACATATACACTTTAACAACAAAGGAACAGGTTCAGGCAGGGCTATTGATTTGTTAAATGTATAAGCAATGGAGCCAACAAATCATATTAGTGCACCTTTACACAACAGTAAACATTTCAAAGTAGTGTTTAAGGTGTTTTTTGTGTCGACGACGTTTCGATCCATACATTAAATACACGGATCATCATCAGGACTAAAACATAAGCTAGCATGAATAATGAGTGGAGGCAAAGAATGAAAGGTAGGAGAGATATAAGATGCAGGGGAAGGAGGCTCACCGGTGTCAGGGGAAGGCATGCGCCGGGCGGGGGATACAGGCAACGTGGTGCCAGGTAAGCGCGGCGGTCCTTGAGTTACGGGATCCGCTCGGGAATTCCTGTCAATGAAGCAAGTGTGGAGAGAATCTCAGAGCGTGCGAGAACAGGTCGCTGGTTAGATATTGCGGCGTGAGGAAAGTGAGGGCGCTTACCTCAATGGGAGCTGATGCCTGTATCCCCCGCCCGGCGCACGCCTTCCCCTGACACCGGTGAGCCTCCTTCCCCTGCATCTTATATCTCTCCTACCTTTCATTCTTTGCCTCCACTCATTATCTCCTTCTGTCTAGGTTATCTACATGTGATCCCACAACCTATAGGACACCTTTATACTCACAATTGGTAAGCTCAACTTCCCTGCATCCTTCCTTTTCTGTCCTATCCCAACTCCTGTTTCATCTAATTTCTCCCTTAATCTCCCAGCAGCTTCCCCCAATCTGCTCAGACACGCGCTCCATGCGCTTGAAACTCGGGTCTCCCATTCTTGAGAGACCGGTAAGTTGCTAATTGTTTGTTTTTTCTATTCTATGCCACCACTCCTTCCGCAGATCTTCACCTCAGCGCTTTAACAAGGATTCGTTCGACTCCCTCCCGTTTTTCTCTCCATTCCTTTTTCTTATGCTATTATCATTTCTAGTACTCCTTCTATCAGCGATGGACCAAGGCATCGATTGACTCCCTGTTTTCTTCCCATTTCTCTATTTCATATTATCACCTCTGGTTATTTTCACAGCACCATTTTTCCTTTCCCACAGGTCACCAACCACTCTTGTTAATTACAGGTGTTTAGGACACTGATTGTATAAAACGGCATCCTATGTATATACTCCATGTGTTGCATACCTGCATATCTAACCAAAAATATATTTTTCCTGCTTTTTTCCTTCCTTTCTTATTTTTGTTCATCCAGGCATTATTTTCAGGCTAGCTTATGTTTTAGTCCTGATGATGATCCGTGTATTTAATGTATGGATCGAAACGTCGTCGACACAAAAAACACCTTAAACACTACTTTGAAATGTTTACTGTTGTGTAAAGGTGCACTAATATGATTTGTTGGCTCCATTGCTTATACATTTAACAAATCAATAGCCCTGCCTGAACCTGTTCCTTTGTTGTTAAAGTGTATATGTTGTCCACTCCTTCTTTTGTTGTTTATGTAGTGAGGGCACAGGCCTGTGCCTCACTTACTTGTATTGTTACGAATTATTTCAATAATTTGCTTTGTCATTAAATATTGGACCTCTGTCCGGCTGGACACGTCACTTACCAATATAGTACTGATTGGGTCTATATTTTTATTAAACACCTTGCAACTGTAGAATTCCTAGGGACCACTGTTCCTTATAAAGATAAGCACCCAAGGTCCCTGGCTGACTTGTATTGGGTTCCCTTGTTCCTTCTAATATATGCATTAGGGGCGATAAGCAAACCTACAAATAAGCATCATAAGGTACATTTGTGTCTGATGTTGAAAATTGCTTAGGTCCCTCGTATGTCAGATGCCTCAGGAATTGGCAAGGACAATTAGTTAATCAGGCAAATGAGCTTTGTTGTGTGTTAGCATTTATTTTCGTGCATTCTTTCATGAAATTATTATTAAATTAACATCTCTATTGTTATACTGTCTTCCATTAGTGTTTGGTTGTGAAAGAAAACAGAGAGAGGAAACAAAGTCATTGTAAAAGATTCTGAGGGCAAGTTGAAAAATTGTGTCACTGTAAAAGATTCTGAGGGCAAGATAAGATTTGTAGACCATGCAGAATATAACTGCGCCACGTTTCTTCCTGTCAGCACCAAGTGAACCAAACATAAAATGTAACAAATGGAAGAAAGTCTTTGAGTGATATGCCAAAGTTTGTGGAGCATCATTTAGTTCTAAACGTAAGACTGCTTTGCTGTTGCATTGTTTGGGCCCAGAAGGGCAGGAAGTTTTTGATCATCTTCCTGCTGTTGCGTAGAGTAATGCAGAGGGATTAAGTTAATATAACATATGTGTAAAAGATTTAGACAACCATTACTTGCCGAATATCAGTACCATTCTTGAGCAATATTATTTCAACAGGAGGACACAAAAAGGGGGTGAGTCTGAAGAGAATTATGTCACCGATTAAGAGGCTAGTTCATGTTGGGGTGCAGCATAGAGAAGGTTAGAGACGAGCTTTGGCAGAAAGATGAACCTACCTTAGATGAGGTACTGAATATAGCGAAGGGAACTGAGCATTCTATGAAATGCGTTGACGTAATTAAGAAGGAGTCTTCTCAGGATTTTAGTGCTCTGCAACAAAAACAGGGGTTTGCAGATAAAAAAATGACAAAAGAGGGTAGCAAAGAGCAGAACAAGTGTTTCAGATGTGGAGTTAAGAGTCATTTGGCCATCGAGAAAGAATGTGCTGAGGTGAAAGCTTGGTGCAAGGGCTTCAGTAAGAAAGGCCACTTCCAGAGTGAATGCAGGAATAAAAAAGGGAAAGGGCAAAGCCAACATTAAAGAAATAGATTTTAAAGAAGATGATTCAGATTTTGAGTGTGGGCAAATTCTGATGCAATTTGGGAGTGGAGATAAAAAGTGTTCTATTTATGAGATCTTTGATGAAGGGGCGAAAACAAGTATATTGTTCAACTCTGGGCTAAGATAACTTTAGTGTTAAATACAATTTTTGACAAGCATCTTGCGGGAAGAGTGAAGTTAATGAAACCAGATAATAAACCGTATGCATATGGTGGGGAACCAATCAAACTGAAAGGTGATTTTATTGGTATAATTGAGTACTGGAGAAGGTATGTGACAGGTAAGCTACATGTTTTGGCAAAAGGGGATCGCTTATTGAGCTGGTTTCACCAAAAGGACCTGGAAGTCATGTTGGATCCTAACAGCGATCCGCCAATTATTAATAAAGAATCTATTCAAGTGGTGGAATCTCAAGAGGGTGGTGTGAAGAATGAGGTTCTTGCTGTAGACTTAATGGAAGAATTTCCTTTATTGTTTAGTGCAGAGTTGGGTTGTTTCAAGGGATATACACACAATCAAGTTGAGGGAAGGAGTGTAACCAGTGTGTGACAAAGTGCGCAAAGTGACATTTGCTGTCAGGACAGACATGAGTGTGGTGTTGGAGAAAATAGTAAATGGTGGTGTGATTGAAGAAGTGGAAGTGACCGATTGGCTGGCTCCTGTGATGGTGGCAAGAAAGAGCAGTGGAGAGGTGAGATTATGTGTCGACCTGGGGGAGTTGAATAAAGGGGTTGTAGTTGATAAATATCCCATTTCTAACATAGCAGACATGGTAACGTCATTGCGGTGTGCCAAAGTGTTCTCCTCAATTGACTTGAAAGCAGCGTGTCATCAGATTGAGCTGGTCGACAAGTCCAAGGATTTGACTGCATTTGTGATGCTGTTTGGCACGTTTAAGTACCAAAGGAATGTCTGTTGAGTTGATGAAAGCAGCCTCTGTTTTCCAGAGAGCAATGGAAAAGGTATTGAAAGGGCTAGAAGGCATCAATGTTTAAGAGGATGATGTGCTTATTTGTGGTTCCAATATGGTTGAGCATAACAAGAGAGTGAGGACAGTATTAAAGAGTTTACAAGCAGTGAACTTAAAAAAGGTGAGAATTGCAAATTCAGGCAGACCCACATAGAATATTTAGGACATGAGATTTCTGACAAAGGCATAAAACCTAAAGTGGATCTGGTGGGAGCCATCAATGGATTGGTATCACCTCAAAACAAGGAGGAGCTACTCAGAGTTTTGGGGATGGCTGGATATTATTGTAAATTCATTAAAGAAAATTCCATAAAGAGTGTAAAGATGAGGGGTTTGTTAAAAAGGGTGGAATTTGTTTGAGACAGTGAATATAAAGAAGGATTCAAGTTGATAAAACCGGAATTAGCTGTAGCTCCCAATTTGTAAATTTTTGATCCCACCATGAAATCCACCCTAATTACCGACGTGAGTATCAGGGGTTAGGAGCAGTATTACTTCAAGTTGAAGGGAGCAGTACCAAGACCATTATGTTTGCTTCAAGGAGTTTGAAGGGACCGGAAACGAGATACTCTGTTATAGAGAGGGGAGCCCTGGGCAATTTATTGGTCTGTGAGGAAAATGCGGACCTTTTTGTGAGAGTGTAAGTTTAAGGTTAAAACTGATCATAAGCCTTTAAAAGAGATTTTCCACAAAAAGGGTATTGATGCGGTGTCAGGAAGAATTACCAAGTGGGTAGCAGCTTTGCAAGAATATGATTTCTTGGTGGAACACATACCACGAGCCAGGAATGTTGTGGCTGATGCTTTATCTCATTTGCTGGATAGCGAAGAAGGAATGGAGGGTGGAGCTGATGAGCTTGAAGAAGAAGGTGTGTGTGTTATAGAAAGTAGTGCCATTTCTGAAGAAGAGTGGGAGAAGGCCACCTGTGATGGTGGTGTGCTGCAGGCCGTGTTTGAATTGTTGAAATCTGGTTGGGGCAAGAAGGAATGCAGGGGTAAGGAATGTCAAAAGTTTTGGAATGTAAGGGAGGAGTTGGCAGAAAAGCAGGGACTTTTATTCAGAGGAACAAGGTTGATTCCACCGGTGACTTTAAGAAATCCGTTGTTAAAGTTGGCACATGAAGGGCACCAAGAGATTTCAAAGACTAAGGAGTGGTTCAGAGCAGCTTATTTGTGGTCAGGGATGGACATGGAGACAGAAAGTTTAGTTAGGGAGTGTATATGGTGAATGACAAGCAATAAAGTTTTAAAACCCAGAGTACAACCCCTGGTGGTGCTGAAGTTGCCTGATGGTCTGTGGGATGAAGTTGACCTGGATATTCTTGGGCCTGCTCACTCAAAGGTGGGATCCATGTACATTGCTGTATTGATGGCAAGTTGTGGAAACCAGATATGTGGTGATGGCAAGTTGTGGAAACCAGATATGTGGTGATGTTGCTTAAAGAATTAATAAGCAGGGAAGATATCACAGGTGAGTTGCTCACAAATTATGGGATCCAATTTGTTTCAAAGGAAATGGAAGAATTTCTAGTGGAGAGAGGGATTAAACACAAGAAATGCACTTTGCACCACCCAGAGGCAAATGGCGTAGTGGAATGCTTCAATAGAGTGCTGAAGGAGACCATCAGAATGGCCAAGGATGATGCAGTGGAGTGGCGGGAAGAAGTGTGAAGGAAAGTTGGTGTGTATCGACTTACTCCTCCCTCTGTCACAGGAAAGTCCCCATTTGAGCTGTTTGGAGGATTATTAGAAAGATGGCCAATGGGGTAGTGTGTGTGTGGTAAGGATCAAGAGTAGTCTGGGTCATGATGCATTCTATTTGTATTTTTTGTATATAGGCATTATAGCTTTGTTATAGTAATAATTGTAGGCTTTTATGAAATGAAAATAAAATGTCTTGAGCTCTGCTACTAGCCGAAGGTATCTAGGCACTAAGCCTACTGAGAGAATCAGCATGCGATGACAGCAGAAGGATAAGAAACTACTTATTGAATAGCCAGGTTTTTAGACATTTCCTAAATTCCAATAGATTTGGTTTATTCTTGAGTTCTAGGGGGAGCGAGTTCCACAGCCTCGCTGTGCAGGCTACAAAACTCCTCCCACCCCATTTGGCTTTTTTGAATTTGGGGACTATAAGATTTCCACTGAAGGAAGAGCAAAGAGATCTTATTGGGGTGTATCGTTGAGAGTGTTGTGCCATATGTTACAGCAATGTTGTAAGTTTGTAGAATCTTCTAATGATTATTTCTCTTTGCATAAAATGTCTCTTATTGTTAATATGAGAGGGAGGTGTGTGGTAACTTGATTCTGCCCTGTGATGAAGTGGAATGTGACAGGATCACATTCCACTAGAACTTCAGGGTAGGAGTATTCTGATGGGAATGTTATGCTTTGAGTTGTAACTGTTAGCAGGACTGGAGAGGATGGCTAGGATGATTTTCCTGTACTGTGTATCTTAATAGATCCTCTTAAGTTATATCCTGCGAGTCATAACTTGAAGAAGCAGTCCACATTTTAACAGGGGTCAAGTGCATTTTCTTGTTTTCAGGTTTCAATGGATGAGTTAATGTCATTTAATGTTTATTTAAGGACCTCTATCGGACATTCTGCTGTAGCTGAATAGTATCATTCACACAACTCACAAACTCCGGTGAAAAACTGCACTGAGTAGGCTCAAGTATGAGCACTGTATAAGGTGAACATGTGAAAGAACGTATCAGGGTCCATGTGTAGGGGATAAATATTAAGCTCACGGTATGCCTCCAGGTATGGATCCTGAGCTGGTACTTTAACCTGATAAAATAATTGGGAGCAGAAGGCATCGTCATACTCTCCTCACCTCATCACTTGCTAGCCACAAATAATTTTGATCCAAAATATTTGTACACTGTTTTATTGTATGGGTTTTTCGCTTGTGTAGAAAGATCTTGTTGTCAAGTACCAAATCCCTGCACATCTCATTAAATAAATCCCCGGGCTGCAAATGACAGCCTTGAACACAAGCCAACAGCATACCATATGTATTTTTGACGTAATTCCTTGTGACTGGCAGATGGAGTTTAGTTCTGAAGTGCTATGATGAAGAATGACAGGGTAGGAGGCCCTGGAATAGTGGTGGTTTATAGCTTGAATGCACAGAGATGTAGGCAGGAAGTGGGTTTAAGGATTTGGACGCTATGGATTTCCTGACATGCAACATTATTAAATTGTTATTAAATGGTAATTCGAAGGGGCCATTATTGCATGTGGAGGCGTGGGGAAACTGTTCATATCTGTCTATAAGGAGCAGTCATGGAAATATGAGTATCCTTGCTTATTCACAGCATACTTAACGAGCCACACATGAGTGCAGGGTCTGGGAAGAGTGTTTTTTTTGGGTGTCTTTGATGCTTCTTTTTGCAAATTTCCAGTTCATTGTTTTGTCTTCTGTCAAGTTTCTATCTCAAGATACACGCTCATGGGGACCGGTGAAACAGAGTGAAGAATAACATCTATTTGTACTGGTCCTCTTTTATATTCCCTGTCCTCCCTCTTTCAATTGTGTGTTCACCTTCCTTAGTCCACCCGAAATGAATTTACCGAAAGTTCCTAGGATCTCTCCATCCTTCCCACTCCACCGCCTGTGATCCCAATCCTATAGCTTCAAGCGTGCTCTCAGAGGAAGGGAAAGAGTAGTGTTAAGAGATGTGACTGAAGCCTATCAATTTGCCATTGCCTATCTATGGGCAACACTGAAATGCTGGCAGGGAAGCTGAACAGGTTATAAAGACAATATTAATGACTTGTATTATTGCATAGTACAACTTTGATTCCAATCCCTGGTCCTACAGGACTTTTATGCCATTGCATCATCGTCACATATAGGAGGAACATTAAGGGAAATCGGAAAGTAAAGTTGGATGCTGCCACCCTAAGAATGAGTGGAAGTGAATTATGGGATGTGGGAACGCATGTTTTGCGGCCACATTCTGATTCGCCTGGTGTGAGTGTGGTGTGCCAGCTGACAAGAGCAAGGAGTCCATCAGAGCTAGTATGCCACCAAAGCCCTGCCACAAGTAGGGATGCTCTCCTTTCTTAAATCTTCTGATGCCAGTTTGTTTTATTTAATGGGGAGTTTTTGTGGGAATATAGTCTCAATTAGAAGTTATTCACTGCAAATGCCTGTCAGAAGAGGTGAATTTTCAGTTGTTTGTGAATTGAGCTGATGTGGATTCGTTGCGAAAGTACAGTGGTGAATAGTTCAAGAGTGAGTTGTCTTTTTGGTGCTGTGTTTTGGTCCCAAACTGTTTCAGTCTTGAAAGAAAGAATGAGAGTTGTGCTCGGAATTTGAAATTGGGAATCAAGTCAGGCAATAAGGATTGAATAGAGTGAAGAGGTAGCCCAAGACTGGGACATACAAGGCTTTGCGCACCAGGCATAGGTTTTTCCATTTGATCCTATGTTTGATGGGTGGCCTGTGGAGCGATGTTAATGCTGGAGTGATATATTAGGAACCTTTGAAGCTAAAATGCGATGGAAGCAGACTTTTCTGCTCTCTGAAGTTGACTCACTGGTTTAGCTGGAAGACCCTAATATACTCCTTTGCAGTAGTCGATAGATATGAGGGTCACAACAATGATGAGGGCATTTTGGTCTTCAGTTTGTAGCAGCTGGAGAATCCTAAGGAGGGGTCAGAAAAGGCACACTGCTGTTTTTTTCAGACGGAGATTTGAGATTTTTGAGTGAAACAGTTTTGCGGGCTGCCTGATTGATGGTAGTATTTCTGCATGTTTGCAGGGGTGAGGTAAGTGTTGAGGCTGAATGAATTGTGGACAGTGCACAATTCCCTGGCAATAGCTCTGGCTTTAGTAGTGAGCTAATACAACTCTAATCTGATGAAGGAAGTGTGGTGTTGTAATCAGCAAGTCAATAGTTCAAATGTTGTTAAGAAGTAGATTGTTAACATTTTAGTAGCCGAAGTTTTTGACCGGCCAAATCTATAATTAAGAGTGTTTTTTCAGGAAGCTAATGACCATGCAGTTTTAATAATGTTGATAAGCAAAGATTTTCAGTAGGATTTTAAGTCAAATTACTTGATGGAGACCTGCAGCTGCCAGTAGCCTGAATACTAATGCCTGGCAGTGCTATGGTCCACTTATTGCTTGACAAAGGGTTTCAGGGACAGGTTAGAGAGTAAAGGAAAAGTGTTTTACCCAGAGGGATGTTGACATTTACAAACCACTTGGCATTCGGCCTCGGCTTGTAATATTAACCGAACCACTCCATGTCTACACTGGACCATGATAAATTGTGGATCCGAGTGGGTTGTAAATGTGTAGCTTTTGTTTACCCTTCATACATAGATTTTTTATAAAATAATGGACCTATATACGCCGCTATATATGTTAAATTTATCTAGGAAAAGGGTAGAGGGGCTTATCCTAAAGTGAGCAGTGAAAAGATGTGTGAAGTGCCATAGAAGGAAATATTTTTGACAATGGTGATAGTTAACACCAAATTGCATACGAATTTCAAAAACCTTTCAACACATATCTAGTGTAGGTCTCCTTGGGGTTCTAGTTAAAAAGACTTCTTTATCTGGCCATCTACCGGTAGGTTCAAATATGTTGTGCAGCTCATGTTTGGGTTTGCCTTTCATGCTACTTCAGATAGGATACAACTCTCCTCCTATCAGCCAAAGATGCGTGAACTATTGAAGATACCTCATAAAAATGAAGGCATGCAGAAAGAAAGCAAGACACGCCATGAGAGAATTTGAGGACGACTCTTTCATCTATTGGCATTCTCTAGCTGCATGATGTAAAGCAATCTATTGTAAAAAGTAGAAGCCTTTCATTTGTCAAAACCAACAGAACAGCTTCGAAAAAAGAGAAAAGGAAGAATTATAATGCTTCCGCCAAACTGCAATTCATGTAAGATTAAAATAAGCGTTACTTTTTCTAGAAAATAAACTGCAACGCTAAACCAGATGTAATAATGAAAAATGGAGAGAGAATGGCACGTGGATTTTGAATTATCAATCAAACCAGATTGCTTTTTCTGCTTGCATTTGTAGGAAGAGTAGCAACCACTTAAAACCGCAAATTAATGCATTCAGATTTCAAAAGATGGAAAATGAACAATTCTGTGACCAGCATTGCAGGGATAAGTATAACAAACACATTAAACTCGGATCACAGATAAAACAATGTCATTTACCTACCTGCCTGAATATTAGTTTAATACTGAGTTGTCCGTGTCCCAACCCCTGTGGCAATGCTTACCGGGCATCCCCGTGGACATTTGAGCTGCAACAAAGATTTCAGTCCTGTGTAAGCCAGACCTCAACAGTAGGAAATACAACTACCTTCACATAAACAATATATAGGAGCTCGTATCTAGAAGCAAGAATTTTACACTATCGATAGACGTGTATTTACCACAGACAGATTGTCATAGAAGTGTGTGTGACTAAGGGGTTGCAGCAAGAGTGAGTGATCAATATGGATCGAATTGATTTCAGATTCCTACTATTACACACCATGTTTAACAGCTTAAGAGTTATTTGGATGGGAGCAATTGTCATAAACTAAGTTGGGAACTCGCTGATAGATGGTCTGAAATTCTGGGAAAACAGTTACTTATCCCAAATGCCACAACACCTTTAGATGTTGCTTACAGAGGAGAAAGAGAGCAACCTCCACCTGTCTGTCATTGGCTCAAAGATGTACTATGATGATGCATTGGATACAGTAAGGTTGAAGTGTTGGCAACAATTGAGGTTCAGGTCACACAGGAGCAAATACCTAAATTTAGTCTGCAAAAATGCCTGGAGCAGAACATAGGAATGAGTGAAGGGTACATGGCTCAGAAATGTGAACATGATTCATACCTCAGAGATCCACAGCCTTAAAACTGCACACTCTGATGGCAATAATACATACATATAACCACAATTGCTTGTTACAGCGATATTACTAGATGCAGAAAAACATTTGATGCTCTAGAATGGCCTTTCATGCATTAGGTATTTTATCTCATGGGGATAAGTGCTCACAGTATAATAGCTTTACTATACACAGGTCTGCACGCAAGAGTGAGGATCAATAGACTGTATTCCGCATTGGTACCTAGATGTAGGGCACACAGCAGGGATGCCTGATATCCCCCTTGATCTTCCCTTTGGCCATAGAACCCCTTCCATGTTTTTTTAGAACCTTTCACACACATCATGGACTCTATAAAGGTGGGAAACCTCTTGTATATTTGTCTTTATGCAGACAATGTGTTGCTGTATGTCTAGAGCCCTGAGGTAAACTTGGCTCCCGCTATTACAGAGGTTATTAGATTTAGGGGATTTTCTAGGCTGGAAACAGATCGGGATAAATTGAAGATACTCCCTTTGGTGGATGACACAGAAAGGCTTACACCAGAATGCCCTTTAAAATGGAGTGGTATGAAATACTTGGTTATCTGTTACAAGAGATACAACTGAATTTATGAGATGCAATTCTGGTGGCGCATTAGAGGTGCTCAGGGGGCGCCTATAACCTTCCACTCTCAATGTTGGGTCAGATTTCACTTAGTTGTACCGCAATTTCTCTATTTGTTTGCCAGCATCACTATACGGATACCAATGTCTTTTGATGTCAACTGCGTCTACTCCTGAGTATGTTATTTTGGGGTGGGAGGCAACCACACATCAAATGGTCAATTCTCACTAGACCAATGAAGGAGGGAGACCTGGCAGTGCTCGACCTATACATATATTATTTGCTAGCACAGGTACACTATGCAAAATACTGGCCTGTTGATCAGGTCTCCTTAACACATGCAAGAATTGAACATGAACTTTCGTGCCCCTTCTCTCTGTTGGCCAAGATATGCAAGCATCCAGTGGTCTCCCACAATGGCATTGATGTGATAGGGACAAGGTGCTGGGCATGGTGGGAGCTGACACAACACTTGCAGTATGAGATGCCATATTTCCTGCTGCTATTAGTGGTGAGAAAAACTACTTCTTTCACCTCCACAGACAAATCTGCAGAGAAGACTCTGGCAAATGCATGCATAACATTCCTGGGGGACCTATTACCTAACAGGTTATTCATAAGCCAGCTTGATTATAAGGCTGCTTTACCACAGATTGAGAGTGGCTGCAAAGGCTGCATTCGCTAGTTTCCCGGCTTCCTCGGCTGAATTCACATAACTTACCAAATTCCTTCAGAGAAGTGATGTAAGTAAATCAATCTCCTTTCTACGGTCAGAAGTTATGACAGGAGCACAACAGTCTTCTCTGTATGTCAAACAGACAGGACTGGGAGGCGGAATTGGGACAACAAATCCCTGATGAATGTTGGCTAAAGTGCTGCACAAAGGTGAAAGACGCGTCTCTTAATTCCAAGTGCTAACTGATTCAGTTTAAATACATACATACTTTTTAATATACCCTAAAACGGGTTGCCAAATTCACTTCAAATGGTCAAAGTGAATGTAAAATTGTGGGATGATAAGTGCAACATTCCTCCACATGGTGTGATCATGCCCTAATGTGGCAAGCTATTGGACTCAGATATTTGCACTGCTGAGTACTATGGTTGGGACCTCCTTATCTATGTCTCTCTGCTAGCACTGTTAGGTGCCAAGACCGTGCATCGTTTTGTATCCATGGTACTGATACTGGCAAAGAGACTGAGGTCAATTACTTGAATGCCCAGCAAAGCCCCTAAAAGAGAACATCTGCTCCATGGTTTAGTATACTGCAGGCCAGGGCATAGCATGGTCGGTGAGATTCGGGGGGGGTGAATCTTAAATTTCCCAACTAAAAATGGAGGGTGGAGGGGTGACATAACCAAGGTATGGGATGGCCTATTTCCATGAGGAACATTTAGATGATGGATGTATGTTTTTTCCCGGTGTCATTATTTACTGCAGTACATATCGAAAATTAATAATTTAAACTTAAAAAAAGAAAGATAAGAAGGTATTTTTGTTTCACAACTTGAGATTAAACAATGACACACAAATGGAGAAAGGAGTATTGGTCTGTCCTGGGAGGGATGTAACCCAGTATGTAAGTGAAAATGCTTATTTGTCGCTCATGTCTTTTGAGAAAATACATTTCAACTATTCTTGTACTTATTCTTGTACTTTTAGCCTTCAAGGATATATATAAAGTTTAGCGTGAAGGAGACATGAAAGACGTTGCTGGTGCTATGTTGTGTGCACATTGTAAGGGGCAAAGTGTACTACTGCTCTTTACAGTGGACAGGTTGCCCATTTTGTACTTTTCGTATCACAGATAGTATTTGATTTTGATAAAGAAATATTGCACCATGCAGATTAGAGTTCCTTTGCACAATATATCTGGTTTCAAGGGTTTTGGGAATGTACAGAAAAGATAGCACACACCTTGTAAGAACTCCTCTTAGAAGGTCCAGGAAAGAGGGTGGCCTGAGACCTTGGGACTCAATCACAAGAAACATTTTGAGTCCATAAGTTGTAGGCACTCTTCTATGATTTGCTTACAGTTTTTCTTTTTTGAAATTCACATAATACTAAGTGGGTTAATTTTCTCATTTGTTAGAGTTCAAAAACTCCAAAGATTTAGGCCATAGAAATCTGTGCAAGAGCTAGAGTTCTATGAATTCTCCTGTTCCGAATGAGGTGTACTTTCAACCTACATAAAATCATGACATTTTGCTTAAAAGCCAAGGTGCAGATGCACTTTATTTATTTCTTTTTTCAATTTGTATTTAAGGTCATTTCTCATGTGGAAAGTTACTTCTACCACCCCTGGGCTATTTTCCACCCTATTTACATACTTATGTCAATATTTTCTGAAAGATAATTGGGTGCGTAAATATCACTGGAATGATTAGGAAGGTTTGGCCATACTCCTCCACCCTACTTGATGACACAAGAAAGATGAAAAGTGTCAATTTAGAAGTAGAATGTAATGGTGAGGCTATCCAAGTGAGAAGGATTTTGAATAAATATCGAAAATTGCTAAGAGAAGTTGTAGACTTTAGGGGGATCCTTTACTGAATATTCACCCAGCACATACAAAACTCTTCTGCCTATTAGACATACAAGAAAATAATTTTATGAATATGGGAAAAGCCAATTAATTCTGCATGGTTTTCATCAAGACCTTCAGGTTTTTTTTAACATGCACATTGTAATATATATGTATTTGGTCACTGCACAAGGAAAATTGTGATCACAAAAAATATAGTATTAGCACTGTAATCTCAGACTTTATAAAATGAGACACCACATATGTGGTGTGCACATTGCTATGTTCAAGTGCAAGAATCATCCATGAATTAAAGTACTGTATGTCATTTGAGGAGCGAGGCTAGAGAATTATCTCTCAGACAATTACAAAACGAATGGATAATCAAAATTAAGTTTTGAAAAATCTAGGTACCTCAATTTGGATCTAGGCCTTCACCAGTTTCTGGGTAAGATGAATAGTTAATCTCTATTATTGTTAAAAAATGAACATGGTCATTGTAGTCCAAGGCCATGTCCTACAATGACATTGAATGTAGGCCATGAACGAGCACACTCCAACAGGTATGATTTGTGTGATGAACATATTGGAAGGGAGGAATATATATTATTTAGTAAGCAATGTTTTTGTAATTATATTAGACATTTGATTAACAAGTTAATGGCTACATACACATTGGTTTATTGTATTGATGCATGTATAGAATAAAAGCAATTTGAAATAATGTAACGAAGATGAGTAATTAAGTACACACTACATGTACCAGTATGCAATTATTTACAAAAGGTTCAGGTAATGGGCTATTTAACGACACTATGTGGGAGTAATAATGGGTTAATGCTATGGAGAAGCCCATGGACAAGGAGTAAATAATGCAATGCTTTAGTGGATAAAATAAAATATTGATTTGTAAACCGTATTGTGGTGTTGTGTTCATCAATTTAAATCAATGAATGTATTGTTGATCCGTTGAAATAGCAGTAATTTGGAAGTGTGTGGGGCTCTTTTATTTCTTATATTTTTTTTAATTATCCTTGTCTAACACAGTAATGCATGTAGTAGTGCATGGTCAGTTTACGACATACAAATAGGCAGATATGCAAGGATCATCTATTCACATAGAAATACAAATTAAGAATCACAGGCCTGAATTAAGTGCATAAAGGTAAAGATTTAAGTGAATAAGTTAAGTGAATACCAGAAAGAGCACATGAAACACTGGATACAGGAAGCAGGAGAAAATAGCTTTCAGTGAAATCCAAAGTTTCGTGCCCTTATCATAGAAATCAATGGGTGGCAATACAGTGGGACAGGGACAAGAGGAAGCAAAGTCACATGGACAACAAGTCTGAGAGAGCTTGGCAGTTTATCCAAAGTATTATTGGGCCATACCTGCCAGATCTCCCTAGCATCAAAGGAAGTAAAGTTTTTTTATATATAACTCCACATATATGTACCTTGAGGATATATCTTCAAGGTACGTAGATCTGGAGTTAAGAATAGTAAATTTGTACTTACCTATTTGCACTTACCTTCTCAATATTCTTGTCTTCGATATTTTTCACACAATATTCTGGCCACACAATATTTGTGTTTTCAATATTCTGTCACTGATCCATATGCAAGTGATGAAAAAATGGATCCCAGCCCTCGTACACTCAAATCAGTACGCAGATACAATGATTGGTATTTTACAGTCTCATGATTTGTTTATTATTAATTATTTGCATACAATCATGTGTATTAGAATGATCATAATTATTGTAAACAACTCGGCAGATAATATGCAACCAATGACAAATATTAGCTAGGTCTCAATCATATTTCACCATACACCCGTATTAACTTATTCCACACCCGAAGTGTATAAAGTATTGTCAGCCATCCAATTAATATGGCTGTATTAATTTATTAAGCTCATATTTTCCCAAGCCATATATAGGTTTCCTTATGTTGTCATTGGGTCGGCACTGAGAACTCAGTCATTCAGTATTTCCTCCAGCAATCAGTCTGTGTGTCTAACCCAATAACTGCAACAGTACCTTTTAGAACTTTATCTCCAATTATGTTTTATGGAGCGAGAAAGGGTCTCTCATGCAAAGTTCCTACTTTGATACAAAAATGTGCAAACAATGCTCCATTGCAGAAGCACTCAGAAACTATGGAAACTAATGCTATTTTTCCACTTTCGCTCCAAAACACATCTCAACAAGGTTATCTTCCCTTGCAGTAATGATTACATCCCGTGATTCAGATAAATGGAGAGTTTCCCCTCTCTGCGCAGTTAGTTTTTTTAGCGCTGCCAGACCAATTTTCCAGGCTCTAATCCTATTACATGCACACCCTGTTATTAAAGGCAGTCTTATTTATATCTAACCTGGCCTGTTTTACTTTTATCTTGCATTAATATCATATGAAAGCCCTTCTACACAAAACGCCCCATGTTGTGCAATGATGATGACCATCATTGGCAATAATTTCCACCATCTTGTAGGCAGAGTAAAAACTTGGACAAATTTATTGTCTCTATCATATGTAGTGTAGTGTAGTGAGTATTTTATATCACTGGATGTGGCTCATGAGCAGAAAAAATTGTCCAGTCACACAGTGGGCATTCAGTGGACTGCTCAGTACCTCATACTATAATTTCTTCATCGTGCAGTTTTTCTGTGAATTAGTAGGGTGGCAAGTTTCATTTGAGATGCGCTTTTGTGGAACGACAACTCTAGAGTCAGAAACCTTCAGATGGACAACAATCTTTGGGGTTACTTGTATTTTAGCTTAAGTGTTTGTACGTCGGTTGCACTTTTAAGCCATCTTCCGGCATTTCTTCTGTGACACTTAAAGTGCCTTCTTTGGTCTACTGAGTTAATTTACTCTTCAGCAACAATATCATGATCAGTGCGATTCCATCCACTTCTGGAATTGTAGTCAATACACTCAGAAATTCAGATGTTAGATATCCTTATGTTTGAAAAACGGATCCTAAAGAATATTTGGATACATCTAATAACCACTCCCTGCCTGCCTTTATATGAGAAAGTAACCCTCCAATATGTTGTTAGAAATTGGGTCTCTAGTTGGCAGAGGTTTGCACCCTGTCCAAGAAAGGACCACAATCCTAATCAGGGTAAGATACACAACCTAAATTAACCTGTGCCCACCCTCTGGTAGCTTGGCACAGAGGTAATGTGTAATGTATTTGTGCAACACTTACATCACAGAAGTACAGTGAAAACACCACAAAAAAAACCCACACTAGTACAAAATAGAGAATATTTATCTGAGTAAAACTAGACCAAAACAACAAAAGTCCAATAAGTAGAACTTGAGATATGAACTTTTAAGGATTGATTCCAAAATCAAGTGCTTAAAAGTCAATAGTGCTAAAAGGTTATTTGAGGTCGCGCTAGACCGGGGTAAATCCAAAGTTCAGGCCAACCGCGATGGAGGGCAGGCCAGCTACAGGACCCTTGCAGGGCCCAATGGAAAAGTACCTTAGATGGAGCAAGCGTCGGCGTCGAAGACTCAAAGAGTCGGTTCCAATTCCCACAGTCGGGTCGGAGCATCAAAGTCGAGCCTCGCAGTCGGGTCCTGCGTCGTCGTTGAACCCCTTATGCTGCAAGCACTGCATTGTAGTTGAGCCGCGCAGGCATGTCTTTGGATTAGCACTGCGTTGGCATCGAAAGACTCTGCGTTGTTTATGATTGGCACAGAGGTGACGATGCATCAATTTTGGAGCAAAACAGTTACAGAACCCACTTCTGAGGCCCAAGACTTGAGGGGCACCTCAGGCAAGGGAGGACTCATAGATGGCAGAGTTCAGCATCTGAAGCAGAGTTGAAGGAAGTCTTTGATGGCCCTGAGACTTCAACAACAGGGGGCAAGCCATCAAAGCCTTGGAGAAACTTCGGTTCAAGGATGTAGAGAGCAGGTCCAGTCCTTCTCACTCCCAAGCAAAAAGCAACAAGCAGCAGACCAATATAGCAAAGAAGGTAGCAAAGTGGCAGTTCTTCCTACAGCACAGCAAACAGCAGGCAGTGCGCCAACACAGCAAAGCAGTTAGCAAAGTGGGAGTCCCTCCTGTAGCACAGCAGCTCTTCTTCCACGTAGAATGTCCTTGGTTCCAGCAAAGTTCTGATTTGGTGGTGTCAGGGGTCCAATACTTATACCCAAATGTGCCTTTGAAGATCATAAGTTCCCTGCCTTTCTTGCCCGGGCTTCAGACTCACTACAGAGGGGTATGCAGCTCTTTGTGTGGGAACAGGCACAGCCCTATTCAGGTGCAAGTGTCAGCTCCTCCCAATCTACCTCAGGAAGACCCATCAGCCTGGTGATGGGCCATCAGGATGTAAATGTCACACCCCAGCTCCCTTTATGTGTGACTGTGTAGGGGGAATGCACAAAGCCCAGCTGTCATCCAACCCAGATGTGTATTCAGAGACAGGTAGATGCACAGAATGGTTAAAGTAAGAAAATGCCAACTTTCTAAAAATGGCATTTTCAGACTTACAATTTAAATTCCGACTTCTCCATACGTTACCATTTTCTAATTGTGAGTCCAGAAACAACAAACTCCAAATTTCTACCTTTTACCAATTGGAAATTGCACTTAAAAGATATTTTAAGGCAATCACAATGTTAAACTATGGGAGAGATAGACCTAGCAGTAGTGAAAATGAATTTAGCAGTTTTTCACTACCAGGACATGTAAAACTCAAAAGTACATGTCCTACATTTTAAATACACTGCACCCTGCCCATAGGGCTGCCTAGGGCCTACCTTAGGGGTGACTTATTTGTAATAAAGGGGAAGGTTTGGGCCTGGCAAGTAGGTTAACTTGCCAGGCCGAAATGCCAGTTTAAAACTACAGTCAGACTCTGCAGTGGCAGGCCTGAGACATGTTTAAAGGGCTACTGAAGTGGGTGGCACAATTAGCTCTGCATGCCCACCAGTAGATTTTAATTTACAGGCTCTGTGCACATATAGTGCACTTTCCAAGGGACTTATAAGTAAATTAAATATGTAAATTGAAGATAAGTCAATGTTACCATGTTTAGAGTACAGAGTACATGCACATTAGTGCTGGTTAGCAGTGGTAAAGTGCCCAGAATCCTAAAGCCAGCAAAAATGAAGTCCGCAAAACAGGAGGTCAGAAGACAAAAAGTCAGGGCAAACCACACCAAGGATGCCAGATCTAACATATGTTAATCATGAAAAATAGTTGTAAACCTTCACTAAAAGCTGGAGAGTAGGCTGTTTGTAACAGTTGCTTGATCTATGTTGCACCATGTGTAACCTGTACTGTGTAATATTCATTCGCAGATTAAAACATGTCATGTTTTAATAATAATGAAACTATAGTAGCTAATTGCCAAAGCCTACATAAAAGAACTTGTTATGGTGGGTATAACTTATAACCATAGCACCAACTGTCTCACTGACAGTCACTAAATAAAAGTCTTCAGAGAACAACAGGTTTCCATGAATCGCACTAAATGTTAACTGTTTTTCATTGTCATAAAGACTTCAGCTATTGTTGTCCTGCAGACACCTTTAGTGTACAAGGGTCATTTGAATTATTTGTGGTTTGAATTGGTTGTGTTGATTTACCTATGCGATAAGTTCCTATTGGACTGAAAAACCTTTGCATTTAAATAAATAGGATGTTCTTTTGGTAAACAATGCAATCAATCTGAAATCCTCCTAAAGAAATGCACAACAAAACTCCCAATCTCTTTCTTCAGGTGGCAACCTTTGAAATGTGGCACATCCATTGATATTGTATAAAGCCATGTATCAGCTGTGTAATATTAGAGTTTTCATAAGGTACAAATGGTGACATTTCAAATTCTTGTACAGAGACCAAAGCTGCTGCTTCCCCTACCAAATTAGTTCATTTATGCATAAGGGCCATAGAAACCTATTATATCAGATCTCTATTTGATCAACGTTTTTGTCTTGGAACTTTAAGGAAAATATTGACACTCATTTTGTCATGAAATGTTTCTATTTGTTGATTAATGTTTTCTGATGAATAATTATTGACCCGATGTTGGTATAACTTACCGATATTGTACGTGTGAATATAAACCTTATTATATCTAGGTCCCACTCCCTTCACAAAAGGCCCCACAACTTCAGCAAATCTTTGATGACATTCATTTCTATGTAAATTCCAAATAAATGTTTCTTTAGATTCAAGACCTACTTTCCTAAAGGTGCCATTAGTAAATAAAGTGTGTACTTCAATACTGCTCAATCCTCTTTTCCACCCCTATTTCAGAAAGTCTGAATAATTTTGCCTAAGCACCAAAGAGATTAATAATGCTCAAACATTTGCAAAAATAAAACATGATCTGCTGAATAATGTGGTTCAGAAAGATGAAATCTTTAGGAAAGTAGCTTGCAGGAAACAATATGCCTGCCCCCTGAATTTGCAAACCTTCCTTTCCATACATCATTTGTATTGGTATAGTTTAATTCCAAACCACCAACCCTTATTCGGTACATTCGTCTAAAAACGCAGGTGAATAGAAAATGTTGTATCTAGAAAGAAACACATAAATCACAACTGTGTAGCTAAGGTTATTTAATTAAGTGTCGGATTCAAACCTATATTTTGATGGAGGTTTGAAAAAAGGGAATTTTGCAACAAATGTAGGTTTACTCCATCACATTGGCATGGCCCAGTGCTCCCACTGATGATATGAGAACATTGTCCTTATAGCAGTGGAAATATGTAAAAAAAAAATCAAATAACGATTATAGCTGTAAAAATGTTTATAATTGCTCACTGTGAGGTGAGGATCTTCATCTTTCAAAGAAAAATGGGACTTCAGATCCACAAGCAAGTTCTAGTGTTTCTATCTCAGCCACTGGTGAGTGGTCCTGGACATAAAGTGCCATCTAGGGTCAAACAGAAGGTGCGTGACTCTAAACAGTTTCTGCTGGGTTGGTAGTGGAATTTGATACTTCAAGTCCTTCCACTAGATACCATCTTGCAGCAGGGTGGCTAACAGGTTACCTTTTAATTCTTACTGCTTACGCACAATTTCTGGAACCTTTTCACCATGCACCATCTTTATTGTGAACACCACCATGGTTAGCCAAATCAGAAACAAGATCAGTTTCACACTCTACAGACATAAGTCCAAGAGGCCTTGCATAATTTGCCACAGCCCGTCTATACTCCACCCATCTATTTCGCTGTTGGTTTCCTAGAACAAATATTTCTAGTTGATAACTTGGCTCTCCTAAAGATAAGTCATTAACAGCAAAAGCCTTACCTTCTGACAACTCTGACTTAGAATCTTGTGAGTCATTGATGCTTGAAGTGAACAAACTCACCAAGTTCCAATCTTAATGTTCAGTGGTGGGGCTCATGGTACTTCTATGGCACTTTCATTCAGTTAAGTGCCTATGGCTTGATGATCTGAGCTTAGACCTGGTTGTTCTTCATTTGGAGGGGCTTCTGATTGGGAAATATTCTGCAATGTCTGTAGTGATTTCAGAATCAGCACTGATCAGAGGTTCATAATGGGACACATGATACTGTTTCACTGAATCAATGAACCACTGTGGCTTCTTTCTCTTCCCAGGTGTTCATATTGAAAAAGTCGAAGTCGATATGAATAACAATACGCTCATGTATATAAACAAAATCACATCTTTATCGACGAATTCACCCGTTGTAAACTCTACGTCGATCCCCACTCAGAAATATGTAGTTAGGCAGGCCCTAAGACCCAGAGCAGAGGTCACTGATTGACAGATCACAAGTGGGCTGGCACGTAGCCAGCAGACAATCATGCAAACAAGAAATCCCAGATCGATCCCACAGATAGGCGCAGTGACACCACAATGGTCCAGGAAGATTGGCCCCAATAAAGCACACATGGCCAGAGGGGTGCACGTGTTCCCAAAACACCATAATGTCAGAGCCCACATGAAGTTAGGAACTTTTAACCAATCAAGACACAGCACACACAGTACACAAAGTGATCAATCGCTCCCCATGCCGGACTTCTGGACATGTTAGCTACTGGCCTCATTGTGTCAACGAAAGGTTGAGGCCCATCTGGATTCCTCATCCGATGCCATAATTTATGGGTCCAAAGATAGAGGAACACATTCCTTACCAAAAAAGGTTCACTGGAAGCATTTTATTGCATTCAATGAACTGTATAAAAGTCTAAATTAGACCGTTTTTAAATTGAGACAGTCCTCAGACCCTATGCCTGTGACTGTGCTCCCAGCTGCATTGTTTAATTAAATTAACCGTTCCTGTTTTGCCAAAGGCCTCTTGTCTCTTGTTTTTTCAAGGTATTTCATGTTCAAGCAACACAGGTAACTGTGGCAACATCACTGTCCTATTTCATTTTTAGATTCCATCTACCAGACAGTGTAGACTGTCTGGATGCCAAATACCTATTGTGGACATACCAAGCACTTACTGGGGCTTAGAGCCTGCACATTGGTTAACTTTGGTTTGTGTTATTGTCACTCACATTTGCTTGCTTTTTATTCAATGGCTATTCTTGTTCCATCTTGTCCATCTTATACTTGTTCCTTCCCCAGAGCATAGCTTCTTTACCATCCCTTTGATTGACTTACTTGTATCCTTCCACTTTTCAATTTTAGAGAACTTGGTTTCTTTTTGATTAAGCACTCCATGAGAGCTCAGGTGTTTTCCAGCTCTCTCTTTCGTTTGCGATCCCATTAAATGCACCCAGTGCTATTCTCTCATAAGTGTACTGCTCGCTTTCTCTCATGTACTTCTCCCCACCCCATACGCACCATGTTACTCGCTACATCTTGGGGTTTTCTCCTGCCCCAGTGTTGCTCGCTCCCTCGTTTGCTTCTCCCCCGCTGCCTGTGACAATCCTGTTTGAACTAGGCCTAAATGGGAGAAATATGGCCACTACAATGAGCATTTCCACTAATACTTTGAAGTAAAAGCCTGCTCTTGTCTGAATGAAAGATACAAATTCCCCTCATCACGACTGAATAACAAGTCTCTGATATATATAACCAACTTTATGGTGGTTATACTATTTTAAAAAAAATTATTTGTTGACAAATCTCACCCTCTAAGAAATTGCCTACCTGGTTTAGGCATTAGCAGCCACTAATAATGTAACTGAAGCCCGTGCATGTACTGAGCCTATTTTCTCTTTGGGTTGCTTTGGCTTTATCTAATTGATTGGTTGGGTATTAGGGATCACCGATTTTCAGAATAGCACCATGAGGGAGCCCATCTTGTTTTAAAAAGTAGTTGTACTTCACTGGGGTCGGGGGGTGTCTTTTTGTGTGATGATTGAACTGCTGAGAGTATTTTCAGGTCGATCCTGCTTTGAGATTCATAACAGCTGCTATTTTCCATATATCTGTATATGTACCTGTATAGCAGATTTTGCAGCCTGATCATGACGGCATTGCCTTTGTCGTGTAGTTCCTAAAAATACAAAGGATCTGCACGTTTGTTGGACAACATAAACTGAGAGATTGCTGTCTAGACTGATTCCAGACTCCCACACAGGATATGTCAGCCTGTAGACCAGCTAGCTCACAGTGCCCCCTAACCTTATCAAGGAGCGAATAGTTTCTGGCAACCATTGAACATGACAACCCTTGACCCTTTAGGGAACGTGGAAACAGTACAATACTTTTCGCTCAGTCAATCGTGCTCACTCACTCTCAGAGAGATATACAGAATAAACGTTGGGGAAGTCTTCAATAAGCATTTATTGAACCAGCGTCATTCTAGTATAAAACATGTTTCTTGCAACAATCAATAGACAGAAGCTAACGTAAGAGATTGTTATGAGCCCTAATGTACCCCAATATAGGCCTAGGTAGCTACACCACCTTTTACCTACATTTGTCCTACCTTGCTGGACATAACGGCTCTGGCGCTGACTCTTTGCCTAGTTAAGTGCCGAATAAATGTTGTGTGGTTTTCTTCGAAAACTAGCATAATTTATCATGCATGAGGATTCTTAGTATCACAGCAGGATTACCATCTTCTGTATAATAACTCTGTACAAAAGTCACCGCTATCGTCATCCTTGAACGACAGGCACACAATATCATCACACATCTAGGTAGAACCCCTGAGGGCACCTTTTGGCTATATAAGCACCACATCATCGCTGGGCAAACCAGAGGAGAAGCTTCTATGCTGACACGAGATGCTGGAGTCCTTTCACGCAGAAACTCCAGAACGCAGTGGTATGACATCCCTTGGGGGCTGTCCAACTCGAGACCAAGACAGGGTCCTTTGTTCTTTCCCATCAGGTAATGGGGTTGGCTCTTTCCCAGGGGGATTCTTGTCTTCACACCTACATACATGCTAGGTACACTTAGGTACACTTAGCTAGGGTACGCATCTTAGGAGTACGCTTGATTATTGCTATATATCTACATGCCAGCATATATTCACTGTTTTTGCACCTTGGTAGAATTCTACCTTTTATTTACTCTGTCGGTGCTTGCAATTGTATATATATATGTTTCTATCTAATAGTTGTCGCAGCACACATATTTTGTACTCAAATGACTCTGGTTCAATAAATGCTTATTGAAAATATCCCCATCGTTTATTCTGTATATCTCTCTGAGAAGAAGTGAGCACGAGTGACTGAACAAAAAGTACTGTACTGTTTCCACGATCCCTGAAGGATCAAGGGTTGTCATGTTCAATAGTTGCCAGAAACTATTTGCTCCTTGGTAAGGTTAGGGGGCTTATAGTGGCACTGTGAGCAAGCTGGTCTAAAGGCTAACATATCCTTTGGGATGTCTGGAATCAGTCTGGACACGAATCCCTTAGTGTATGTTGTCTAACTGTACAGATCCTATCTATCATTAGGAACTACATGACAAGATTACAAGCACCAACAGAGTAAATAGAAGGTAGAATTCTACCATGGTGCCAAAACGGTGAATATATGCAGGCATATAAACATGACAGTAATCAAGCGTACTCCTACAATGCGAACCCTACCTAAGTGTACCTAAGTGTACCTAGCATGTATGTAGGTGTAAAGCCATGAATCCCCTAGGAAAGAGCCAACTCCTTTACCTGATGGGAGAGAATGAAGGACCTTGTCTTGGTCACGAGTTGGACACCCCGCAAGGGATGTCGAACCGCTGCGTGTTGAAGGTTCACATGCAGGGACCTCAATGTCTTGTGTCAGCGTGGAGGCGTCTCCTCTAGTTACCTAGTGAAGGTGCAGTTCTTTTATACCAAAAAGATAGCCTTGGCGTTCCTATCACAATCGATATGTTGTGAGTACGTTTATGTAAATAAGCCTAAATCAATAATTGCAATTATGCAAAGTAGCTCTATTGCCCTAGAATGAAGATAGCCATGACTTTCGTACAGAGTATGTTAATCCTGTTATGTACGTCCTGTGTAGGGGATTTTACTAAGAATCCTCATGCATAATAAATGAGGCTAGTTTCAAGGAAACTAATCGACATGTATTCAGCGCATAACTGGGTAAAAGGTCAGTGCTAGAACCGTTATGCAGAGCAAGGTAGGACAAATGTAGGTAAAAGGTCACTTTGCTACTCAGTCCTAGGTTAGGGAACATAACACCTTTAGAATAGATTTCTTCACTCTGGTGGGGAAGCACGTGTTGAACATCCACTAACAGATGCTGCCTTTTGAAACAAGCTAGCCATCTCCAGTACTGCTTGATTCTTATCATCTTCCCTTGAGAGTCATTTACCTTTAGATTCCCAATATTTTAAATCAGTATTGTACCCTTGAACACAAAATGAAGAGTTTGATACTATTTCTGCAGTGAATAAAGCTAACATTGTATGCAAGGTGTTAGACTTGGCAGCCTTAGGGTGATCTTCCCCCAACTTTTTGCCTACCTCCCTCCATTTGTTTGACCTCAATTTGATGGATTTAGGACTCTGTGCACTTTACCCCTGCTAACCAGTTCTAAAGTGCTTGTGCTCTCTCCCTAAACAGGGTAATATTGGTTCATACCTAATTGGCATATTTAATTTACTTATAAATCCCAAGTAAAGTGCACTACATGTGCCTAGGGCCTGTAAATTAAATGCTACTAGTGGGCCTGCAGCACTGATCATGTCACTCACATAAGTTGCCCCTTAACCATGTCTCAGACCTGACACTGCAGAGCCTGTGTGGGCAGATTCACACTGCCATGTTGTCCTGGAAAGTAAACCTTCTTGCTAGGCCTAAACCTTCCCTTTCTATACATATGTCACCCCTAAGGTAGGCCCTGTATAACCCAGAGGGCACGGTGCAGTGTATTTAAAAGGCAGGACATGTACTTTTAAACCTGAGTGAAAAACTCCCAATTTTGCTTTTCACTACTGCAAGGCCTATCTCTCCTATAGGATAAAATTTGGATTATCTTATTACATCTTTTAAGTGTGACTCCCAATTGTGAAGAGATAGACTTTTCAACTTTAGTGTCACTGAACTCACAATTTAAAATCATAACTTATGGTGAAGTTGGATTTTAAATTCCAGTTTAGCAAATGCCACTTTTAGAAAGTTAAAAGAACAATTGATGGACAGAATGCTGCACAATCTCAAACATTCACCCCAGTACAGAGATCTGGGCCTAAATCCATTGTTTTTTTCCTCCCCATGCCTTTCCAGTTCAGACCCAGCCATATGCAAATCAGTCTTGACCCTGTTCCTCATGGGAACAGTCCTGACTGAACTGGGGTGGCATGGTGAGCAAAGGAACAATGGATTTAACCCAGATCTCTTGACTGGGGGTGAATGTTTGATTTGCTCTGCATTCTGTCCATCACCTGTGTGTCTTTAGAAAGTTGGCATTTACTTACTTTAACCATTTGGTACCTTCTGCCTGTCTCTTGGATACATGTCTGAGGTGGGTGACAGCTGACTTCCTGCATTCCCTCTAGACAGTCACACACAGAGGAAGGGTAGCTGTGCATGAGTGGTCATCTGTTGCAGATGGGCCATCGTGAGTAGGAGGGGAGGGAGGAGCTGACACACTGGAAAGGGCTGTGTCCTGTCCTCACACAAAGGATTGATTACCCCCTGTAGTGTGTCTGGAGCCAGGACAGGAAGGGGGAGATTATGTGCACGTCAAAGCTTTCTTTGAAGTCTCCCCCATTTCAAAGGCACCACTGGGTATAAGTACTGGACCTCAGACACTACCAAATCAGTACACTTCTGGACCAGTGACCACTCTGCCAGGAAGAAAAGGATCTGCTGTGCTGCTCAAGGACTGCCAGTCTGCTGAAACTGCTGGCTGATGTACTATTGCCTTGCTGGGTTGTCCTGCTGCCTAATTCTCTCACTCTGCCTGAGTGAGAAGGACTGGACCTGCATCACTTGAACTCAGAGTGAATCAAAGGGCTTGCTGGCTTGCCTCCGGTTGCCTAAGTCTCAGGGAAACAAAAGACTTAGAACCCTCCTGTTCCAACCTTGGGGTCATCGGCTTGTGAGTCGGTCCTGCCAAGTAGTGCCACCCCAGTCCTGGACCCTTGGAAGTGGACCTACGGGCTTGCTCCAGTGGAACTAACGCATCTTCTCTTGCAAGAGCAGACTCAATGCATCGCGGCTGTTGCGGAAACCGGACTGCTGCATCGCACTGGGAACCACCACTTTGGAATCAACGCATCACTGCTGCTGCGTGGTGAAGATCAGCGCATCGCCTCTACAACATGGAGAAACCCAGCGCATCGCATTCCGAACTGCCGCACTTCAGAACCGATGCTTTGCTCACGGACCCGATGCATTGCTGCAGTTGCATGGGGAAATTCAGCGCAACACCTTAACTGCATGGGAATCACCTACGCATCTTGCTGTTGTGACCAGGATCAAGCTACTTTTGCTCTGGGGCCTGCGTGGGTCGGTATCTGGCCCGCACTCTATTGCGGTTGGTCTGAACTCTTGACATTTGTCCTGGTCCAGCGTGACCAATTACCTCTTTAGGCGCTGCTTGCTTCTAAGCGCTATATTTTGCATTCACTTTTAAAAATTATTATTTCGACTTCTACTTGATGAATTTTGTCATTTTGGTCTTGTGTTATTTATAAAATCATAATCTATTTTACTAACCTGGTATGGAATCTTTTTGTGGTGTTTTCACTGTGTTATTGTAAAAAGTGTTGCACAAATACTTTATACATTGCCTCTTAAGTTAACTGCTCTCTGCCAAGCTACCAGAGGTTCAGCACAAGATAATTTAGGGTAGGATTGTGGTTCCTGCTTGAACAGGGTGCATACCTCTGCCAACCAGAAACCCAATTTCTAACACAAGGTTATGAGAAGAGTTTTTGGTTCCACTGTTTTCACAGTGGAGTCACCTAAGGGCTTCAAATGTATGATCTTTATTTTAAATTCTGAATCTTCAAATATCCCTAGTACAGCTGCACAGGCTGTGGAATACCTCTGTTTAGTGCCCACTGCAGAATCTGCTGATCCATCCATGTATGGTATTTAATGATGTGATGTAATGGTTTTAATGACAATGTTTCAGGCATTGCTTGTTTATATTGGAAACATTCCTATCTTTTTAATGTCTGATCATATTCAAATGGTACATACAAACTGGTCTCACTTACGGCCCATTGCACCAAGAGCATGTGTAAAGCACAACAATTTGCCATGCTTGCTTGTGTGGCAGCCTCTAGTGATGGTATTGGTGTTGTAACAATTATTTTCATAGCCCGTGCAGTGGATCTTTTTTTTAATAATTGCTGTCTGGTCTACTGTGAGAACCTTTTTTTATTAGAGAGAAATACTCTCCTGCTGCAGAATATAAATGTGAATTGTACACAAATGCTGTAGTCTAACCTTCATTGTACATGATATATGTGTATCCTGCCTATTTTGGAATTATTTGTATCATTAGGTTGCACTTATCAAGCGTTTGCAAATGTACTGTTGTGATCGTCTTTGGCAAGTTTGTAGGGATTGCCTTCCTCATTCCAATCCTTTCCCCATACAAGTAGGGGTGTTTAACTGATACTGAGGTTTCACTCTCTTTGCTTAATGTGTGAGAGAAGGTCTCCCAAAGTTCAGAAATCCCATTATTGCATGTGGTGTTTTAGAGTTTCCAGAAACCCTGGTGTGAGTTCCTTTCCTTCACTGAACAATCCATATCTCTGAAAGATGTCAGGACGCTCCGATGGTTCCTAGGGACTCCAGAGTCGATAGAAAGTTCCAACCTGCTTCCACATTTTCACCACAGTGTGTCGTGGGACCCCGCTAGCCAGATTTTGGTTGATGGTGGCGATGATCATGAAGACAGTGCCCTGCAGTTTCAGATATGGATGTGTGGCGACCACTTTCAAAGTTCACCATGGCTTCTAGTCAAGTGGCTTTAGTGTAGCAGACAGTGGCCCAGAGGATGACTGCATTCACCCCCTTTCTGATGTCTTAGCTTTTTTCAGCAACATCACGCTTCTTAAAAAAAATATTGACATTATGGGAATGCAAAAACCCAAGTAATAAGGTCAACTGCCCATTGAGAGCCTCCATCCCTGCTTTCACATCCTTTCAAAGAGGCTTGCAAAATGGAGCCTGTCTCATTAATAATAACGATGCTGTAGTTTTTGCAACTTCCTATGAATAGATACTTTATTATGTGATTGATTTGTACATCAGTCGAATCTCAAAATGAAGCGCAGTTGACAAACAAGTTTGTGTGAAACTTGCATCCCCTGGTTTGCGAACTGCCCCAAGTACACCAGGATCAAGATTACAGTTTGTAAGAATAACCCATCATGCATTGGGGAAATTAAAGCTAGTGTTGCAGATTTATCTTTTAGTTATAGTCCCCATTCACTTGACATATAAATGTTTGATTGAATAATACTATATTCTTGCAACCCTTTTCTGCATCTAACAATCATCTCAAGCTAGCCCAACAAACTTATTACTAAACAGAGGGATAAATGGAGTAATTTACAGGTATTAAGAAATATTAGGATGCTTTTCTGATTAGACGCAGGGTTCCTAGGCTTCTGGTCAGCCAACTGAGTGTAGTTAGTCCTCTCTCTTCAATATATGGTATGATTGCTTAGTGTCGCTGGATAGATGCTATTGATATGTCATGAATGTGATTCCTCTTAAATAGGGATTAAGGAAATTCCCATGTGGAAAGTGAAGCACTGGAATGTTGTCAATTGTTTCTACCTGGGGAATGGAATTGGACCTAATCTGCTGCTCAATGGGCAGATAAAATTAAAAAGCACAGTTGCTTCCTGAAGCACTGTGAGAGGCTGGACAATGTATTTACCTTAATGCTAACTAGCTTTAGTTAAATACATTGACCGGCCCCTCCCAATGCACTTCAAAGAAACTTCCCCAGCAGAGCCAGCCTACAAGGTCCTCCTGGCAGGCAGGTGCCACACTCAAGCTTCCTTGCTGGGGAAGTTCGTTTGAAAAGGACTGTCTGGGGGCTGACACTGTAATTTAATTAATGTAATTACCATTAAGTTGATTACAATGGCTAGTCCTCGGCAGTGCTGTGTAGCACAAGAAAAACCTCTTTCCTTGCATTCCTCAATGCCTGAAATGGGGGTTCTCGTTTTGCGGGGCATTTCTCCCTTTTTCCGATCTGCAGGAGGAGAAGGTAAAAATGGTATAATTGCTAGCAGTTTCGCATCCACTTATCGCATATACGAAAAAGGCAATTTTGCCCTCTCCCATCCCTGATGCCAAAAATATATTTTTGCAAGGTGGCAGACCTTCCATGGAGACAGGATCCACTTTATGAATGTGATAACATCCCTTTAAGGGAGGAGGTATGAGATCAATAGTTTGCAACCCCAATTTCAGTCACAAACTATTGATGCATTCCACTGTGATTCAATAGGAAGGGGGGACATCGTTTGACACTCCCTACTCCTACCAGTGTTAAATCCATTTTGCAAACCAGAAAGTAAGCTAAAACTCATAATGTGTCCTTTGAAAACTGTAATTCGCCTTTTTGTGGTTGCAGAGTCTGTGATTTTACAAACTGCAGATGTTGAGAGTGCAAAACGACTCAGTACATAGGACCCAAAGTCTTAATTCCTTGGGGTTAATTTATACTTTTGTTTAAAGGAACACATTAAACTATCTGACATTTTTGACATGTGATAATCCTAATATTCAAGGGGCATGGTTCTCCTTCATAGATTGCTTGTAGTTTAAAAAAGATTTATTATGGCAATGATGACTTTTGCTGTTGTTAATAACATGTAGAATGGCTGCTATGAAGGTAAAATTTCTATGGTTAAATCAAGCCCTACTTGGCAGATATTAAAGGTCATTATGAATAAACTGTCATAAGTCCCTTATCAAAACATTGGTGATCCATGATGCAGTGGCAGCTGGCTTTTACCGAGGATGGTGGGTGGGAGTGTGTGGGCACAAAAGAAATATACATAATAATAATAATTCCACTTACCTTCGCAGTGCGACATCCTCCTCACTCGGGTGTCTTCCATTAAGCTCCCGATGCATGAAACTTCACTGCCCAATACTGGCACTGCTCTCACAGCATAAAAGCAGCAGCAGGATTGGATAGGGCAGGCTCTCGGAGCACTCCTAAGACCACTGGAGGCCTGTGCTTTCTCTAACCCAGCATCTGGGTTAGAGAACTTTAAAATGCACATGTCTGGCTGGCCGTCCCAACACAGCCGGCCGAAGAGACATGCGCATTTAAAAGTGCATAGCTCCCTGTTGCTGCCACTCGGCTGCACTAGTCCTAACACTTAGTTCAGGATGGGTTGCCGAAAAATAAAATGGTAATAAAGAAACTTTATTACTATTTTATTTTTGAGCTCTGGGGCTTGTGCGGCGACGCTCCTCCGCTCAAATGGAGGAGCCGCCCCTGCCATGATGTGTGCACTGTCATCATTGATTGTCGATCTTTTAGGGTGTGACCTGACCCAGACCCAGACCCAGAGTGTTTTCTCCAGCACATCCTGAAACTGTTATGGGCAAGGGCTTCAATCATTCAATAGAGTTTGCCTTTTAAATATTTAAGAACTGATTACCCATTTCTTTTTAATTCAGCTCTAAAGACCGCTACAGCACTTGATACAATGTGGTTGGTTTATGCATGAGGATAATGTGTGGCTGGCCATATTGTCTATGCCGGTCATTAGTGGGTGGTGCAGTTTCCACTGGGGAATACTGCTCCTCTCTACTCATAATCAGGTCATGCATGGCTGATGGTTGGATTTCTCGGAAATTTCACTTTGCTTACATTTGTTTAAAACTGGATATTTGGGGCTACATTAGGAACCCCATAGTGTGATAACAGGTTTTGGTTATTAAAAGAGAAAGTGCCAGATGTACTAAAATATAGGCTGCAAAAAGTAGTTGCAAATCATGACCAGACTTTTTGCAATCAGTACCTCATTTTGTTAATCGACCTATGTATTAATAGATCAGTTTGCAAAATAAGTAATTGTAAGGGTTCACAGGATGACTTGTTTGGCAAATATTAATTAGGTAAGTCTCAATTTGTGACCCCTTGCAATTCGTTACAGTCACAGGGTTGGTGATATTCAAAGGACAGCAATCCACCCTTACTACGATTGTATTTCAAAATTGAAAACTGTTTTTAAGTACCCCGATTTCCCTTTAAGGAAATTGAGGTGAATTAAAGAAAAGTTTTCAGTTTTGGCAATGGTCCTCCCAAAATTGCCACACTGATTCCTAACGGAGAAGGCCTCTGAACACATTTTATCAGTTCATAAAGCTTTACAGATGCGTAAAATAAGTTTAGTAAATAAGAAAAAGGGATATTACCATTTCAAACCCTATGGTTTTGTGACCCCAAAAACCTTAGTGCATCTGGTCCAGAAATATACTATTAGAATCTCAACCTTTATCAACCATCTGGAGAACATTTAATGTATCTATGTGGGATAAGGCTATCTCAACAGCAGTAGGTGATAACAAGCAAATCTTAATGAAACCCACCTACATGGAAACAGACAAAAGGCCTAAATGATTATGTTGCAGATGTGAGTCACCAAATCCTCATTACTGACCGGAATTGAAAATCCAATATAATTCACTATACAGTGACAAACCAGGTGTGCTCACATACATGAAAGGGTTCTTCTCTCTTTTGAGGCTAGTTAATCAGCAAAGGCTCTAGAAGAAATCTACTTTAAATATGAATGATTGGAAAACAGACAGCCTTTTCATTTGAGATACCGCAGGCACCGGTCACACCATGACATTACAGATTGCTAGGCAATGTGCTAAATATTATGAGCATCTACGCTCAGCCTCTGCTCTACCAGATGTTTTCATTTCCTCATACGTCCTCTCCAGACTGGCATATGACCATTTAAATATTTTTTAGGAAACCTTATCTAAAGAGGATATTGCCTAATCCTTCACTACAGGACCTTAAAAATTGTCTGGTTTCCTGTAAATATAGGACCAGGGAGGGATGTTAATTGCACTGGAGAAATGTGTGTAATTTCCCAAGTTTGTATTCTGCGAAATTCTCAAATTTACTGGAATTTTCGCATTGTGCATAATCTTTGCACACAAGAGACTCGTTCGCTCAAAACATATCTCACCAACAGACATTTTCAGTTTGATGTTGGTATCTCCTGAGACTCTTTTACCTCAATTGAACACTTGCATGAAAAAAGTTACAGAAGAAACCAGCAAAGAACATTTTGCCTAAAAAGCCTAATTTTGCAGGAAGCAAGTACGTGATATTGCCCACCTATCAGTTGATCTATTAACTTCATTGCCAGGGTCACAATTAGGACTGGGTAAATATTTCTTTTATTCCAATGTATGCAGAAGTGATTCTGAGGAAATTCTACAAAATGTCCTTCCCCCAGCCACAGAAGAAATAGAGGCCTGTTGATGGAGCAAGGTTTCAAAAATGAAACTTGCTTGTACGCAATCTTCCTCATAGTATTAATTTATTAAACTTGTATTGTCAAAACTAAACTTTGCATTCACAAACACAAGAGGGACAGAAGCTTGCTTATGTGTTTTACTAATGAATAACGCTTGTCTGTAATCCAAAATGTCCGCTAAAGCGCGGGAACCTCAATGCGCATGTCGCAACCTGATCACATGGTGTGACGTCTTTCTTTGCTTGGTGGGAAACTTCTGCTTCTGCGCAGTGTGCACTAAAATGGCCGCTAAATGTTTTCACATGCTTCAGCTTGCTCTCATGTCATTATTAAATTGTCGTTTTCTTAATGCTACTAATGCAGGATAGTATTATAATTAATTGGGAATAGAGTAGGGAAAGTGGGGATACAGTGAAACTTTTTATTTGTGATTTTAATATTTTCTTCTTGCACTTTTAGTAATTCGTAAACTTGGGCCTGGGTTGGTGACTTGAAACTCGAGACAGATGGTTCTGCGCATGTGTCCTGTGTGCCTGCCAAGTGAAGTCAACTTGGACGTCTTCCAAGGCCATGACCCATTGGCCGAAGATGCTGTACTTCATGTTTCTGGAGGACAAAAATGATACTTTTCCCCTGTAAAATGTATAACATTTGTCATGAGACGGGTGGGAAATAAAGTGAATGTATTAATCTGAAGGGGAGGGAACGTAAAGACAATAGGCTTTACAATTTAGGCCAAATCGATATGGTGCGAGAATCCACCCCCTGTCCCTGTCCAATCAGAAGTAGTGGTCCCATATTTAGCAACATTAAGGGGAGGTACATGGGCGTAGAAGGGTATAACAGATATAGAATTAGCTAATTAGCTAGAGCTGACTCTCAGAACACACAGAAGAGCTCCAGACTGCCATGCTGATCGGTTGCTGACTGAATCCCTGTCCAGAAGAGGTCCTGAGGAGGGGGCGGCGGAGTCCATTAGAAGGAAGGCACGGGAGAATCGAGAGAAATCGAGTATCAGAGAGGGGAACGGCGCAGGCGTCGTTGTAGAGAGGTCACCGGTCCTGTCCTGATCCTGGAAGAAGTCTTTGCTCTTCATCCTTCCTGGGTCCTATCTTTTCCAACTCCTTGGCCAAGGGGCTTGGTTCTCGCATTTAGGTAACTATACTGCAACCTTTAGTTGCGCTGCTGTCTCTATCTTCTCCTCTTCCTTAAACACCGTCATTTATTAGCAAAATCATTTCTATGCTTTTTCTTGGGTATTTCAATCAAGTACCGTGTTTTCTGTATTTTACTCTGCTAAAAACTTTAGATAAACATTTTAAAACTTCCTGACTCAGTGGTTATTTCAGGATTATGTACTATAATGAATGTCACTCATTTTAAACTTCCCAATTAGCAAAGGATCCATTGGTAAGTTATTACTCTTCAATCAGAAGGTAATTGGTAGCAGGGACTTTGATAAAAGAGCACATTTGACACCCAGCGTAAGTATTAGTGTAGTGGGTATGTATGGGCCCAAGTGAGTATATGGTGTATGAATGTTGTTGGCTAATATTGCGCTGGATCAGTTTTCTGGTAATCAGAGGATGGTTACTCTTTGTTAATTGGGTAATGAGAATTTTATTTTTTTGAACTAAACAACTGTGTATTCAAAGTTTGTTTTATGTTGTCCAGAATCCCCGGGGTAAAAAGAATAGCGGATAGTAAGTGGAAGCCATACTGCAGTGAGGTTATCTGTCAGGCAGAAATAGTGCTGAAAAGTTAAGCAGGACTATCAGTACTGGTTAGGGAATCTATGCGTGTGAGTAATAGCAAAAGAGTATGCTGGTGAAAATTTGATGTTATATCACCTAGTAAGGGTAACATTGGAGAAGTAACAGGTACTTCTGGAGCTTGTGTGAAGAGTAGACGGAAGTGTTTTACTCGTAGTATATGTTTAGTAAACGGAAAGGTTTTACTAAGTGTGAAAGAAACTATCTTTTTCGAATTTAGAGAAACTGGCATGATAGCGAATGTTTTATGTTACTGAAATTCAATTAAGAATTGTAGAGAAAATAAGTTTGCGTAAGATTTTGTAAAGGGAGGGTCAGCTGCCGGAGAGGGAGCTGACGTCACAAACGCCGCGCTGGAATTGGTTGAAATCAGCGGGTGTGGAACGACTCTTGTAAAGGAGGGGTTGATAGTCAGGAGTAGTACTGACGTCACAAACGCCGCGCTGGGATTGGTTGAAATCAGCGGGTGTGGAACGACTCTTGTAAAGGAGGGGTTGATAGTCAGGAGTAGTACTGACGTCACAGGTGCCGCGCTGGGATTGGGTGAAACAGCGAGGGACAGTGAAGAGCAGATTGTAAAGGAGGGGTTGACAGACAAACGTCACCAAAAGGCCGCGCAAGGATTGGTTCGGGAATAAAAGATAGCAGACACTTGATTGGTTGATATTCTAGAAGCGAAAATCTTAGTGGGTAGAGATTGCATGTTAAAACGCGATCCGACTTTAACAGGAACTCGTCCGGATAGGAGATATTTAGGCTTTGCAGAATATAATTTTATACATCAATACTCACCTAAGATGTACGGAGAAAAGAGAAAAATTTCATTTTTACAAAAGATTAAGAACTATTTTAAAAAGGATAAACCAATAAAAACTAGGGAAGGAATTATCATTCCACCAGCTAAAACGCCCGCTTCATTTATGATGATGGAGAGAGGTTATCATACTTGTATATGGATAGAGAATTGGATAGAATATACCAAAAATGATGGAATACTAGCATTTCCCAAGAATGGCACTTTCAATGGAAGAATTCTTCAAAACTTGAGATTGAGGATGAATGATTTAGAACCCAGACCTAGATTAACCCAGTACGAAGCTCTAGAAGAATGGGAAACCGAGGCATTTGAGCGGGATAGATCTAGAAGTAATAGGAGTTATCCAGGATTTTTTCCCAGATATCTACGTGAGTCTAGAGAGGGTCAGATGAAACAATGGAGAAGGGCAATGATTACAGAGGGATTGTATCCATTATTCACAGAAGGAGAGAAATCAGGAGGCAAATGTACAGAAAAGACAAAACATTTAATGAGAAATGAGGAATCTGAAGACGAATTTATGGAGGAAATGTTAAGAAATCCCCCACCATATCAGGAAGGGACAAGTGGATGCACCCCAAGTGCACCACCGAAAACTCCAATGGTACCACAAGTAATGCATGAATTTACCCCGACTAGAATACTTCATGACAAAGAAAAAGAAGCCCTAGAAAAGACCAGAGCAGAATTAATACAGAAAATAACTCAGATAAAAGTACATCCTGATTCGTTGACCATACCTGTAACAATTGGTCCAGTGGTTCCATTATATGGTACTCAGGAAACTGTCCTCCACCGATACTTGCACCCACTCCTGTAAACGCTACAAACCCTGAAGCAATAGTAATGGTTGAAGATCACTTTAGTGACAGCGAATCCACAATATCATTGATGGATTTACCCATTCGAGATTCTGTCAATATTACTCCCAAGAGAACTACACCTGGGTGTTCAAAAGATATAAGTCTAGTGACTTCATCAGGAGCGAAAAATGCCACAATAGTCACCCCAGAAGATTTAGAAAGGTGGGCACAAGAATCAGATAAACAGTGCACACCTCCAAAAATAATGGACATTCATAAATTGAAAGTCGAATTAGAAGAAATAATAGCAGGAAATGTAGGACTAGATCGCTTGAATACCTATGATGATGAAGAATTATTATTTATGTGCAGAAGTATCACAAGAAATGTAAGATTATTCCACGAAAAATTATCCAATCTAGCACTACAGATGGGAATATAAATAGGGAGATCAAAAGTACTACAGAAACCCTATAGAGCAGAATTTTCAGAAAAAGATTTAGAAAACTTGAATGCCTCTGGAAGAAAATTACAAGTAAGGGAATTAATGATAGTTTTACAAAAATGGGGAGACCTAGATAAATGGAGAACTAGGTGGGCCAAGAAAAAGGAAGAAGTACGATCAAGTAGATCAGCATCGGAATATGTGATGAAGGAGACAGGGAAAGCAGACCAAATGTATCCAATGCGAGAAATTGCGGGAGGAGGATACGTACATGTCCCATGGAGCAGACAGGATATTTTGTCATTTACAAATGATTTTCCAAAATTGAGAGAAAAACCAATTGAATGGTACACGCAGGTTGAAAGGTTTGTGAAGGTGTCAAAGGTATTGTTGAAGGATTTAGATGGTTTGTTCGACATAGTGGTACCTGCCGATTTGTGGACAGATTGTAAAATTACAGTTGATTGGCCAAGTGACGAGTATCCTAGAGATCCGAAAACAGGTGTCCCGTCAAATGATGTGATGAAAAAGTATCAGCAGGTGATAACTTATTTGAAAGGGAAAATACCACAGAAAGAAACAGATTGGGTGAAAATAGACCGAACTACCCAAGAGGCTAATGAATCGGTACATTCCTACTATGAGCGTTTACTGCAGGTATTTAAACAGTATAGTGGATTTGAGGACATTGGAGACAAGAACATGAGTCAGTTTGTGTATCGATTTGTTTTCGGTTTGAAGCCAGAAATTTGTCAGATGATTAAACAGCACATGCTGTGTTGGCAAGGGAAGCCGATCGATGAAATTTTGAAATATGCAAAATATTGTGGAGACGATATTGAGGATAGACACAAGAAATTGCAGGAAAAAGTGATGTGGGCTCAGGTAAAAATGGCCGAGAAGCAGGGAATTAATTTGGAAAATCCGAGTGAAAATCAGGGAAAGGATTCTGGAACGAGTGGTGATACTGGGAATGGTGGAAAAGTGAGAGGACGAATGAGTAGAGAAGAAGCTAAAAAGAAATTTCCTTGTCATGGATGCGGAAAATTGGGGCATTGGAAGGATGAATGTAAAAAGATCCGGAACAATAATGGCCCAAATCAAAATTTAAATCCACAGACGCAGAATGACTCACAGCAGGGTGTAAATCCTCAGAGTCAGTTGCCACCTGCCCCTATTCAGGGTAATGTAAGCAGAGCAAAGCATGGTACAGACATCGGATATCAAGGAGGAAGTGGTACAAATGATTATATAACATCACCATTTCTTTTACAGGACGATTTCTGTCAATACAGTTCATGACGGTGCCTAAGAGAGGGGGAGAAGGAGTGCGTACTTGGCACATCCTTATCGGTAGATCAGTCAGGTTCATATGTGGAAGGAAATGTGAAAGGTAATGATATCACTTTTCTGTTGGATACTGGTGCTACCCGGTCCACTGTAAGAACAGCAGACATTCCAGACCTTCCTCTCTCGGGTGAAAATATCCAAGTAGTAGGAGTAGCTAATCAAAGGATTAGAACACCTCTTACCGAACCAATGGAAGTTAAAATCGGAAACTTCAGAGAAATGCATCAATTTGTAGTATGCGATTCTAGCCCAAAAAACTTATTAGGCAGGGATTTATTGTGCAAAATGAACTGCACAATTTTCTGCACACCGGATGGTGTGGCAGTTCAGACACCAGATGAAGACCATATATATAAAATTATGATTGCAAAACAGGGTACAGAAGTAGATGAGATGTTTTCAGTATTAACAAAAGACGAGTTGCCAGAAGAATTAAAAGGTACAGTAAACCCCTTAGTTTGGGATTTCACAGGAAAAGAAGTAGGACTTATGGCTAAAATAGATCCAGTTCAAATTACGGTAAAAGAAGGTGCAATTTTCCCAAATACCAGACAGTACAAAATGAGTGCAGAAGTAAAGGCAGGAGTCATTGAAGAAATAAAACGAATGGTAGAACAAAACATCCTAAAAGAAGTAATGAGTAGCCCATGTAATTCACCAATCATGGGACTAAAGAAACCTAGTGGAAAATATAGGATTGTTCAGGACCTGCGTAAAATAAACAAGATTGTGGAACCATGTTGTCCCATAGTACCAAATCCTGCAGTAATTCTTTACCAGATCCCTTGGAATGCAGGATGGTTCACAGTAATTGATTTATGTCAAGCATTCTTTTCAATACCATTGCATTCAGACAGCCAGTATCTTTTCTCATTCAAATTCGAGAATAAAGTCTATGTGTGGAATCGTGTTCCTCAGGGGTACACAGAAAGTCCTTTCATCTTCAACCAGATACTGAAAAAGTGCCTGGAAAAACTAGTGATGCCAGGAAGCTCAGTCTTAGTCCAATATATCGACGACTTATTGGTGGCGTCAACCACCAGAGAAGACTGTGTTGTTGATTCCATAGCATTATTAAATCTTTTGGCTGAGGAAAGGCATAAAGTCTCACCTGAAAAGTTACAGTTTTGCAGGACAGCTGTTAAATATCTGGGACATCAAATTGAGAGGGGAAAAAGAAGAGTAACCTCTGAAAGAGTAGAATTAATAAAGAGAATGCAAATGCCTGTAACCCAAAGACAAGTGCGAATGTTCCTAGGAATAGTAGGCTACTGTCGACAATGGATACCAAATTTTTCCATGTTAGCTAAGCCCTTAATTGGAGTTAGCAAGGCACCCCCTAAAAAGAGATTATTTGGCAGGCCAGGGAACAGGGGAAATACAATCAAAACTACAAAGGTAATAATCCCTCTAGACCTAAATTTCTTTCATTAGTGGCTTCTCAAAGCTCAAAAATAGGGCATAAAGAACATTATTCTCCACACAAGACAATTGGTCATTTTTACAAATTTTATTTCATTTTTTTCTTTTTACTTATTTATCTGATATATCTCATTATAAAAAAATACATGACTCTTTATAATTAATATCACCATTTCTTACAAAAATATGACTGTTTTCATGATTCAAATAATACAATACATGTAACACAATTAATTTCAACACTTATAAGTTCACAACTGACTAAAAAATATATATATGATTCAACACACCCCCACACACAGTCACACCTCTCTCTACTCTACAACCACATCACTTACACACAATACACTCATACTCTACACCCCAGAACAACACTGCATGCACAGATGGAAAAATCCGGGTGAAAAAATCAACCCTCGATTGCTGTGCTGATAGCTGGGATGTCTCACTCTAACTGGTCGACGTATGTTTCAATGGAATGATTTAATTACTAAACCATCTTCTTCAGGACCTGTTATTTTATGATTTATAACGGGTGGAAGGAGGGGGAACAAATCTTTTATTCACGGTCTCCCGATATGTATCTGGGGTCCTAATAGAAATTGACACCGCCGTTTAGTTTGTAGTCATTCGATATCTCAGCAGAATGCACCAGGCGTGCTCTCCTGAACAGCCTCTATGCTCCAAATATTCTGGTCCTTATACGGGGTTATTGTTCTAGCTATCCTCCTAAAACTTGCCTCCGCCGTTTAACTTATCGTTCTCTGTTGTCTCACCAAGATAATATGAATATTCACTCATTTATAGCCTCTCTGATTTGTCTTTCTCCGGAAAGAATTGCCTCATTATTTATACAGCGACATGATGTTTTTCATGGCTCCCAGAATCTAGCCTCTTTATATGTATCTTATCCCTTTAAACAGGACACAGAGCGTGCTCTTGTTTAGCGATCCCTTACGGCGGTTCTTACTTCTTCGGGCATGCATCCCTTGGAATGCAGGATGGTTCACAGTAATTGATTTATGTCAAGCATTCTTTTCAATACCATTGCATTCAGACAGCCAGTATCTTTTCTCATTCAAATTCGAGAATAAAGTCTATGTGTGGAATCGTGTTCCTCAGGGGTACACAGAAAGTCCTTCCATCTTCAACCAGATACTGAAAAAGTGCCTGGAAAAACTAGTGATGCCAGGAAGCTCAGTCTTAGTCCAATATATCGACGACTTATTGGTGGCGTCAACCACCAGAGAAGACTGTGTTGTTGATTCCATAGCATTATTAAATCTTTTGGCTGAGGAAAGGCATAAAGTCTCACCTGAAAAGTTACAGTTTTGCAGGACAGCTGTTAAATATCTGGGACATCAAATTGAGAGGGGAAAAAGAAGAGTAACCTCTGAAAGAGTAGAATTAATAAAGAGAATGCAAATGCCTGTAACCCAAAGACAAGTGCGAATGTTCCTAGGAATAGTAGGCTACTGTCGACAATGGATACCAAATTTTTCCATGTTAGCTAAGCCCTTAATTGGAGTTAGCAAGGCACCCCCTAAAAAGAGATTATTTGGCAGGCCAGGGAACAGGGGAAATACAATCAAAACTACAAAGGTAATAATCCCTCTAGACCTAAATTTCTTTCATTAGTGGCTTCTCAAAGCTCAAAAATAGGGCATAAAGAACATTATTCTCCACACAAGACAATTGGTCATTTTTACAAATTTTATTTCATTTTTTTCTTTTTACTTATTTATCTGATATATCTCATTATAAAAAAATACATGACTCTTTATAATTAATATCACCATTTCTTACAAAAATATGACTGTTTTCATGATTCAAATAATACAATACATGTAACACAATTAATTTCAACACTTATAAGTTCACAACTGACTAAAAAATATATATATGATTCAACACACCCCCACACACAGTCACACCTCTCTCTACTCTACAACCACATCACTTACACACAATACACTCATACTCTACACCCCAGAACAACACTGCATGCACAGATGGAAAAATCCGGGTGAAAAAATCAACCCTCGATTGCTGTGCTGATAGCTGGGATGTCTCACTCTAACTGGTCGACGTATGTTTCAATGGAATGATTTAATTACTAAACCATCTTCTTCAGGACCTGTTATTTTATGATTTATAACGGGTGGAAGGAGGGGGAACAAATCTTTTATTCACGGTCTCCCGATATGTATCTGGGGTCCTAATAGAAATTGACACCGCCGTTTAGTTTGTAGTCATTCGATATCTCAGCAGAATGCACCAGGCGTGCTCTCCTGAACAGCCTCTATGCTCCAAATATTCTGGTCCTTATACGGGGTTATTGTTCTAGCTATCCTCCTAAAACTTGCCTCCGCCGTTTAACTTATCGTTCTCTGTTGTCTCACCAAGATAATATGAATATTCACTCATTTATAGCCTCTCTGATTTGTCTTTCTCCGGAAAGAATTGCCTCATTATTTATACAGCGACATGATGTTTTTCATGGCTCCCAGAATCTAGCCTCTTTATATGTATCTTATCCCTTTAAACAGGACACAGAGCGTGCTCTTGTTTAGCGATCCCTTACGGCGGTTCTTACTTCTTCGGGCATGCATCCCTTGGAATGCAGGATGGTTCACAGTAATTGATTTATGTCAAGCATTCTTTTCAATACCATTGCATTCAGACAGCCAGTATCTTTTCTCATTCAAATTCGAGAATAAAGTCTATGTGTGGAATCGTGTTCCTCAGGGGTACACAGAAAGTCCTTCCATCTTCAACCAGATACTGAAAAAGTGCCTGGAAAAACTAGTGATGCCAGGAAGCTCAGTCTTAGTCCAATATATCGACGACTTATTGGTGGCGTCAACCACCAGAGAAGACTGTGTTGTTGATTCCATAGCATTATTAAATCTTTTGGCTGAGGAAAGGCATAAAGTCTCACCTGAAAAGTTACAGTTTTGCAGGACAGCTGTTAAATATCTGGGACATCAAATTGAGAGGGGAAAAGAAGAGTAACCTCTGAAAGAGTAGAATTAATAAAGAGAATGCAAATGCCTGTAACCCAAAGACAAGTGCGAATGTTCCTAGGAATAGTAGGCTACTGTCGACAATGGATACCAAATTTTTCCATGTTAGCTAAGCCCTTAATTAACATGACGAAAAAGAAAGCAAAGGACCCTGTTGAGTGGGAGGATGAAAGTGTAGAAGCTTTTGTAAAATTGAGAAACGCACTTTGTTCAGCACCTGCCTTAGGCATGCCTGATTATAAAAGAGAATTCGCATTATTCTGTCAAGAGAGAGAAAATTGTGCACTTTCTGTTCTAACTCAGAGACATGGACTAGACAGACGTCCTATATCATATTTTTCTGCTACATTGGACCCAGTAGCAGCCGCGTTGCCAGGATGCTTAAAAGCAGTGGCAGCAACTTGTTTGAGCATTGAACAAAGCGAGTCAATTGTGATGGGACATCCTGTAAAAGTGTATGTTCCACATGCAGTTGTGATTCTGTTGACAAGAACCCGAACTCAGCATCTTACTCCTAGTCGGCTGACTAAATATGAGAGGATAATAATGGGTGCTGAAAATGTGACCATGGTAAGGTGTACAATAATAAATCCAGCAACTTTATTGCCAGACCCATATCATGAAACAAATAAAGATGACGAAGAAGATGAACATGATTGTGTACAAATTACAGAATTATGTACAAAACCACGCCCAGACATAGAGGAACAGCCTCTTAAAAAGCCAGACAGGGAGCTATTTGTTGATGGTTCATGTCAAAGACATGAAGATGGTAAACTAACTGCTGCCTATGCGGTATGTGAATTAACTGGAATAGTTGAAGCATCCTATTTACCAGGAGTCAAATCTGCACAAGTAGCTGAATTGATTGCTTTGATAAAAGCTTGCAAAATTGGGAGGAATCAGAGAGTGACCATATTTACAGATAGTCAATATGGTTACGGGGTTGTGCATGATTTTGGCCAACTGTGGATGCAGAGGATTTCATGACTTCTTCAGGATCCCCCATTAAAAATGGACAATTTGTAAGGGAATTGCTAGAAGCAATACAATCACCAAAAGAATTGGCTGTGGTGAAATGTGCCGCACATCAATCAGGAGATGACTGGGTGGTAGTCGGCAACAGATATGCAGATCTGGTGGCTCAACATTGTGCCAAAAATAGATTGTCAGTCAATAAGAGGGTGGAAAGAATGGGAATCAGCTGCCAACTTATGCTGTATATGCCACCTGAAACTTGGAATGGTGTAAAAAGATTACAAGATGATGTTGATGAAAATGAAAAGAATTTGTGGATCAAAGTAGGTTGTTCCCAAAGAGGAGATGATGAAGTGTGGATTAGTGCTGATGGCAGACCAGTCATGCCAGACTGTTTACTCTCACAAATGGCCAGAATGTATCATGGAGACACACACATAGGGAGAGATGCAATGATTAGACTTTTTAGACAAAACTGGTACAATCCGAAGTTCAGGGCTGTTGCAGAGAGTCTTTGCCAGAGATGTTTAACTTGCCAGATGCATAATCCAGGGCGGAAGACAATAATTGGATTTGGAAAAATTGGAAAGGCAGAGGGTCCTTTTATAAGACTCCAGTTCGACTTTATACAGTTACCACCATGTAGAGGGTTGAAATATGTACTAGTCATAGTGTGTCTGTTTTCAAGGTGGGTGGAGGCTTACCCTACCAGGAGAAATGATAGCATTACAGTCGCAAAACTGTTGCTACGAGAGCTCATTCCTAGGTTTGGTTTCCCAGTAACTTTGGAATCAGATAGAGGAAAACATTTTAACAGTGAAGTGATGCAAATAATCTGTGAAGCATTCCAAATTAAACAGAAACTGCACTGTGCATATCGTCCAGAGGCTTCTGGAGTGGTTGAACAATTGAATGGCACTATAAAGTCAAGATTGGGAAAAATGTGTGCGTCAACATCATTAGAATGGCCAGATGCATTGCCACTTGTTTTAATGGGACTCAGAAGCATACCTGACAGAAATACAGGATTGAGCTACCCACAAGATAATGATGGGAAGAGCAATGAGACAAACACATGTTCCCACAAACAAACTGCTGAATATATCTGATGATATGGTACTGGACTATTGTAAAGGACTGGCTGACCTAGTGCGTTCTGTCTCTCACCAGGTTGGAGAAGACGCAGTTTCCAGTCAGCCTGAACAAGAACATGATCTGAATCCTAGTGGGTGGTAGTGAAGAATCACACCAGAGAAACATGTCTATCACCTAGATGGGGAAGTCCTTGTCAAGTCATACTGACTACAAATACAGCAGTGAAGTGTGCAGGATTTCCTAATTGGATTCATGTAAGCCACACCAAAAGAGTACCAGATCCTGAAGAAGAAAATCCTCAGACAGCATCAATCACTGAGGGAGCTGAAGGTTGCCCAGCGGAGGAATCTCAGGCTCGAGATTCAAGAGAAGCTGAAGAAGAACAACCGAGCACAAGTCAGGACTGGATACCGGTGGTAGAAATTCCTGAAGTTTACCACAGAACAAGAAGTCAAACAAGACTTGAGGAAATCGAAGAAGATCAGATAGGTGAAGAAGAAGCAGCTCAGGAAAGAGAAGAAGAGACAATAAGAGCACCTGAGCAAGGTCAGATAGGGAAAGGAAATTGGGCTCAAATTAACGAAGAACTAATACATTTTGAGTTGGGACAGACAGGTTTAGAAGAATCCGGTCAGGCTGCAGAAGTACAAAGTGCAATAAGCCCTGATCAGAACCAGTTAGATCAAGAAAAGTACACAGAAGAACAAGATCATGAGAATCATGAACATGAAGAAATAAATCAAGAACAAGGTCACTTATTGGAAACTAACAGTGGAGCTACTGAAGAGAAACCAATCAGACCTGAAAAAGAGCAAACAAGAAGAACAATAATTGCAGAAAAAGAAACAGTGCTAAGCAGTGAAAATAAAAAGATTTCTGAAGACGAAGATAAAGAAATAGTACAAACAAAGAAGACAAGAAAAGGAGATCATTGGCCAAGTGTCATTTAAAGAGTAAAATACCACATAACAACCAGAAGTGAAGATCCAGACCAAGTAAATGAAGTGACAAGCCAAACTGAACAAGAAAATAAAACTGAGAAAAGAAGAAGTAAAAGACTGAAACTTGTGAATAACAAATTCAAGGGTCCTGACTGGACTTATATCATTCTTGAAGATTTTGAAAGCTCAGAGTCAAGTGACAGTGGTGGCGAAGGAACAAGTGCAGAGCTAACGTACGAGAAAGAAACAAGACCACCTTGACTAAGCAAAGAGAGTCATATAAAGAAAAGAGGAAATAGATAAGAAGAGCGATCTTCCTTGTCGAAAATGCCTGACGATAGAGTTGCTGGGAGACCAAAACAGAGATGTTGTAGAAGATGCTGTGCAATATGCATATGTAGTCTAGTAATGGTGCTTATAGTATGGTTAGTCCTGATTGTAGCAGTTCCTTACCTTATGATAATGGATAAAAGAAATAATAATGAAACTAAGGAGAGGACAGCAAACATGAAGGGCAATAGAGTAGAACTAATGGCAGAAAATGAACCAGAGTTTCATCATGAAATAGCTGATAACGACACTAGTTTAAACGTTTTCACAAAGTTATTGTTTCAGTATGTAGACACAATGGAAGTTAGTAATTGTTATGTCTGTATGAAGTTACCTGAATCAGTAGCAGAAGGATTAACATATCATCACTTACCACTGACATATGCTATATCATGTAGTGTTTTGTCTAGTTTATTTTATGGAACAGGGAGACTTCAGTATTATTATTCAAACCTAGATGTGATATTTTCTGAGGTTCCGATTCGAAAGAGTATGAACCCAGTGCTTAGTAGTCAAGACGCACAGTTTATGGGAGAATTTTTCTTAACAATGAAATCAATAGACATAACACATGCACATAGACACAATCTAACATGTTCTTTACATGAAGAAGAAAAGATATTTTTGAATTTAGTAGAAGATAGAAGACAAGATTTTCAAAAGAAAGCTTCTGAGCATAGGGCTCATTTACCACCTTGGGCAGAAAAAGAAGGGAGTTACACACCTGGCAAGGCTCAAGCTGCTATGGCTCTGGATTTTGTAAAGACAGGAAAACTTTGTCTTCATAGGTTAAAGACTGATTATAACAATGTTTTCATCGGTACAAGTGAATGTGAACACAATTTTTTAATTCTTGGAGGTTGGGGACTCAAAGGAGGAACAGATTCAGTTTTTCCTGGAATTTATTATGTATGCGGGAATAAGGCTTACTTTAGGCTTCCTGCACGGTGGTATGGAAGTTGTTATTTTGGAATAGTATTTCCAAAGATATACCACGTAAAAAGAAACACTGGGAGCAATGAAAACAATAGTGAATTAATACGTAGTAAAAGAGCTAGTTTTTCAGAAATTGTAGGTGATATATTTGGTGCATTGATACCTTCAGTGGGAATAATTCTGAACTCAAGGAAAATATGTAAATTGTCTACAGTGGTTGATTGTTTATCAACGGATACTGCTGGAGGTTTTCTAATGATTAATACGGAGATGGTTGCGATTAGATCTATGGTGATGCAAAATCGACTTGCTTGACATTCTATTGGCAAAAGAGGGAGGAGTCTGTAAATTATTGAAGACGAAACATTGTTGCACTTATATTCCTGATAAGAGTGCAGAAATTGGAACGTATATTCAGAACATAACTAAACTTGAGAAAGAACTTAAACCACTGGAAGTTGATAGTGTATGGGAAAGATTGACAAATAGTATTGCGTCAATTGGAACCTGGTTTGCTAATATAGGGAAAGGACTTATAGGTCAAATATTAGTACCCCTAGCAGGGATAGCAATAATAATATTGGCAATAACAATATGGTGCAAATGCTGTAGAAAGAATGGAACATATAAAGTGACAGGAAAAGGAAAGAAGAGAAAACTAGATGAAATAGAACTTGAAGAATGGAGAAGTGATTTATACAAAAAGTTGAAAGGGGATTTGAAAAACAGAAAATGTAAAAATGAGAATGAAACGAATTGCTAGAAGTTGGCATCTGATTGAGGGTAGTATGTTTGATGGCTCAGAAACGCCATCAGAGAGGGGATTGATGGAGCAAGGTTTCAAAAATGAAACTTGCTTGTACGCAATCTTCCTCATAGTATTAATTTATTAAACTTGTATTGTCAAAACTAAACTTTTCATTCACAAACACTAGAGGGACAGAAGCTTGCTTATGTGTTTTACTAATGAATAACGCTTGTCTGTAATCCAAAATGTCCGCTAAAGCGCGGGAACCTCAATGCGCATGTCGCAACCTGATCACATGGTGTGACGTCTTTCTTTGCTTGGTGGGAAACTTCTGCTTCTGCGCAGTGTGCACTAAAATGGCCGCTAAATGTTTTCACATGCTTCAGCTTGCTCTCATGTCATTATTAAATTGTCGTTTTCTTAATGCTACTAATGCAGGATAGTTTTATAATTAATTGGGAATAGAGTAGGGAAAGTGGGGATACAGTGAAACTTTTTATTTGTGATTTTAATATTTTCTTCTTGCACTTTTAGTAATTCGTAAACTTGGGCCTGGGTTGGTGACTTGAAACTCGAGAGACAGATGGTTCTGCGCATGTGTCCTGTGTGCCTGCCAAGTGAAGTCAACTTGGACGTCTTCCAAGGCCATGACCCATTGGCCGAAGATGCTGTACTTCATGTTTCCGGAGGACAAAAATGATACTTTTCCCCTGTAAAATGTATAACATTTGTCATGAGACGGGTGGGAAATAAAGTGAATGTATTAATCTGAAGGGGAGGGAACGTAAAGACAATAGGCTTTACAATTTAGGCCAAATCGATATGGTGCGAGAATCCACCCCCTGTCCCTGTCCAATCAGAAGTAGTGGTCCCATATTTAGCAACATAAAGGGTAATGATATCACTTTTCTGTTGGATACTGGTGCTACCCGGTCCACTGTAAGAACAGCAGACATTCCAGACCTTCCTCTCTCGGGTGAAAATATCCAAGTAGTAGGAGTAGCTAATCAAAGGATTAGAACACCTCTTACCGAACCAATGGAAGTTAAAATCGGAAACTTCAGAGAAATGCATCAATTTGTAGTATGCAATTCTAGCCCAAAAAACTAATTAGGCAGGGATTTATTGTGCAAAATGAACTGCACAATTTTCTGCACACCGGATGGTGTGGCAGTTCAGACACCAGATGAAGACCATATATATAAAATTATGATTGCAAAACAGGGTACAGAAGTAGATGAGATGTTTTCAGTATTAACAAAAGACGAGTTGCCAGAAGAATTAAAAGGTACAGTAAACCCCTTAGTTTGGGATTTCACAGGAAAAGAAGTAGGACTTATGGCTAAAATAGATCCAGTTCAAATTACGGTAAAAGAAGGTGCAATTTTCCCAAATACCAGACAGTACAAAATGAGTGCAGAAGTAAAGGCAGGAGTCATTGAAGAAATAAAACGAATGGTAGAACAAAACATCCTAAAAGAAGTAATGAGTAGCCCATGTAATTCACCAATCATGGGACTAAAGAAACCTAGTGGAAAATATAGGATTGTTCAGGACCTGCGTAAAATAAACAAGATTGTGGAACCATGTTGTCCCATAGTACCAAATCCTGCAGTAATTCTTTACCAGATCCCTTGGAATGCAGGATGGTTCACAGTAATTGATTTATGTCAAGCATTCTTTTCAATACCATTGCATTCAGACAGCCAGTATCTTTTCTCATTCAAATTCGAGAATAAAGTCTATGTGTGGAATCGTGTTCCTCAGGGGTACACAGAAAGTCCTTCCATCTTCAACCAGATACTGAAAAAGTGCCTGGAAAAACTAGTGATGCCAGGAAGCTCAGTCTTAGTCCAATATATCGACGACTTATTGGTGGCGTCAACCACCAGAGAAGACTGTGTTGTTGATTCCATAGCATTATTAAATCTTTTGGCTGAGGAAAGGCATAAAGTCTCACCTGAAAAGTTACAGTTTTGCAGGACAGCTGTTAAATATCTGGGACATCAAATTGAGAGGGGAAAAGAAGAGTAACCTCTGAAAGAGTAGAATTAATAAAGAGAATGCAAATGCCTGTAACCCAAAGACAAGTGCGAATGTTCCTAGGAATAGTAGGCTACTGTCGACAATGGATACCAAATTTTTCCATGTTAGCTAAGCCCTTAATTAACATGACGAAAAAGAAAGCAAAGGACCCTGTTGAGTGGGAGGATGAAAGTGTAGAAGCTTTTGTAAAATTGAGAAACGCACTTTGTTCAGCACCTGCCTTAGGCATGCCTGATTATAAAAGAGAATTCGCATTATTCTGTCAAGAGAGAGAAAATTGTGCACTTTCTGTTCTAACTCAGAGACATGGACTAGACAGACGTCCTATATCATATTTTTCTGCTACATTGGACCCAGTAGCAGCCGCGTTGCCAGGATGCTTAAAAGCAGTGGCAGCAACTTGTTTGAGCATTGAACAAAGCGAGTCAATTGTGATGGGACATCCTGTAAAAGTGTATGTTCCACATGCAGTTGTGATTCTGTTGACAAGAACCCGAACTCAGCATCTTACTCCTAGTCGGCTGACTAAATATGAGAGGATAATAATGGGTGCTGAAAATGTGACCATGGTAAGGTGTACAATAATAAATCCAGCAACTTTATTGCCAGACCCATATCATGAAACAAATAAAGATGACGAAGAAGATGAACATGATTGTGTACAAATTACAGAATTATGTACAAAACCACGCCCAGACATAGAGGAACAGCCTCTTAAAAAGCCAGACAGGGAGCTATTTGTTGATGGTTCATGTCAAAGACATGAAGATGGTAAACTAACTGCTGCCTATGCGGTATGTGAATTAACTGGAATAGTTGAAGCATCCTATTTACCAGGAGTCAAATCTGCACAAGTAGCTGAATTGATTGCTTTGATAAAAGCTTGCAAAATTGGGAGGAATCAGAGAGTGACCATATTTACAGATAGTCAATATGGTTACGGGGTTGTGCATGATTTTGGCCAACTGTGGATGCAGAGGGATTTCATGACTTCTTCAGGATCCCCCATTAAAAATGGACAATTTGTAAGGGAATTGCTAGAAGCAATACAATCACCAAAAGAATTGGCTGTGGTGAAATGTGCCGCACATCAATCAGGAGATGACTGGGTGGTAGTCGGCAACAGATATGCAGATCTGGTGGCTCAACATTGTGCCAAAAATAGATTGTCAGTCAATAAGAGGGTGGAAAGAATGGGAATCAGCTGCCAACTTATGCTGTATATGCCACCTGAAACTTGGAATGGTGTAAAAAGATTACAAGATGATGTTGATGAAAATGAAAAGAATTTGTGGATCAAAGTAGGTTGTTCCCAAAGAGGAGATGATGAAGTGTGGATTAGTGCTGATGGCAGACCAGTCATGCCAGACTGTTTACTCTCACAAATGGCCAGAATGTATCATGGAGACACACACATAGGGAGAGATGCAATGATTAGACTTTTTAGACAAAACTGGTACAATCCGAAGTTCAGGGCTGTTGCAGAGAGTCTTTGCCAGAGATGTTTAACTTGCCAGATGCATAATCCAGGGCGGAAGACAATAATTGGATTTGGAAAAATTGGAAAGGCAGAGGGTCCTTTTATAAGACTCCAGTTCGACTTTATACAGTTACCACCATGTAGAGGGTTGAAATATGTACTAGTCATAGTGTGTCTGTTTTCAAGGTGGGTGGAGGCTTACCCTACCAGGAGAAATGATAGCATTACAGTCGCAAAACTGTTGCTACGAGAGCTCATTCCTAGGTTTGGTTTCCCAGTAACTTTGGAATCAGATAGAGGAAAACATTTTAACAGTGAAGTGATGCAAATAATCTGTGAAGCATTCCAAATTAAACAGAAACTGCACTGTGCATATCGTCCAGAGGCTTCTGGAGTGGTTGAACAATTGAATGGCACTATAAAGTCAAGATTGGGAAAAATGTGTGCGTCAACATCATTAGAATGGCCAGATGCATTGCCACTTGTTTTAATGGGACTCAGAAGCATACCTGACAGAAATACAGGATTGAGCCCCCACAAGATAATGATGGGAAGAGAAATGAGACAAACACATGTTCCCACAAACAAACTGCTGAATATATCTGATGATATGGTACTGGACTATTGTAAAGGACTGGCTGACCTAGTGCGTTCTGTCTCTCACCAGGTTGGAGAAGACGCAGTTTCCAGTCAGCCTGAACAAGAACATGATCTGAATCCTGGTGACTGGGTGGTAGTGAAGAATCACACCAGAGAAACATGTCTATCACCTAGATGGGGCAGTCCTTGTCAAGTCATACTGACTACAAATACAGCAGTGAAGTGTGCAGGATTTCCTAATTGGATTCATGTAAGCCACACCAAAAGAGTACCAGATCCTGAAGAAGAAAATCCTCAGACAGCATCAATCACTGAGGGAGCTGAAGGTTGCCCAGCGGAGGAATCTCAGGCTCGAGATTCAAGAGAAGCTGAAGAAGAACAACCGAGCACAAGTCAGGACTGGATACCGGTGGTAGAAATTCCTGAAGTTTACCACAGAACAAGAAGTCAAACAAGACTTGAGGAAATCGAAGAAGATCAGATAGGTGAAGAAGAAGCAGCTCAGGAAAGAGAAGAAGAGACAATAAGAGCACCTGAGCAAGGTCAGATAGGGAAAGGAAATTGGGCTCAAATTAACGAAGAACTAATACATTTTGAGTTGGGACAGACAGGTTTAGAAGAATCCGGTCAGGCTGCAGAAGTACAAAGTGCAATAAGCCCTGATCAGAACCAGTTAGATCAAGAAAAGTACACAGAAGAACAAGATCATGAGAATCATGAACATGAAGAAATAAATCAAGAACAAGGTCACTTATTGGAAACTAACAGTGGAGCTACTGAAGAGAAACCAATCAGACCTGAAAAAGAGCAAACAAGAAGAACAATAATTGCAGAAAAAGAAACAGTGCTAAGCAGTGAAAATAAAAAGATTTCTGAAGACGAAGATAAAGAAATAGTACAAACAAAGAAGACAAGAAAAGGAGATCATTGGCCAAGTGTCATTTAAAGAGTAAAATACCACATAACAACCAGAAGTGAAGATCCAGACCAAGTAAATGAAGTGACAAGCCAAACTGAACAAGAAAATAAAACTGAGAAAAGAAGAAGTAAAAGACTGAAACTTGTGAATAACAAATTCAAGGGTCCTGACTGGACTTATATCATTCTTGAAGATTTTGAAAGCTCAGAGTCAAGTGACAGTGGTGGCGAAGGAACAAGTGCAGAGCTAACGTACGAGAAAGAAACAAGACCACCTTGACTAAGCAAAGAGAGTCATATAAAGAAAAGAGGAAATAGATAAGAAGAGCGATCTTCCTTGTCGAAAATGCCTGACGATAGAGTTGCTGGGAGACCAAAACAGAGATGTTGTAGAAGATGCTGTGCAATATGCATATGTAGTCTAGTAATGGTGCTTATAGTATGGTTAGTCCTGATTGTAGCAGTTCCTTACCTTATGATAATGGATAAAAGAAATAATAATGAAACTAAGGAGAGGACAGCAAACATGAAGGGCAATAGAGTAGAACTAATGGCAGAAAATGAACCAGAGTTTCATCATGAAATAGCTGATAACGACACTAGTTTAAACGTTTTCACAAAGTTATTGTTTCAGTATGTAGACACAATGGAAGTTAGTAATTGTTATGTCTGTATGAAGTTACCTGAATCAGTAGCAGAAGGATTAACATATCATCACTTACCACTGACATATGCTATATCATGTAGTGTTTTGTCTAGTTTATTTTATGGAACAGGGAGACTTCAGTATTATTATTCAAACCTAGATGTGATATTTTCTGAGGTTCCGATTCGAAAGAGTATGAACCCAGTGCTTAGTAGTCAAGACGCACAGTTTATGGGAGAATTTTTCTTAACAATGAAATCAATAGACATAACACATGCACATAGACACAATCTAACATGTTCTTTACATGAAGAAGAAAAGATATTTTTGAATTTAGTAGAAGATAGAAGACAAGATTTTCAAAAGAAAGCTTCTGAGCATAGGGCTCATTTACCACCTTGGGCAGAAAAAGAAGTGAGTTACACACCTGGCAAGGCTCAAGCTGCTATGGCTCTGGATTTTGTAAAGACAGGAAAACTTTGTCTTCATAGGTTAAAGACTGATTATAACAATGTTTTCATCGGTACAAGTGAATGTGAACACAATTTTTTAATTCTTGGAGGTTGGGGACTCAAAGGAGGAACAGATTCAGTTTTTCCTGGAATTTATTATGTATGCGGGAATAAGGCTTACTTTAGGCTTCCTGCACGGTGGTATGGAAGTTGTTATTTTGGAATAGTATTTCCAAAGATATACCACGTAAAAAGAAACACTGGGAGCAATGAAAACAATAGTGAATTAATACGTAGTAAAAGAGCTAGTTTTTCAGAAATTGTAGGTGATATATTTGGTGCATTGATACCTTCAGTGGGAATAATTCTGAACTCAAGGAAAATATGTAAATTGTCTACAGTGGTTGATCGTTTATCAACGGATACTGCTGGAGGTTTTCTAATGATTAATACGGAGATGGTTGCGATTAGATCTATGGTGATGCAAAATCGACTTGCTTGACATTCTATTGGCAAAAGAGGGAGGAGTCTGTAAATTATTGAAGACGAAACATTGTTGCACTTATATTCCTGATAAGAGTGCAGAAATTGGAACGTATATTCAGAACATAACTAAACTTGAGAAAGAACTTAAACCACTGGAAGTTGATAGTGTATGGGAAAGATTGACAAATAGTATTGCGTCAATTGGAACCTGGTTTGCTAATATAGGGAAAGGACTTATAGGTCAAATATTAGTACCCCTAGCAGGGATAGCAATAATAATATTGGCAATAACAATATGGTGCAAATGCTGTAGAAAGAATGGAACATATAAAGTGACAGGAAAAGGAAAGAAGAGAAAACTAGATGAAATAGAACTTGAAGAATGGAGAAGTGATTTATACAAAAAGTTGAAAGGGGATGTGAAAAACAGAAAATGTAAAAATGAGACTGAAACGAATTGCTAGAAGTTGGCATCTGATTGAGGGTAGTATGTTTGATGGCTCAGAAACGCCATCAGAGAGGGGATTGATGGAGCAAGGTTTCAAAAATGAAACTTGCTTGTACGCAATCTTCCTCATAGTATTAATTTATTAAACTTGTATTGTCAAAACTAAACTTTTCATTCACAAACACTAGAGGGACAGAAGCTTGCTTATGTGTTTTACTAATGAATAACGCTTGTCTGTAATCCAAAATGTCCGCTAAACGCGGGAACCTCAATGCGCATGTCGCAACCTGATCACATGGTGTGACGTCTTTCTTTGCTTGGTGGGAAACTTCTGCTTCTGCGCAGTGTGCACTAAAATGGCCGCTAAATGTTTTCACATGCTTCAGCTTGCTCTCATGTCATTATTAAATTGTCGTTTTCTTAATGCTACTAATGCAGGATAGTATTATAATTAATTGGGAATAGAGTAGGGAAAGTGGGGATACAGTGAAACTTTTTATTTGTGATTTTAATATTTTCTTCTTGCACTTTTAGTAATTCGCAAACTTGGGCCTGGGTTGGTGACTTGAAACTCGAGAGACAGATGGTTCTGCGCATGTGTCCTGTGTGCCTGCCAAGTGAAGTCAACTTGGACGTCTTCCAAGGCCATGACCCATTGGCCGAAGATGCTGTACTTCATGTTTCCGGAGGACAAAAATGATACTTTTCCCTGTAAAATGTATAACATTTGTCATGAGACGGGTGGGAAATAAAGTGAATGTATTAATCTGAAGGGGAGGGAACGTAAAGACAATAGGCTTTACAATTTAGGCCAAATCGATATGGTGCGAGAATCCACCCCCTGTCCCTGTCCAATCAGAAGTAGTGGTCCCATATTTAGCAACATTAAGGGGAGGTACATGGGCGTAGAAGGGTATAACAGATATAGAATTAGCTAATTAGCTAGAGCTGACTCTCAGAACACACAGAAGAGCTCCAGACTGCCATGCTGATCGGTTGCTGACTGAATCCCTGTCCAGAAGAGGTCCTGAGGAGGGGGCGGTGGAGTCCATTAGAAGGAAGGCACGGGAGAATCAAGAGAAATCGAGTATCAGAGAGGGGAACGGCGCAGGCGTCGTTGTAGAGAGGTCACCGGTCCTGTCCTGATCCTGGAAGAAGTCTTTGCTCTTCATCCTTCCTGGGTCCTATCTTTTCCAACTCATTGGCCAAGGGGCTTGGTTCTCGCATTTAGGTAACTATACTGCAACCTTTAGTTGCGCTGCTGTCTCTATCTTCTCCTCTTCCTTAAACACCGTCATTTATTAGCAAAATCATTTCTATGCTTTTTCTTGGGTATTTCAATCAAGTACCGTGTTTTCTGTATTTTACTCTGCTAAAAACTTTAGATAAACATTTTAAAACTTCCTGACTTAGTGGTTATTTCAGGATTATGTACTATAATGAATGTCACTCATTTTAAACTTCCCAATTAGCAAAGGATCCATTGGTAAGTTATTACTCTTCAATCAGAAGGTAATTGGTAGCAGGGACTTTGATAAAAGAGCACATCTGACACCCAGCGTAAGTATTAGTGTAGTGTGTATGTATGGGCCCAAGTGAGTATATGGTGTATGAATGTTGTTGGCTAATATTGCGCTGGATCACTGTGATCTGTCCAGTTTAGGTAGTTTGCATCACTTTCCCTAAGAGAACAAGTTTTAGTAAGAACAACACAAACTATTGGTTCATTGGCAGTTTTTTTTTTTTGTCTGAAATCAATTTTGCCAGGAAGAACCTTATAAAGTGCTCAAACCATGAAATCTGCCCAGTTCACAGGTTCAAGTGTTGAGTTAGTTTGGGTGGTTTCTGTAGCCAATGCTACTATGCATATAAATTAAAAATAGGCACAATTTTCCTGTTTCACATTTTGAAAACTATTTTTGCCCAGGCTTAGTTCCGACTGATGTTTGCTTTCTTCTCTGATGAAATGGAACTAGACATGTCTTTAGCTCAGGCTCAAATAAAAGTACTCCCCACACTAGCAAAGATTCTGTTCTAACGTTGATATAGAGGTTCTTGTCCCCCACAAATGAAGCCACCACTGTCCTCCAATAATGCGTTACTGACATTCTAGAAATTAACTGATTGACTGAACTAAAAGAAATGATAATTGATAGCGCTTTATATGGACTTCAGCTCCTTACATCTCTGTGGACATCAAAGATCCATCGACCTGTACGCGGAGTTTATGATTGATGAGTAAGTGATAGTGTAACCATGTGCTCCAATAGTACATAAGTTTGAAAGTTTATCTTGTTCCTCCTCACATTGTCAAGGGGTTTGTTATCAGTACAATATTTCGGTCATCTTGGTGGGCATTGTATCCGTGATCTATAGAGCTATCTGTATAAAAGTAGCAGACAAAATGCTGTAACAAATCATAACAAAACTTCAAACTTCAACTCATCCCAAATGCTTATACAGGTAAGGGGTAACCTCCTCGTAAATCATTATGAAGTAATAATGCTTAACTCAGAAGAGACTAGAAAATATCTTGGCAATCTCAGCAATATCACTGTTTTTTTACATATATCTTAGGGTGAAGGAAAACGTCCTTTGACTAAACGGATCAAAATGGTTTGTGAGGTGCCCGAATACAATCTAGTTTTCAGAGACCAGGTTCTAGGTGGAACCTTAATATGTTCTCTAAATGTATCAAATACATTTTACCAACTTATTCAACACTGACATCTTCTTCAAAAACACCAGTCGGCAGATGATGATGCCTAGGGCAGTCGTCACACTACTGTAATCGTGTCAGGTGCGACTCACAATACCAATTTAAATTTCAAATTTGAGTCTCAGTATATCCCGATAAAAGCGCAGGAGCAATCAGAACATTGCAACAACATTGCCAACTGTTGCACGAATGGTTAAATACGGTTAAAGAAAAACTTTCTGCCATGTCTGGTGGCTCAGTATACTATAAGTGTTGGCCTTATGACCGTAGGCTCACATCCCGACACATCCACTCAGCCTTTCATCTTTCTGAGGTCGATAAAATGAGCACCATTGCGTTGGGCAATATTTAACACCTCTTATCTTGTGCCAAGATGCCCAATAGGATCCAATGCACGTGTTATGTAAATAGTTTTAAAACATCAAATCTTTACGTTAACGGGACAAGAACACAATTCTATTTGATAGTACTAATGCCCTGAGAAGAATTCCCAACAAGTTCTTCATTTAAAGAATCTAGACACAATAGTGAAGTTGAACTCACCTTCTACTCTCAAAATCAACACAACTGTCTAAGACATAATCGCACAGCTCATGTATGATATAAGGCCATCTGCGCAGTTTATGGCTTGCGAGCCAACATGCGGACTGCATTGTAAATGCTCCACCCTGCGGAAGCACTCCCCACGAGGCTGCTATATGGTGGGAGAATGTCAGCTTTCACCTGCATTTCGAATCGTCACAGTGCTGGGTGTGGGCAAGGGGCTCTAAAAATGGCAGCACTACTCTTGGGTCAAATAGGTGACTCTGAGGCACACAAGTGATTTGAACCATTGAGAGCCCATTCAAGGGATGGGCATCAGTGGCAAGGTATCCACCTACTGTATTTAAAAATAAATATCCCAAAAAGACCACGCCAATCCAACTACAGTGTTGTTTTTATTTTTTGTATATGGGGACAAAAGAGTAAAAGCAAAATGGTGTTTGTTCAGGTTAAGTACCCAGCTGACTATACATACATGCAAAAGAGCACGTTTCTATATAAAGTATTTGTATTTCAAGCACAAGTTCACTTGTTTGTTAAGATGAGCATATTCTTGGCTCAGGAAATGTCTCAGGAGACAGCCAAAATGAACAGAAAATGAAATAGCTGCTGTAGGCTCACGTTTGCATGAGCATGCTAACAATGTACACAAAGGGGAGAGGCGGAACAGGATGAGAGCGGGAGAGAGAGAAGGGGGAGAGAAAGTGGGGAGAGTGGGCTATGAGAGAGAGGAGGGGAGAGGAAGAAAAGAGAGGGGGATACAATTGGGACTGGGAGGAGCAGAGGGGGAGAAAACGAGCAGCGAGAGGAGAGATAGGATGGAAGGTAAGAATAAGTCAGAAAGAGAGGAAGGAGAGAAAGTCAGGCAAGGAGGGGGATAGTGCAAAGGAAGCAAATAGTGGAGTGAGAGAGGAGGAAGAGAGAAAGAGTAGGGAGTAAGGAAGAGAGAAAGGGAGGGCAAATCATAAAATAGAGAGAGGAGGGAAAAAAGAGGGAGAGGAAAAACGAGGGTTAGAGGGGGAAAGGAAGGGGACTGGAAGAGCGGAAGGGAGAGGTGAGAGCAAGTATGGAGAGGGAGGAGAGAGAGAAAGGATGGTGAAGAGATTGAGAGGAAAGGAAAAGGAGAAAGAAGGGGGCAACAACAAGAGAGGGAAAGATGAGTGATAGGAGAGAGGGAGGAACAAATATAAACATAGGAGGCAGATCGGCGTTGGAAATAGAGGATGAAGAAGAGAAGGGAGGAAAAGAAAAGGAGCAGAATGATATGAGAGAAAATTATGGTGAGAGAGTGTAAATTGTGGAAGAGGGCACATGAAGCAAGGTGGGAGAGAGAATTCTTCTCAGTTTATTTCCAAAGGGAACAGGAGCCCACAGGAGTGCGTCCTCATCCAGTGAAGATCAGATCACAACTGCCTAGCAAGAGCAATCTGAGAACACGGACCGGTGCACCGTCACGGGCCATAACTCAAAAGTATACATAAACTGGAAGCACGCTACCTTACATGAAAGTAAACAATTCGAGAACCACAATACATATAAGTAATGAAAAGAAAAGAAAGACATGCAAAGCAAAGTGTGTACACTACATCGTCTCCTTTTTGAAGAAAACAAGTAAACACAAATAAAAATATCTGTACTTCGCAGGTACAGAGCAATTGCGTGAAACCCCGGAGACAGTGTTAGATGTATCAGTGGAAGCAATATCATTCTGATTATCTAGCAAAATATCTGAATTGACATCAGAGGACCTCAGATAATTTTCTTGCTGCTCTACAATACTTGTAGAAGTCGATCCTACACATGGGCACGAGTCACAGACAAAAGCACCAACACTCCTTTCACTATTTGGTAATATAACACCTACAAAATGTGAAGCACCAGCTGCATCATAATCAAGTAAATCTTGATTTGACTAAATCTTGCTCACCTGTTCAGATGTTAATTTAACAACTGATCTCCTACTCCCCCTTTTGATATTTTCAATACATGAGCAGGTGTGGAAAACCTCAAAGCCCCTTTTTTAACCTAACCATTGATTTTGAACATAACCCAATCACCAGCAAGAAATTCCTGATCTCTCACCTTATGTCTAGTATCAAAATACTCCTTTTGCATGTTTTGACATCACTACATGCATAACAAGGAGTCCTTTTTTACTTTAAGTCTTTAATACGATCAGGACAAACATTTGCCCTGGGATCTCTATTTCTAAGAAGGCGAAAAGGAAAAATGCCAGTGGTGGAATGTGGGGTAATTAAGTATGACCACATTTTCTTGTGCAAGAAGTCTTCTACAGGTATATTACAGGCCAAAGCCGATTGTATCCCCTCCTTCATGAACCTGTTCATCCTCTAAGCAAGTCCATTGAATGAATGGAAATAAAAGGATACCCTGAGATGTTTGACCTTATAAGAGACAAGAAACTCCTTCACCTTAGCTGACACAAAATGTGTGCCATTCTCCGTTACCAAATCTTTGGGACTGCCCTCAGTTAAAAATCCAGCTAAAAAATGTGATCACAGAAGAGGTGTTCGGAGCAGAGGTAAATTCTAATTCAACTCATTTGGAATAGTAGTCAACCAAGACCATGAGATACTTTTTATTGGTGGGTAGAAGCTCAAAAGGGCCTGCAAAATCTAAAGCCAATTTAGATCAGGCTTCTTCCGGAATGGTAACAACAATTAAAGGGGTATTAGTAGGCTTCCAATGTTTATCGGATAAAATACATGTCTGACAACTGTTGACCCATTGGAAACATTTTTATCAATGGAAGGCCACCAAAAGTGTTGTTTTAAATTTCTGCAAGTATCACCAATTCCTAGATGTCTCTCATGCGCAGCTTGAATGAGTATGTTGCTCAGAGAAAGTAGTGTTATGCAAAGATCAGCATGCATGAGGACTTCTTTTGCTACTGACAACTCACTTGAAATCAGAGCAAACGACTTAAGGGGCACTAGAAGAGATTGCTCCTTGGGCTAGCCATTTCTTACCATATTCATTGCAGCTTGTAGCACCTCATCCTTTTCCAAAGCATGCAGCAATTCCTTATAATGTACAATGCCACGAGAATCAAACATGTCTGCAATATTGGCGACAACACATTCAACATCATCCTGTACCTCATCGAAAGCTGTGTTTTGCAAAGGTAATCTGGAGAGACAATCCGCCCTGACATTACGACCACCAGCAATGTATTTAATGACAGAATTATATTCATGTAATTGAGACAAAAGTCTCCCAGGTCTAGCAGAAGCTTTGCCTGTTCTGTTACCATTTAAAAGGTGTTAAAGCGGTTGCAATTGGTAAAAATTTCGAATTGAGTTCCCAAAGAAAAAAAAAAAAAAAATCTACAGCCCTGGAACAGACAATGGCCTCTCTCTCTCTATTGTGCTGTAATGGGATTACACTTGCTTTAATTCTCTGGAAGCAAGCCCAATGGTATGTTCCTTACCTGAGATCCTTTGACATAGCACTGCACCTAAAGTCCTTTGGCTGGCATCAACTGTAAGAAAACATTTTTGACCAGCAGAGTAAGATAAAAATACAGGAGCATTGACAATTTAGGATTAATAGCTGTAGAAGTAATGGTGTGACCTAACTAATCAAGACCAACAGTTACAAATGTACATTTGTCCAACCCCAGCGTGATTCCAACACCTTTTAAAATGCTTCACACTTTTCTTAGAATAGTCAAGTGATCCAATTTAGTTTTTTAAAACATCAAAACATCGTCTTGATAGGTTTGTACACCTGCAATCCCCCAAGAATGTGATCCATACATTTCTGAGAATCACTTGCTGCAGAAGCCAATCCAAAAGGCAACTTCAAAAACTTGTTCGCACCGAAAGGAGTTAAAAAGGTGGTGAGGTTAGAGGATTCTGCTGTCAAAGGAATTTGATGGTATGCAGATCTTAAGTCTAGGAGGCTAAAAATTCAGGACCTCCAATACCAGCTACAAGATCCTGAAGTTTGGGGATTGGGTGACAGTCCACTACAATGTTTTTATTGAGCGTGTGCAAGTCCGCACACAAATGGTTATCCCTACTCTTCTTGCGAACCACTACAATGTGACTGACCCACTCTGAAGAAGCAGTAGTTTGAAAAACACCCTCCATACCTAAATTATCTAATAACTTCTTGAGGTCATCTCTCACACTAAGGGGTATTGGTCTAGCTTTATTGGCAATGGGAATGGCGCTGCCTTTGAATTTTATCATATGTTCACATCTAGTGATTCTTCCAATCTTGTTGTTAAATACTTCTTTAAAATTCTCTAAAACCTTTTGTAAAGTAATCTCAAACCCTTTAAGTCTGTCACATGAGCAACATATAACCCGTTCAATTGAACAAGATTATCATAACCTGGGACCTGTTTCCAGCCCATTTTGGCTAAATCCTGCCAGCCAACAATGTCCTTGCGCCTATCATTGCCACATAAACATTTGTATGCACATGTCTACCCAAACAAGTTACATGTTCCATAAAGTAACCCAACATGTCAATCTGTTTATCTCCATACGCTTTAAGAAATATATCAGTTTGTTGAAGTGTAACCTTAGAAGACCAGTGCTGTAAAAAGAGTTGATCAGAGATTATGATTACAGGAGCAGTAGAACTTAACAAAATGGTCATTTAGCCTTGTGACCAAGATGACAAGTTGAGCCAGCCTCAACAGTTAACAGTAGTTTTTTAAATTAACCTTGCAAGCACTCTCTCTGCACACATTCATCCTGAAGATCACGTTGATGCATTTGAACATTACTGACTTGGACAACATTTTTACCTCTGCAAACAGACTGGAAGTGACCAAACGTGTTGCATTTAACTCACTTTTTGCCTAAAGCTGGGCACATGGGACCATTACTTAGATGTGAGTGTGAGACACACCTAAAACATACTGTGCCAGCTTTCTTTTGTTGAAGGCTTGTAACCTTTGTTTTTAAAAGTTAAAGCGTTTACTGATTCCTCATCACAAATTAAATTAACAGAAGAAGAACTGAAACTATCATTCACAATACATTTAGAGAAATCAATGGCACGTTCAATTCCCTTGGCCATATTTATCACTTCTGTAAGAGAAAGAGCTCTACAACTTAAAATATGCTCTTGTATTTTTTTTAATTGTAACTGTAGACTTTTAACTGTAGACAAACTGGTCTCTATAATATATATGTAGTGCAGCTCCAAAGTTGCAATTAGCAGCTAAGTTCCTTTAGGCCGAAACGTACTCCCCAACTGATTCAACTGGATCTTGTTTCCTTTTCATAAAGTTAAATTTCCTAAGCATGATGCTAGATTGTTCCAAGAATTTTGTATTCAGCCTTTGCACTGCCTTGGTGTAAACTTCCAACCATCTCCATCTCCTGCAGGAGGTATAAGAACAGGCAGGTTAGCAAATATTTGTTGTCCGTTGCTGCCTAAATAACTGAATAGCGTGCTAATTTTCTTTTTGGCAAATAATTCTCAACATCAATAGCCGCAACAAAATTTTCAAATGAGTGAAACCAAATTTTCCATGCTGTTTTTGGCTTTCCAGGAAAAGGTAAAAACGATGCAAGTTGAACAACTTGTTGTGAAGATGCCATATTAGAGGTACGTACCAGATACAACTGTCAAAACAAATGGAAACGTGAATGCACCTTTCAATAGCCGTTGAAAACGAGGATGTTAGCTGAAGATCTCTGTTAATGATGAAGCCCACGTGCTGCAAGGGCAAGTAGCATAAATCTTATCATTATTATTATTTATTTAAAATATTGCTGACTTCGATTGTATAAAAACTTCCTGCATCAAACAGCAATGCTCCAATATATTTCCAATGGAAAAGCTATTTGAAAAGCCAATCCAAGATGGCCACCGTAACGTGAAAATACATGATGTCACGTGGCTCTGTAGACGAATAATAATTTCCCGGTCAAAGGAGTCTTCAGTGCTGAACTGCGAGCCCCGCTGCAGCACGAGCAGCTATGTGAGAGCAGCCACGCACGTGAAAGGCCGCTTCAGAGAGAGGGAGAGCGGGTGAAAGAATTAGGCAAAATCCAAAAATCTGAGGGAGTAGCCTAGAAACACCGCAACTGTGTTACGATCAAAGTTCCAAGGTGAGCAAATACACGAGAGTAAATCATAGTAACTCTCCAGAGTACATGTGAAATCCACCAAAATGTACATAATTGGTAGGCGCCAGCTCCGCTCGTCGCCAGATGTAAAGTATGGAAGAAGCCACACAAAGCAAGGTGGTAGAAACAATTCTTCTCAGTTTATTTCCAAAGGGAACAGGAGCCCACAGGAGTGTGTCCTTGTCCAGTGAAGAGCAGATTGCAACTACCTAGCAGGAGCAATCTGAGAGCACCGGACCGGCGCACCGTCACGGGCCATAACGCAAAAGTATACATAAACTGGAAGTACACTACCTCACATGAAAGTAAACAATTATAGAACCACATTACATTTAAGTAATGAAAAGAAAAAAAGAATTGCAAAGCAAAATGTGTACACTACAGAGAGGTAGTATGGACAGTCATACAATTTCTAGTGCCCCACCACGCACAGTTTTGTCATCAATGATGTCATTTCAGATGTTGTAGTGATGTTAGAAATTATGTCCTATAACATGTTGTTAGTGATGTAATATCTGAGGTATTTAGCAGTGCATGGCGAGGGCACAGGTTATAGTCACTTTGGGGTGTGAGTTATTGTCACTCGAAATAACTATAACTGGTGAGTTTTAGTGGTTTTGTTTGGTTAAAATAGTATGTTGTAACTGACATTTTCATCTATCCATAATGTCCCTTTAACCTTTGGTTTTTTCATTGAATTTCTATGTTTTAAAAAAAATGTAAAATAACATATTATTACAGTTTGTAACTACAATGTTACTTTAACATTTGTGTTTTTTAGTGAATTTCTATCGTTTTTTTAACTTAAAGTAAGATGCCCATCAGCATGCATGTCATGAGGTGAGTTCAGGTCCTGGTCGAGTTCCACCCCCGTGGGCACCTAACCCACCCCACCCCCATCACTGCACATGGCTGGCTATCTCATGTAACAATATAAAAGGTGTCATTTTACGTAAGGCAGACCTGTTGGCTGAAAATACTAATATATTAGTGACAGGGCCTATTGGCTTTATCAAACGGTAAGCACATCAACAAATATAAAGCAGTCCTTTTGTCTTTGTCTAAAAGTCTCCAATAGCCATAATCAAATGAATATTTCATAAACTCACACACTGCAATGTTTAATAATAGTAACTGATGAAATATTTTCAATAAAGCTTTTTTTAAAACATTAACATGTTTTTTTTCAACATTTTTCAGGTCACAGAGTGCACTAAAGATGTAATACTAGATAGTTCAACTCCAGTTGTAGCTACCCCAAATACAGCCATATCTAAAAACAGTGAAACCACGTAGAATGCCTAGACTTAAAGTCAGGAAGAGGGATTACACAAACTAATTTGGAAATAGACTGCAGCAGTGTGATTTCCTTGTATGGTGCTTTAACAGTCAATGTCAAATCAGATTTGAAATACCTTGGTTCTACTACTAGTCCCACTCCATTAGCAAATTATTCCTTAATCAATGATTATACTCTCCCACATATTCCAATCCTAACTTTCAACCTTCCAATAATCAGGCCCTCACACATAAAACGTCAATGACCCTAGTAGTGTATCCAAAAATGGCAGTGGCCAGTTTCCTATGTGATATTGTGTCTACAAATAAGGCGCCCATACATTCCTTGGCCAAAGAGCTTGACTTCCCGACAGGTGGTTTGCCAATGCATAATTTGTCAAAGTCTGTTGACCACTTCACCTTCACTAGAGGCACTTGAAAGAATACAGGGTTGCTCCAATCTTGAGATGCGGTAGGCAATCATGCCCAATTGATTACTTCTTGATCAATGGAGTGTCCTGAAAATATACCCCGTAATATGAGCGTCATACAATATTTAGAGAGTGACCATGGCACAACTCTGGTCACTAGTGTAAAACGAAATGTTTAAATTGCAGATAGCGCTATGTATAGTTTAGATATTACACCAGCTAATAATTGAAGACCAATGAAATAGCATGCAGATAGATATTTCAACCAAAGGTTGCTGCTAATGGAAAATCTAAAATAGCCATTAAAATTCATTTCCATGGACAAATATGTAAAGCATAAGGTTATTTTGGATGCTTAAAATGAAATAATTGAAAAATATCTGAATTTTGGTCAACAACACATCCTCGGAGGGAAATTTCAAAGTGTTGTTTGATGGTAAGTGTAGGGATAGAGAGAAAGTGTTGTCTAATGCCCAAATTCCACAGCATCTCGACCATTCGAGAAATATAATTTCTTTTTTTTATTAACTGGTTTTATTGATAGCATTGCATCACATTACATCGTGTATCATTATCGTGCACCTTCTTACTTTTCAGTTCTAAATATTGATGTGCTACATCCTCCATAACATATCAAATCACAATATGTTTGCAATGCCCTTTTAGTATTTTCTAGATCATAAACATATACCAACGTGCATGAAAAACCATGAAACTCCCCCCCCCGCAGCAATCTGCATCTCTATTTGTTTATCGTGTGGGTATTCAAATCGACTGACATAACTAGTTTAATTTAATGTATGTGTCGGTGTTGGTTTCTATACTGGGTACCCGTGGAGGGTGAGCGGGCGACTGCGTGGGTGTTGTTGCATCATTACCCTGGGATGCTGCTACGGTCACTTCTGTTAACATTTGTCCCCAGTCCATCAAGCCACTCTCGGCATTTTCGTCCATTCGTACTGCCCTGAGGCGGCATTCTTCTGCCACACCCCACTCTCGCACATCTTCCTCCCATTTGCTCGAGATGGGTGGCGTAAAGAGAATCCATTGTATCGCGATCCGTCTTTTTGCCAGGACCAGGCCCAACATCAAGAACGTATGTCGTATCCGTGTCCCCTTTTTCGGTGCTGGGAGGATACCCAGTAAGCAATGTTTTATGGCGACATCTATGCGCACTGCTGTTGCTGCATGGAGGGTCAGTACCACCTAGCTCCAGTATGTTTGTAAACATATGCAGCTCCAGGTCATGTGTAAAAAGGTGGCAGGGCTGGTGCTGCATCTTGGGCAGGACGGCGTGGCTCCCGGCGTGAACCGCGCTCGATGCTGTGGGGTGACATATGTGCGATGCAAGTAATGGAATTGGATGAGCTTAAACCTAGCGTTGCTTGTTGCTTCAGCCACATGTGCTAGTGCTCTTGTCCATTCCCCGTCTGTCAGTGGAGTAGGTAGATCCTCCTCCCATTTCCCCCTAGTAGCCGACAAGTCAGCCACGCGGTCTTCTTTTATTGCTTTGTAGATGCGCGAGATCAGGCCTCTGCAGGAGCCCGGATCCAGCAGTGTTAATAGTGTATGTGATTTCTGCGGCTCTTCCGGAAATGTGGTCCATATCTCCCTGACCGTATTCGAGATCTTTGGGTACTGCAGGAAATGCCGTGCCGGTACCTGGAACCAATTTTGTGCCTCCTCATAGGTCAGAAAGATTCCATTCTGATAGAGATCCCCAGCCCTTTCGCATCCACCCTCATACAACTTTGAGATGTCCATTTGCTCCTGGATGTTTTGAAACCCCTGTAACCACCAAAGTGGCAATGTGTAGCATGCGGTGCCCTGTGAAGAACTAGCTTGACAGCCTGTTCCCAGGCCTCTGCAACCTGCTGCACTATTTGAGGGCAGTGTTTTGGGGCCATCGATCCCATCATAAGATACCTCTGCCGTTGTGTCCCCTGACTCCATTCTCCCAGTAACTCTTTGTCCACCGTACATCCCTCCATGCACCATTGTGCTGCATATTGTAGTAAACCTGCTAGATAGTATAACTTGAGATCGGGCAATCCAAGACCTCCCGCTTTTATGTCTTGCTTGAGTGTTTCTAGCATGACTCTGCTTCGTCCTCCAGCTCACACCAATGAAATCAAAAGACTATTCAGTATATCGTACGTGGGTTTTTGGATTCTGCAGAAGGAATTCTGCAGGACATATAGGCAGCGGGGAAGCACCACCATTTTCTGACAGTGCCACTCTTCCCATGATCGAGAGAGGGAGTTTATTCCAAAATTGTATAGATGCTTTTAGTCCTGAGAGAACTTTGCCCATATTGAGGTCAAATTGAGCCTCTATCGATGGTGCGCTACCAGAATACCCAGGTATCTGAAATGATCGCATTTCCAGTCCAGTTCTACTTTGGGAAGGTCCTGGGGGGTGTCCCTCGTGCCAGGGCTCCAACGGGAACAGTATTGTTTTCTGTTGGTTAATACAGAGACCGCACTGAAAGAGTCTAGCACCCTCAGTAGTGCCGGAATCACCTCTTCTGGCTGTCTGATATACAAGAGAGCGTCTTCCGCATATAGAGAGACCATGTGTATTCTGCAGTCTACCGCTATACCCCATGGCGCCATATCTCTCCGTAATCCCACTGCCAATGGCTCCATTGCCAAAGCGAAAAGGAGTGGGGACAGTGTGCCCCTTACAATTCGTATAGCCTCCAAAACTAAGTTTTGTCGTGTAGTTCCTATAAAACCTATACAGGATCTGCACGATCGGACAGCATACACTGTAGGATTGGTGTCAGACTGATTCTGAACACCCCCACTGGGTATGTTGGCCTTTTGTACCAGCTAGCTCACAGTGCCACTAAAATCTCCTCTTACCAAGAAGAGAATAGTTCTTGGCAACCATCGAACATGACAACCCTGATCTCTCAGGACCGTGGAAACAATATACTACTTTTCGCTCAGTCACTCTTGCTTACTTAGTCTGTCTTAGTGAGATACACAGAATAAACAGGCTGGGCGTTTTCAATAAGAATGTATTGAACAGTTGTTATTCTGATGTAAAATAGATGAGCTGTGACAACCGTTAGACAGTAGCAGATATATAGGATCAGAAGCACTATGAAAGTAAACGGATGGTAAAGCTCTACCATCTTGCAGTAATCATGAATACATACAAGTATATAAAATACATGATAACAAAAGTATGCGTACTCCTACGATGCTTCCTAACTAGATGTACCTAAGTGTACCTAGCATGTGTGTAGGTGTTAAGCCAAGAATCCCTCTAGGGTAAAGTCAACCCCATTACCTGAATTGAGAGCCTGTGGAACCCCGTCTTGGTCTCGGGTTGGACACCCCACGAGGGATGTTAGACCACTGCGAGCTGGAGTGTCTGCATGCAGGAAACTCAGCGTCTCGCATCAGTGTGTCGGCCGGGAAGTCCTGGTCTCCTCTAGCTATCTTAGCAATATGTGATGTATATATACCCATAGGTCTCCCCGGGGGTTCTACCTCGCTGTATTACTTTGTCGGACTTAGGATGACGTCGAGAATGAACTCTGTACATAGATATTATACAGGAGATGTTAGTCCTGCTGTGCTTCCAAGGGAATCCTCATGCATAATGTATGAGGGTTTTACCAGGGAAAATCCCGTGTTCTGAATGCAGTGTCATATCTAGGTAAAAGGTCAGTCCCTAAGAATCGTTATGTATGTAATGTAGGGAAGAATACAGGTGAAGGGTTACGATGTTACCTGAGCCTATATTAGAGGGATCACTGACAGAATATCGACAACAACAATATCAACCTACAGAAATATCGTGACAAAAATATCGTTGTCAAAAATATCGACCTCCTATCTTCATAATGGTAAGTACAAAAATATCGAAAAAACAATATCGTTGTAAAAAATATCGATGTATAAAATATATTTTTTTATATGTATAAAAAATAATGTAAAACAAATTAAATAATAAATTATACTTTAAAAAAATTATTTAGATTTATTTGTAAATGTTAACAATTATACGTAATAAATTTAATGTAAAAAAAATTAACCATACATATATAAAATGTCATATATATATATTTACTTAAAAACAATTAATAAATAATAATTTTAATTAATTTGAAAATGTTATAAATATATCAAAAATCATAAATAAATATATATACATACGACTGTAACATAAAAATTAATAAATAAAAATATATATTATAAATTAAAATATTAAAATATTTAATATTTTTTAAACCTACATTTTGCACTACATTGAGGGCAACAGTAGAGAAAGTGTTGGAAAGCGAAGGGGTAAAAATTACTATTCCCACTCCAGCAAATGCAACAGTAGGGAAAGTGTTGGATAGCAGAGAGGTAAAAATTACTATTCCCACTCCAGCGAATGCAACAGTAGGGAAAGTGTTGGATAGCGGATAGGTAAAAATTACTATTCCCACTCCAGTGAATACAATAGTAGGGAAAGTGTTGGATAGCGAAGGGGAATAATTTACTATTCCCACTCCAATGAGTGCAACAGTAGGAAAAGTGTTGGATAGCGTAGGGGTAAAAATTACTATTCCCACTGCAGCGAGTGCAACAGTAGGGAAAGTGTTGGATAGCGGAGGGGTAAAAATTACTATTCCCACTCCAGCTAGTGCAACAGTAAGGAAAGTTTTGTTTAGGGGAGGGGATACAAATACTATTCCCACTCCAGTGAGTGCAACAGTAGGGAAAGTGTTGGATAGCATAGGGGATAAAATTACTATTCCCACTCCAGCGAGTGCAACAGTAGGGAAAGTGTTGGATAAATGGGGGAAAAAATTACTATTCCCACTCCTGCAAGAGCAACAGTAGAGAAAGTGTTGGATAGTGGAGGGGAAAAAATTACTATTCCCACTCCAACGAGTGCAACAGTAGGGAATATGTTGGATAGCGGAGGAGTAAAAATTACTATTCCCACTCCAGCGAGTGCAACGGTAGGGAAAGTTTTGGATAGCGGAGGGGAAAAAATTATTATTCCCACTCCAGTGACTGCAACAGTAGGGAAAGTGTTGGGTAGCGGAGGGGTATGAATTTCTATTCCCACTCCTGCGATTACAGCAGTAGGGAAAGTGTTGGATAGCGGAGGGGTAAAAATTACTATTCCCACTGAAGAAAATGTAACTTTAAAAACAAACAAAATATCAACTACAATATAAAAGATAATAATTCCAAAAACAAAACATATATAAAAAATAAAAAAATTACAAAACATAGAAACATAATATAATGTTAATAAAATCTAAAAATGACATACAAAGATTATTTTCTAAAAAAATTAAAAATAATTTACAAACAAATAAATATTTTGTAATAAAAATTATTTATAATCAAAAACATTATTTATTAGATAAATATATTTTTTTACCTAGCCTATAACACCACACAATTTACAACACACATCTAAATTTAAAAAAAAGTGCACCTCCGTAATTAACACAATTATTTATCAATTAAACAAATATTATTAATTTAAAAAAAAAAAACAGATATAAATTAATATACTAACCAAACGTTATGGCTATATAACCAAAATCCACAAACAAAATAAAAAATAAACAATTAACAAAAATATTTATCAAGTAATAAATAACTATTAATGATAAAATAATGATTAATTATTTTAAACTAAATTACTTTCCACCCTCTACCCCAATAAACACAACACACACCTAAAAATTATTACACAATTTCCATAACTAATTTTACAATAATAAATTAATATCAATTAACCACAAATCATTAATTAATTTACAAAAATTTACTTCCCACCATTTACCACTATAAACCCCACAACTCACACATCAAATTAATTACACAATTGCCATATCTAAATTTTAATTAATTAATTAGCATTAATTAACAAATAATTAATTATTTAAAAATAAATTACCTCCCACCCTAGTTCCCTATAAACCCCACCACCCATTTCTAAAAACATGACACCATTAACATAATTAATTAACAAATAATTAATTAATTAATAACAATTAACAAGCAAATTATAAATAATTATTAATAAATCCCACAATTAACACTATAAAGTAAAGTTAAATAAATATTATATAAAAAATATTAATAAATATATTAAAATTAAATTACTTCCCACCCTACTCCCCTATCAACCCACAACCCGTTCCTAAAAAAATGACACAATTAACATAATTAAAAATTAATTAATAATATTGACAACCAATTAATAGATAATTAATAATAAATTAATTCCCACAATTAACACTATTAAAATATTAAATAAATAAATATTAATTAATAAAAAATAAGAATAATTTAATTATGATGAAATTACTTCCCACCCTTCTCCCCTATCAACCCACAACCCGCTCCTAAAAAATGACACAATTAACATATTTACCAATTAATTAATTAATAAAAATTAACAGCCTATTATTAAATAATTAATAATAAATTAATTCCCACAATTAACATTATAAAATCTAAATTAAATAAATGCTAATAAATAAAAAATAATATTTAATTTATTATAATTAAATTACTTCCCTCCCCTATCAACCCACAACCCGCTACGTAACTAAAACGCAAAATTAATTTAAAATAAAATTAATAACTACTAAAAAATTAACACATATATTTAAAAACAAGAGCAATACTTAGACAAAAAAATAGAGCACATGCAATTAAAATACATACTAAAATGCATAACACTAATTAAAAAAACGATATTTTTAACAACTATATTTATGCTAACGATATTAATGACTTCGATATTTAAAAAAACGATATTTCTTACCTTAAACGCGATATTCTTGACCACGATATTCTTGCTGTCGATATTTCTGTGTCTCGATAATTCAAAGTCGATATTAGTGCAAGTCGACATTTCCAACTCGATATTCTGACTCTTGACCTATTAGGGTACCTATATGGCATATAACACCCACTCCTCATCCAACTGGATGACATAATTTAAATTCTAACATACTACTAGGCAGACTAGCCACTTGTACGCAAATAACTATAGAAAAACAAATAGTCATGATATTAAAATGTTAAAAAAAATTCTAAAAAATCTTTACAAAATGAAAAAAGGAAAATTGTCACTCAAGCCATAGCTCTAATATGTCTGTATGTATAGTTCAAACTACTACAAGCGTCTGAAAGCCATGCAAGTCCATAAAAAAGTGTCAATTTGTTTTTTAGTTCCAATTTTAGTTTGTTTAAAAAATGCTGAATTTCTTCCAGCACGCAATGAGCCAATTGTTTATGTGTCCTGGCTGGTAGACGCAACATTACTGTTGCTTGCCTTCGCAGACGACGATCCCTGTAACACCTCGTAGATTATGTCAATTGAGCACAGATGATCTTCTGTACTGCCTGCAGCCGATGCTAGGGCAGCCTGTGCGCCGTCCAAGGCCAGGGTGTCAGTGGAGGAGCCGGTATCCATTCTGACAGGAGCCGTCACTACCTGTGGAGGCTCTTGGAATGCCGCCATCAACATTTGAATATGCTGGGGACACTGCAGAACATGGGCCGTTATTGGGTCCAGTAAAGCATCAACGTCCGATTGCGCACATGATGGGAGTGTCAGACAGAGATCAAACGTGCATTCATCTCCGCAAAACAGGCATCGGAGGACAGGTAAGATGCAGTCCATCCAGACTGGTCTAAATGACAAGAACCAAGATGCACTTAGTTCTCTCAGGCGAGGTGTGCCCAGATGTTGTACCATTTGATCATGGTATTTACGCTCCTGGAGTGCTTTTTCCATCTCCTTGGTGACTGGGACGTCCATTGCATAGCAGAAAAATGACAATCAGGATACCTGCTATTAGAAACAGGATTAGCGGAAGTCCTCCAAAAATGCTTCAGAATACGGAGTGTATAAAGTTTGGTATAACTCCGAGAACCGTCTGAAAGGTGCTTAACAGTCCTGAACCTATGTTCTTAAATATGTGGACGATACCCGTCGTATGAGACATGTTAAAGATACGGTTTACTGTATCTCGGCTGAAGACCTTGCGATCTGGAGATCAAAAGTCTCTCGAGCGGAGCTTAAGGGCACGGTCTTCTGTAGAAGCATGGCTTTCATTCTGCTCAAAGTATCAAACCGTATTAAAGGAACATTTAGTGAAGGCCATAACGGCGCCTCCCTGATTGTATGTGTTGGCGGAAACAATACTTGCATACAGCAAGTAACCCAGGAGCTCACGGTTACCAGATATGCGATGCCCGGAAGCATCCCACAGCAACCTTGATCGTTCAGCATCAAGTAACTCCCATTCGAAAGCAGCCTGAACACTGGATGATCACGGCAGCTGGAGCACCCCGCAAGTGACAGGATAAGTTCACTACTGAACCGTTACAGGCCCCATGCAGCATTATATCCTGACATATGAGTGATCCACTTAAAGTTTTCTCACAGTTTGCACCGCTTAAAAACACTTCTCTATCCCCACTCCAGCATCGAAATCTGTACGGTAATTCCCAAGATTCCTTGATGAATTCCCTACCCATTTCTTCATATCTGCCTGCCTGCTTTTGTTCAAGACAATATTGAAATTGAAAAGTAGTGACCGGTAGAGTTATGTGGCCATAGATTAACCATTCTGTGGACGGTGATTCTGCCACTGTAAAGGCTAATCTATCCAGTTTTTCAATACGCAGCATTGTATATTTTGCTCCCCTTTGTGCCATTTCTATCTGTTTTTCTGTTAGATTGTATGAAAAAAACAGAGATGTACTGTTGATGAAATGCCAAGGCACATAGCCTGCGCGCAAAGATTGCAGCATCCAGTTTAACAACATATTAGAACGCAATTGTGATTGCCCGTGTTGTAATATGGACAAATCCTGTTCTAATATATCTATTGCAGAAGATGCAATGTTGCCCAGTGAATTTATCCTGGAGGTTAGTGTAGTTAAACCATTGTCAACCACGGCTAGAGCTTTCTCTAGGTTTATACAATCTATTTCACGTAATCTCTCGGCGGCCTCTTGTTGGGATATTTTCCAGATTCCATTATAGACAGCATAATAGAAACGTTTCTGGAGTGGCTTTCTAGGACCCAATAAAAAATCCCATAGATCCACATCCTTTGTAAGTAAAGATAAGTGTTGTTTTACCTGTGACAGTGTCGAGGTTTTTAGCCAATTGAGGCATAACTTCCCAACACTGTATGGTGTCACTACCCCTGGATGTTCTCTCTGTACATAGCGTGGATCTGGCATGTGAATATTAAACCCTTTGGTTTTACCCATGAATCTTTCCTGACATCTATTGGTGTCTGTGGGCCAAATCAACCATCCCTTCCAATCAGGTTCTGATCTGTTGTGTTGCATGATCTCATCTAACGTAATCCTTCTAGTGATGTTATGTTTCCCTCGGTGTGTGATGGTGTGGGCGTCCGAGGTGTATTCAAGTCTTTGTTCTTGGCTATTCCAAGGCAGGACGTTTGTTGCACGGTGTCATTCAAAAACATGATTTGCTGAGGAATGAGGCATGCTCTAAATAGTGCCTCTGTTCCCTGGACCTGCCAATCTCTAGTACTCCAGACAGATTTTAAGTCTATAGTGTCTTTCCATAAGTCGAAACCTTGTTCAGACAACTGGGCAATAAAGAAAGCAGAATAAATCTGTTTGGTGTTTGTCAACATATTTTTCTGTGCTGGTGTTGGGCAACCTTATAATAATATGAGGCCGGGTCTGACGTGTTAAACCCTGAAAAATATGGACATTTCTGTGCAAATGTCTTTGAACTGCTTTTCGTCGGTGTTGGGCAATGTTTCCATTGGTGGTATGTGAAAACATTTCTGGGATTAGCAGATTTTTGCAGAAAATAATGACCATAATGTCGATAGCAATACATTCTTTCAAAATCTGACGTGTCCTCCAACATTTCACTATTAGAAAACGCAGCAGACAACATATTATTCACAGTTTCGTAATCCCAATCATCGGAGAATGTACTGGAGGTAATGATATCACTCAATGATATTTTAAATAAATGTGGAATTTTTAAAAGTTTGGTCAGACCAAATATGTCATAATCAACCTTGTCCCAAACTATACCCTCGGGTATAGGAACTGCTGTAATGTTCACTGATGACAAGTCTCTTTGTTCTCGATGTGATGATAGGTGAGGTTTCAGAATCAAATTCACTTTTTCAGCTGCAGAGCCTTGTCAAAGGTAAATTCCATTTATAAGCATGCTAAAAACAATTACTAAGCCTATCCAGAAAAGAAAGAAAAGTATCCCGGTAATTACCCAGAGTTCTATCCAAGGTGATGCCAGGTAAGTCTTTTTAAGAAAGTTCAGAAAGTCTTTAATTTGCTGGTTGCATGTTTTTTGGGCTGGCATCATTTCAGGTTCACTTGGATCCAAAGAAAATGTATCAAAGTCTATGAAGTAGCCAGATGCTGTTCGATCAATTTTCGGTATTTCCGCAGGCTCTGTGGAAACTGTAGCTTGCATTTGTTGAGGCATGTTGATGTAGATATCTGTGTTTGGTCGAATTGAAATTTGTCTTTCATTTTGATTTTGATTATGATTATGAACTTCAGTTTCGAGAGGAACAAGTTCCTTGGCATTATTGCATAGTCCATCATTCCGTGCAGGGGACTCTTCAAACGTGATGAGTCTTTCTGTTTGAACTTCTTGTATGGTAGCGAGAGGAGGGCGTCGGCTACTCAGGAGTCCACGAGGCCTACTATTCATTATCAGCCACATAGTGTGGTTTGATTAGGTTGATTGAGACAAATCTTTTCTCCTTTTTTCCGGCAAGAGGTGGCAGAAGTACAGTTCTTGTTCCTTCAACGGCAAGGACAGGTACAGGCTTTCTGTATGATGGCCCAAATTCTTTTTTGTCCGCTATTTTCTCTCTGACCAGATCCCCTATTTTAGGGATCCAGACAGGTCTTGCCGTGACTGACTTGACTTCCCCAGTGGAGGTCCTTTTTACTTGGACATTGCTTTGTAGCGCTCTGGATTCATTTAGCTCCTGTAAAACAGCCAAACGTGTATGGATGTCAAAAGGTTTTTCATCCACCACTGAGCCCTCACAATCAAGATCAGGTACCCACATTCTCGTCCCAAATAGGACCTCATAAGGAGTGACACCCCCTAGAGAACTTCTTGGCATATTATTCAATGCTCGTTGAACTCCAAACAAATGTTTTACCCAATTCTCACCCGAGCCTAATACTTTAGCTGTTAAAGACTGCTTTAAGTCCCGGTTTTTCCTTTCCACTAACGAATTTCCCTCGGAATGGTATGGAGAGGAGTACCGCAATGCTACACCCAAACCTCCCATGGCTTCCTTGTAAGCCCTAGAGGTAAACGCGGGGCCACGGTCAGAATGTAATGTGCCACTTGCGTATGTCCCTATAAAGACTCGCAAATCTTTTATAACAGTTCGAGCGTCAGCCGAGCACTGGGGCCACACCCATAGGAATGTAGAGCAGGAATCCACTGCAACCATGATATATACCTGAAAGCCCCATCTGTTTGTAAGGGGCCGCAGTGGTCCAAATAAACACACGCGAGCGGTTTGTCTGATATTAGCAATGGTGTCTGTGCTAGATGTGTTACGGTGGAGCCTTTCATCTGCTGACAGATGTCGCATTTCAAGACATAAGGCCACATGCATCAAAGGAAAAACGGTCGTAAACGGGCAGATTCTCAGAATCTATGCCTTTGCGACCGGTATTTTTGCATTTGGGATGCATCATCCCAAATGCCAAAATTGCAAATTAAGTAATTGCAAAATTTGCGATTACTCAAATTGCTATTGCATTTAAGGAATCGCAAATTGCGATTCCTTAAATGCAATGCATTAAACAAAATAATTTAGCGATTTAGCTAATAAGAATCGCAAATTACCATCAATCTAAAGTTGATGGTAATTTTCGATTTCTCTGAAAAATGCACTAAAGTGCATTTTTCAAAGTCACATGTTACACACACACATGCCCTTGGGGCATGTGTGTCGCAACCTGTGGTTAAATTGTGAATTCAGGGGTGCAACAGGGTATCCTTTTGGAACCCTTGAAAGTACATGCGCAATTTGCGAGTACTTATTGGTGCTACGCAAATTAGCATGCAATTTCTATTGATTCCTATGGGCCTCTAGGGCCATAGGAATGAATGGGTAGCAATTCCTTAATTGCGACTCGCAATTAACCCATTCCGTGCGCGCGTCGGCCAACGGCCGCCGCAAGCACTACCTGGCTAGTGCTGCGCACGTCCGTAGGCCGACGCAGCCCCGCCCACTCATTAAAACTCCCGCACCGCGGCGGAATTTGCGCCGCGGTTAAGGAGTTAAGGAATTTTAGAGAATCGCTATTTTTGTAAGAATTCCTACATGCATCGGCATTTGTGATTCCTTATTAGCGAATCCTTAATATTCGCTAATAAGGAATCGCAAATGACATTTTTGATGCATGTGCCCCCATAGTCTTTAGTCTGCTTTGTTAATCCTGGCCACCAGTAGCGTTGTTTCAGTATGGAAACAGTTGCAGTAACTCCTGCATGTGCAGAACCTATACCCTCATGTGCTGCTAGAATTAAACCTAACCTGCGATCCATATTTGGTATTACTCTATCCCCCATTCCAGGAATCTGAGCAAATGGAACATTGTTGGCATCTAATTTGTAGGAGTACTTGAGTGGAAACCTTTTCGGTAGTGCAGATTTATTGTGTGTAGCTATAATTGCAACCATAATCTCACCGGCTATTCTCGTTTATGAACGAGTGATTGCAGCTACGGAAGCCGTGCGTACAACCCCCTTTGCGGCTTCGTCAGCCAATGAATTCCCTTCAACGTGAACGCCATCACGTTGATGACTCAGGTGTGTATCACGTGAGCCCTTGGTAGTTCGTTTTTCAACTCCACTACCTGTTCCCATAGCGTTTTGTGCTTAATTGTGCCACCTTTTGCATCTTTGAACCCATTTTGTCCCCTGTGGTGCAAATACTCATTGTATGATTGTACACAGTAAAAGGAATCACACACAATTAGTGTGGGGAATTTTCGATCTGTATTTACTAGTGCCAGTAACAGTGCTTTCAATTCTGCCAGCTGCGCCGTGCAGTCTCCTAGAGACTGGGTTTTTGTACAATTCGGATGAAACCTTCCATCCTGCATGTGTCCTTTAATGATAGCGCATGCAGCGCTGTACTGCTGTTTACTTCCTATGGCCGGCTGAGCAGATCCGTCAGTGTAAATTATATATTCATACTGATCTAGAGGCATTATTTCATTAGGGAGAGGATATTCCTGTTCGTATTGCAAGAATGCTTGTGTTTTTAGACTCGGGTTGTATATGTATTCCACATCTGTTGCAGTGAGAGAATTAGCCCATTGTATCCATCTTGAATGTAAGGCTTTAGAATTTGGAACGCTTGCCTTTGTAGCAGCCTCTAAGGCTGGTACTGGGGTTACGACAATTATTCATTTTCCCTGAGTCAGTGCTCTTTCTCTCACTACAGCAGTCTGTACTGCAGTCAGAATTTTTAATGTGGATGCAAAACGCATCTCAGCATTTGTGTACAAATGTGATTTGTATGCTATTGGTACCGTTTCACCTTCATTATAAGTTAGGTAGGTGTACCCTGATTGATCCACAACTATACGGATCACCGGGTTGCGTACATTTACGCCTGTCTGTAAGTGTTTTGAAGCTATCATATCAGCTTGTAGGGAATGAAGAATATCTGTGTGTTCCTGTGTCCATTGTCTAACTGAGAAGTCAGGGTTTATCAAATCATAGAAAGGTTTAACCCTTTCTGTGTAATCTAAAATGTATGTTCTGCCAAAGTTCAGGAATCCCAGGATTGATTGTAAGTTCTTTAATGATTTCGGAGGTTGGAGCAGCGCACATTTTTCTAAAAAGTTAGCTGCTAGGCTTTTCCCTTCACTTGAAAGCTCATATCCCAGAAAAAGGACATTGAGGTGGGCTATTTTTCATTTTTTTAAATTAAATTTGTAGCCCTCAGAGGCAAATCCCAATATTATGGTGGTTCAAGTGTTCATCCAGGTCATCATCCGTTAGATAAATATCATTCACCTAGGACAATGCCTCTTCATCCAGATTCTGAAATATTTCAGTTACTCTGGCCGAAAACAACCCCGGGCTGTTCTTATACCCCTGGGGGAGTCGACAAAATTGACACTGCGAGCCTAACGCGGAAAATGCGGCTAAATACCTGCTTTCAGGTGCTATATTTTGGCAAAAAAATCCATTTGAGATATCTAGTGTTGTTTTCTATTTTTTCTGCACAATGTTATTCATTAGTGCAGCACTGTGTGCATTTTGTACTCCAAATGTCTTTGTGCAAGTGTTTAAATGTCTGTAATATAAAACTAGACGATATGAGTTGTCAGGTTTCATTACGGGAAACAAAGGATTATTCATTTGAGAGGTGCAAGTTTTATTCACCCCTTGGTATTCAAGTTGATCTAAGATCTCCCAGACCTGTTTTTTAGGTTCTTGCTTTATTGGATACTGCCTCTGTGGAGTCGGAGTATTTTTTTATGGAATTATGTGGTAGGTTGAATCCTCATCCCATCCAACATGGTTTTTATATAATGCCGGGGCTAGGACTACTGCCCACTCCCGGGCATATGTGTATTTTAGATATTTGGGAACAGGGTCGGAAAAGGCTGGTAAGATTACTGTTTCTACCCTAGGGCAGTCCATGACAAATGCTGGCGGCCAATCTTGTTCAGCTAATAGAATATCATAACCAAATGTCAGGTTCTCCCAAAAGAGACCTCTAACTTTCATGGTCTTGTCCCCCTCCATTTGGAGTGTTATTTCATATAACTTATGCGGGACGCTTACCCTAGTATCAGGTGTTTCCACCGTGATATAATCATTCAAGTCCGCTGTCACCAGAAATTCCATCAGGTTCTGGCGAGCTATTGTTACTTCTGCCGCACTGCTTAGCATCATCAGAGCCCATTCCCCATTCAGTAGTTGAGTCCTCAGAATTCTGGGCATGACTGATCTTTAGACCTGCAACCTTCTTCTTTTTGAACTGAGGTTTTGGTTTGGATTTATCTTCTTTTTTGGAAGTATAGTCCTGAGCGTGCTGTTTGTCTCTGGATTTTGCACGCTCTTCTTGTTTGTCTGACCGTCCTTTCCTCTCTGAGTTTTTCGTCGAACCCTGAAAGGAACGAGAGGAACGTGTATCAGTATCCTGATACCTGTCAGGTTTTCTAATATTGTCCCTATTCCTAAGGTTTTACCTCCTTTCGGAGGGTTCCTGTGGAGGTGATCTACCTCTGGATTGAGATCTATTTTCTTTATTCTTTTGTTTTTTGTTGTTGTCCCACTTCTTCTTTGAAGAAGCAGGTGCCTGCTTAAAGGTGTCTTTTTCGGGACTACCCATCAGTTGTGGTTTTAATGCTCTCCCACCCAAACTGTCTCTGCCTAACTCTGCATATGCAGTCTCAACTGTTTTAGGTAATTCATGTTCCTGTTGTAGGGGACTGAACTCCCTTAGGTGTTGACGGATTGCCACTGATGCTGCCTCCCCTTTAATATTTGCTAATATTATAGCTGATACCTGGGTAAAATTACCTAGTAATTTCATCCCTAAGTTCAGAGCAGGTTCTGCTCTGTACTCATTTTGTATTTGCCTTAATACATCTGGTATTACTGCTAATGACGGGATACCATGTGTCCTGGTATATATGGCAGCGAAAACTGTACCCCGAAAGGTACAATCCTCTATCTGTGGTGTTATCCCCATGGGCAAGCAGATTGTTAGCATTCTGTATTTTTCATAAGGGCTGGTATTTGGGAATACTGCTTCTAGCTGTGTTATTTTCTGAGCTACCCAGAATGGCATTTGTTCACGTTTTGCGGGCATCTTACCCATCACTGCGTGTAAGGTTTGTGGTGTGATTTTAGTTGCTGTATTTTTAACTGTATTTGTGTTTGTTGTAGCCGAAGCTGGCTGGACCGTAAGTGTCCTCATGGCAAACTGTGTCATGTTTCTGTAACGTTTTATCAATTCTTTGCGAAGTGTAAGTAAGTCTCCTCTTGGCATTGTTTCAATGTCAGGATGTGGTGTGTCAGCCGCTAATACTGGCCATGTTGCTCCTCTTCCGAGCGGACCAAGTCTTACTTTATTTCTTGTATGGGGGAGGGCGCCTTTAAACCAGTATAAATGTTCCTGGTAAGTTAGTGGAACTTCAATGTCCTCATAGGGACACTATTCGTCCGGTATTCCACTTTCTGTGTAAAAGTGAAATGTTTTTGTTCTTGCATTTGCAACTGGGAATGTAACCCATGAATAGAATACCTCTGTTTTATACGATTCGTGTGCCTCAATCACGAAAGCTACCGGTCCACCCCTGGATGTTAGACCGTGTGCACCTAGTTTTATGGTGATGGCATTTCTAACATTTTCTGCAATGTGAATTGCATCTGCGTCTTCCTCATCTGCTGAGAGATTTAATTCTTGCACAACTCTATCCCCTTCCTCAGTCATTGTTTTAAAAAAGAAGGAAGAGCTTTTCAAGGGAACTAAGATAAGGAGTTTTGCACAATTTTAGGAACAATGTGTCCTTCAATCTTAATTAACCAACAGCCAATAAATAGAATTTTGCCTACTCAGCTGTGGCGGAGTTTGTGCCCACCCACTCCAGACGTGAGTAGGGGTCTCTTGAGACAAGCATGACTGAACTACTCAGATTTGACTGTTAAATAAGTATACCCAACCAACGTTGGCGGCGCCATGACGTGTAGTTCCTATAAAACCTATACAGGATCTGCGCGTTCGGACAGCATACAGTGTAGGATTGGTGTCAGACTGATTCTGAACACCCCCACCGGGTATGTTGGCTTTTTGTACTAGTTAGCTCACAGTGCCACTAAAATCTCCTCTTATTAAGGAGAGAATAGTTCTTGGCAACCATTGAACATGACAACCCTGATCCCTCAGGACCGAAGAAACAATATACTACTTTTCGCTCAGTCACTTGTGCCTACTTAGTCGGTCTTAGAGAGATACACAGAATAAACAGGCTGGGCGTTTTCAATAGCGATACAAAAGGGGATGATGGACAGAACGTTTGAGCCAATCAAACACTCACCCCCAGTCAACTGATCTGGGTTTAATCCATCATCATTCTTTAGCTCACTCCACCACCCCAGTTCAGACATGGCCATATGCAAATCAGTCTGACCCTGTGCCTCATGGGAACAGTCCAGCCCGAACTGCCAAGCCATGTCTTCCCTGGACCGGAAACAAGCATCCTAGGACCGGTTTCTGGCATTCCAGCCGTCATCAGCCAGGCTTGCTTGAATCCAGTGGTAAAGTGAGCAAGGGACCCACGTCTGGGCATACCCCCGCCAACTTAGGGCGAACAAAGCGATACAAAGGGGATGATGGACAGAGCGTTTGAGCCAATCAAACACTCACCCCCAGTCAACTGATCTGGGTTTAATCCATCATCATTCTTTGCTCACTCCACCACCCCAGTTCAGACATGGCCATATGCAAATCAGTCTGAACCTGTGCCTCATGGGAACAGTCCAGCCCGAACTGCCAAGCCATGTCTTCCCTGGACCGGAAACAAGCATCCTAGGACCGGTTTCTGGCATTCCAGCCGTCATCAGCCAGGCTTGCTTGAATCCAGTGGCAAAGTGAGCAAGGGACCCACGTCTGGGCATACCCCGCCAACTTAGGGCGAACAAAGCGAAACAAAAGGGGATGATGGACAGAACGTTTGAGCCAATCAAACACTCACCCCCAGTCAACTGATCTGGGTTTAATCCATCATCATTCTTTAGCTCACTCCACCACCCCAGTTCAGACATGGCCATATGCAAATCAGTCTGACCCTGTGCCTCATGGGAACAGTCCAGCCCGAACTGCCAAGCCATGTCTTCCCTGGACCGGAAACAAGCATCCTAGGACCGGTTTCTGGCATTCCAGCCGTCATCAGCCAGGCTTGCTTGAATCCAGTGGCAAAGTGGGCAAGGGACCCACGTCTGGGCATACCCCCGCCAACTTAGGGCGAACAAGCGATACAAAAGGGGATGATGGACAGAACGTTTGAGCCAATCAAACACTCACCCCCAGTCAACTGATCTGGGTTTAATCCATCATCATTCTTTAGCTCACTCCACCACCCCAGTTCAGACATGACCATATGCAAATCAGTCTGACCCTGTGCCTCATGGGAACAGTCCAGCCCGAGCTGCCAAGCCATGTCTTCCCTGGACCGGAAACAAGCATCCTAGGACCGGTTTCTGGCATTCCAGCCGTCATCAGCCAGGCTTGCTTGAATCCAGTGGCAAAGTGAGCAAGGGACCCACGTCTGGGCATACCCCGCCAACTTAGGGCGAACAAAGCGATACAAAGGGGATGATGGACAGAACGTTTGAGCCAATCAAACACTCACCCCAGTCAACTGATCTGGGTTTAATCCATCATCATTCTTTAGCTCACTCCACCACCCCAGTTCAGACATGGCCATATGCAAATCAGTCTGACCCTGTGCCTCATGGGAACAGTCCAGCCCGAACTGCCAAGCCATGTCTTCCCTGGACCGGAAACAAGCATCCTAGGACCGGTTTCTGGCATTCCAGCCGTCATCAGCCAGGCTTGCTTGAATCCAGTGGCAAAGTGAGCAAGGGACCCACGTCTGGGCATACCCCCGCCAACTTAGGGCGAACAAGCGATACAAAGGGGATGATGGACAGAACGTTTGAGCCAATCAAACACTCACCCCCAGTCAACTGATCTGGGTTTAATCCATCATCATTCTTTAGCTCACTCCACCACCCCAGTTCAGACATGGCCATATGTAAATCAGTCAGACCCTGTGCCTCATGGGAACAGTCCAGCCCGAACTGCCAAGCCATGTCTTCCCTGGACCGGAAACAAGCATCCTAGGACCGGTTTCTGGCATTCCAACTGTCATCAGCCAGGCTTGCTTGAATCCAGTGGCAAAGTGAGCAAGGGACCCACGTCTGGGCATACCCCCGCCAACTTAGGGCGAACAAAGCGATACAAAAGGGGATGATGGACAGAACGTTTGAGCCAATCAAACACTCACCCCCAGTCAACTGATCTGGGTTTAATCCATCATCATTCTTTAGCTCACTCCACCACCCCAGTTCAGACATGGCCATATGCAAATCAGTCTGACCCTGTGCCTCATGGGAACAGTCCAGCCCGAACTGCCAAGCCATGTCTTCCCTGGACCGGAAACAAGCATCCTAGGACCGGTTTCTGGCATTCCAGCCGTCATCAGCCAGGCTTGCTTGAATCCAGTGGCAAAGTGAGCAAGGGACCCACGTCTGGGCATACCCCCGCCAACTTAGGGCGAACAAAGCGATACAAAGGGGATGATGGACAGAACGTTTGAGCCAATCAAACACTCACCCCCAGTCAACTGATCTGGGTTTAATCCATCATCATTCTTTAGCTCACTCCACCACCCCAGTTCAGACATGGCCATATGCAAATCAGTCTGACCCTGTGCCTCATGGGAACAGTCCAGCCCGAACTGCCAAGCCATGTCTTCCCTGGACCGGAAACAAGCATCCTAGGACCGGTTTCTGGCATTCCAGCCGTCATCAGCCAGGCTTGCTTGAATCCAGTGGCAAAGTGAGCAAGGGACCCACGTCTGGGCATACCCCCGCCAACTTAGGGCGAACAAGCGATACAAAAGGGGATGATGGACAGAACGTTTGAGCCAATCAAACACTCACCCCCAGTCAACTGATCTGGGTTTAATCCATCATCATTCTTTAGCTCACTCCACCACCCCAGTTCAGACATGGCCATATGCAAATCAGTCTGACCCTGTGCCTCATGGGAACAGTCCAGCCCGAACTGCCAAGCCATGTCTTCCCTGGACCGGAAACAAGCATCCTAGGACCGGTTTCTGGCATTCCAGCCGTCATCAGCCAGGCTTGCTTGAATCCAGTGGCAAAGTGAGCAAGGGACCCACGTCTGGGCATACCCCGCCAATTTAGGGCGAACAAAGCGATACAAAGGGGATGATGGACAGAACGTTTGAGCCAATCAAACACTCACCCCCAGTCAACTGATCTGGGTTTAATCCATCATCATTCTTTAGCTCACTCCACCACCCCAGTTCAGACATGGCCATATGCAAATCAGTCTGACCCTGTGCCTCATGGGAACAGTCCAGCCCGAACTGCCAAGCCATGTCTTCCCTGGACCGGAAACAAGCAACCTAGGACCGGTTTCTGGCATTCCAGCCGTCATCAGGCAGGCTTGCTTGAATCCAGTGGCAAAGTGAGCAAGGGACCCACGTCTAGGATGCTTGTTTCCGGTCCAGGGTAGACATGGCTTGGCAGTTCGTGCTGGACTGTTCCCATGAGGCACAGGGTCAGACTGATTTGCATATGGCCATGTCTGAACTGGGGTGGTGGAGTGAGCTAAAGAATGATGATGGATTAAACCCAGATCAGTTGACTGGGGGTGAGTGTTTGATTGGCTCAAGCGTTCCGTCCATCATCCCCTTTTGTATCGCTTTGTTCGCCCTAAGTTGGCGGGGTATGCCCAGACGTGGGTCCCTTGCTCACTTTGCCACTGGATTCAAGCAAGCCTGGCTGATGACGGCTGGAATGCCAGAAACCGGTCCTAGGATGCTTGTTGCCGGTCCAGGGAAGACATGGCTTGGCAGTTCGTGCTGGACTGTTCCCATGAGGCACAGGGTCAGACTGATTTGCATATGGCCATGTCTGAACTGGGGTGGTGGAGTGAGCTAAAGAATGATGATGGATTAAACCCAGATCAGTTGACTGGGGGTGAGTGTTTGATTGGCTCAAACGTTCCGTCCATCATCCCTTTTGTATCGCTTTGTTCGCCCTAAGTTGGCGGGGTATGCCCAGACGTGGGTCCCTTGCTCACTTTGCCACTGGATTCAAGCAAGCCTGGCTGATGACGGCTGGAATGCCAGAAACCGGTCCTAGGATGCTTGTTTCCGGTCCAGGAAGACATGGCTTGGCAGTTCGTGCTGGACTGTTCCCATGAGGCACAGGGTCAGACTGATTTGCATATGGCCATGTCTGAACTGGGGTGGTGGAGTGAGCTAAAGAATGATGATGGATTAAACCCAGATCAGTTGACTGGGGGTGAGTGTTTGATTGGCTCAAGCGTTCCGTCCATCATCCCCTTTTGTATCGCTTTGTTCGCCCTAAGTTGGCGGGGTATGCCCAGACGTGGGTCCCTTGCTCACTTTGCCACTGGATTCAAGCAAGCCTGGCTGATGACGGCTGGAATGCCAGAAACCGGTCCTAGGATGCTTGTTTCCGGTCCAGGGAAGACATGGCTTGGCAGTTCGTGCTGGACTGTTCCCATGAGGCACAGGGTCAGACTGATTTGCATATGGCCATGTCTGAACTGGGGTGGTGGAGTGAGCTAAAGAATGATGATGGATTAAACCCAGATCAGTTGACTGGGGGTGAGTGTTTGATTGGCTCAAGCGTTCCGTCCATCATCCCCTTTTGTATCGCTTTGTTCGCCCTAAGTTGGCGGGGGTATGCCCAGACGTGGGTCCCTTGCTCACTTTGCCACTGGATTCAAGCAAGCCTGGCTGATGACGGCTGGAATGCCAGAAACCGGTCCTAGGATGCTTGTTTCCGGTCCAGGGAAGACATGGCTTGGCAGTTCGTGCTGGACTGTTCCCATGAGGCACAGGGTCAGACTGATTTGCATATGGCCATGTCTGAACTGGGGTGGTGGAGTGAGCTAAAGAATGATGATGGATTAAACCCAGATCAGTTGACTGGGGGTGAGTGTTTGATTGGCTCAAGCGTTCCGTCCATCATCCCCTTTGTATCGCTTTGTTCGCCCTAAGTTGGCGGGGTATGCCCAGACGTGGGTCCCTTGCTCACTTTGCCACTGGATTCAAGCAAGCCTGGCTGATGACGGCTGGAATGCCAGAAACCGGTCCTAGGATGCTTGTTTCCGGTCCAGGAAGACATGGCTTGGCAGTTCGTGCTGGACTGTTCCCATGAGGCACAGGGTCAGACTGATTTGCATATGGCCATGTCTGAACTGGGGTGGTGGAGTGAGCTAAAGAATGATGATGGATTAAACCCAGATCAGTTGACTGGGGGTGAGTGTTTGATTGGCTCAAGCGTTCCGTCCATCATCCCCTTTTGTATCGCTTTGTTCGCCCTAAGTTGGCGGGGTATGCCCAGACGTGGGTCCCTTGCTCACTTTGCCACTGGATTCAAGCAAGCCTGGCTGATGACGGCTGGAATGCCAGAAACCGGTCCTAGGATGCTTGTTTCCGGTCCAGGGAAGACATGGCTTGGCAGTTCGTGCTGGACTGTTCCCATGAGGCACAGGGTCAGACTGATTTGCATATGGCCATGTCTGAACTGGGGTGGTGGAGTGAGCTAAAGAATGATGATGGATTAAACCCAGATCAGTTGACTGGGGGTGAGTGTTTGATTGGCTCAAGCGTTCCGTCCATCATCCCCTTTGTATCGCTTTGTTCGCCCTAAGTTGGCGGGGTATGCCCAGACGTGGGTCCCTTGCTCACTTTGCCACTGGATTCAAGCAAGCCTGGCTGATGACGGCTGGAATGCCAGAAACCGGTCCTAGGATGCTTGTTTCCGGTCCAGGAAGACATGGCTTGGCAGTTCGTGCTGGACTGTTCCCATGAGGCACAGGGTCAGACTGATTTGCATATGGCCATGTCTGAACTGGGGTGGTGGAGTGAGCTAAAGAATGATGATGGATTAAACCCAGATCAGTTGACTGGGGGTGAGTGTTTGATTGGCTCAAACGTTCCGTCCATCATCCCCTTTTGTATCGCTTTGTTCGCCCTAAGTTGGAGGGGTATGCCCAGACGTGGGTCCCTTGCTCACTTTGCCACTGGATTCAAGCAAGCCTGGCTGATGACGGCTGGAATGCCAGAAACCGGTCCTAGGATGCTTGTTTCCGGTCCAGGGAAGACATGGCTTGGCAGTTCGTGCTGGACTGTTCCCATGAGGCACAGGGTCAGACTGATTTGCATATGGCCATGTCTGAACTGGGGTGGTGGAGTGAGCTAAAGAATGATGATGGATTAAACCCAGATCAGTTGACTGGGGGTGAGTGTTTGATTGGCTCAAGCGTTCCGTCCATCATCCCCTTTGTATCGCTTGTTCGCCCTAAGTTGGTGGGGGTATGCCCAGACGTGGGTCCCTTGCTCACTTTGCCACTGGATTCAAGCAAGCCTGGCTGATGACGGCTGGAATGCCAGAAACCGGTCCTAGGATGCTTGTTTCCGGTCCAGGAAGACATGGCTTGGCAGTTCGTGCTGGACTGTTCCCATGAGGCACAGGGTCAGACTGATTTGCATATGGCCATGTCTGAACTGGGGTGGTGGAGTGAGCTAAAGAATGATGATGGATTAAACCCAGATCAGTTGACTGGGGGTGAGTGTTTGATTGGCTCAAACGTTCCGTCCATCATCCCCTTTTGTATCGCTTTGTTCGCCCTAAGTTGGCGGGGGTATGCCCAGACGTGGGTCCCTTGCTCACTTTGCCACTGGATTCAAGCAAGCCTGGCTGATGATGGCTGGAATGCCAGAAACCGGTCCTAGGATGCTTGTTTCCGGTCCAGGGAAGACATGGCTTGGCAGTTCGTGCTGGACTGTTCCCATGAGGCACAGGGTCAGACTGATTTGCATATGGCCATGTCTGAACTGGGGTGGTGGAGTGAGCTAAAGAATGATGATGGATTAAACCCAGATCAGTTGACTGGGGGTGAGTGTTTGATTGGCTCAAGCGTTCCGTCCATCATCCCCTTTTGTATCGCTTTGTTCGCCCTAAGTTGGCGGGGGTATGCCCAGACGTGGGTCCCTTGCTCACTTTGCCACTGGATTCAAGCAAGCCTGGCTGATGACGGCTGGAATGCCAGAAACCGGTCCTAGGATGCTTGTTTCCGGTCCAGGGAAGACATGGCTTGGCAGTCCGTGCTGGACTGTTCCCATGAGGCACAGGGTCAGACTGATTTGCATATGGCCATGTCTGAACTGGGGTGGTGGAGTGAGCTAAAGAATGATGATGGATTAAACCCAGATCAGTTGACTGGGGGTGAGTGTTTGATTGGCTCAAGCGTTCCGTCCATCATCCCCTTTTGTATCGCTTTGTTCGCCCTAAGTTGGCGGGGGTATGCCCAGACGTGGGTCCCTTGCTCACTTTGCCACTGGATTCAAGCAAGCCTGGCTGATGACGGCTGGAATGCCAGAAACCGGTCCTAGGATGCTTGTTTCCGGTCCAGGGAAGACATGGCTTGGCAGTTCGTGCTGGACTGTTCCCATGAGGCACAGGGTCAGACTGATTTGCATATGGCCATGTCTGAACTGGGGTGGTGGAGTGAGCTAAAGAACGATGATGGATTAAACCCAGATCAGTTGACTGGGGGTGAGTGTTTGATTGGCTCAAACGTTCCGTCCATCATCCCCTTTTGTATCGCTTTGTTCGCCCTAAGTTGGCGGGGGTATGCCCAGACGTGGGTCCCTTGCTCACTTTGCCACTGGATTCAAGCAAGCCTGGCTGATGACGGCTGGAATGCCAGAAACCGGTCCTAGGATGCTTGTTTCCGGTCCAGGGAAGACATGGCTTGGCAGTTCGTGCTGGACTGTTCCCATGAGGCACAGGGTCAGACTTATTTGCATATGGCCATGTCTGAACTGGGGTGGTGGAGTGAGCTAAAGAATGATGATGGATTAAACCCAGATCAGTTGACTTGGGGTGAGTGTTTGATTGGCTCAAACGTTCCGTCCATCATCCCCTTTTGTATCGCTTTGTTCGCCCTAAGTTGGCGGGGGTATGCCCAGACGTGGGTCCCTTGCTCACTTTGCCACTGGATTCAAGCAAGCCTGGCTGATGACGGCTGGAATGCCAGAAACCGGTCCTAGGATGCTTGTTTCCGGTCCAGGGAAGACATGGCTTGGCAGTTCGTGCTGGACTGTTCCCATGAGGCACAGGGTCAGACTGATTTGCATATGGCCATGTCTGAACTGGGGTGGTGGAGTGAGCTAAAGAATGATGATGGATTAAACCCAGATCAGTTGACTGGGGGTGAGTGTTTGATTGGCTCAAGCGTTCCGTCCATCATCCCCTTTTGTATCGCTTTGTTCGCCCTAAGTTGGCGGGGGTATGCCCAGACGTGGGTCCCTTGCTCACTTTGCCACTGGATTCAAGCAAGCCTGGCTGATGACGGCTGGAATGCCAGAAACCGGTCCTAGGATGCTTGTTTCCGGTCCAGGGAAGACATGGCTTGGCAGTTCGTGCTGGACTGTTCCCATGAGGCACAGGGTCAGACTGATTTGCATATGGCCATGTCTGAACTGGGGTGGTGGAGTGAGCTAAAGAATGATGATGGATTAAACCCAGATCAGTTGACTGGGGGTGAGTGTTTGATTGGCTCAAGCGTTCCGTCCATCATCCCCTTTTGTATCGCTTTGTTCGCCCTAAGTTGGCGGGGGTATGCCCAGACGTGGGTCCCTTGCTCACTTTGCCACTGGATTCAAGCAAGCCTGGCTGATGACGGCTGGAATGCCAGAAACCAGTCCTAGGATGCTTGTTTCCGGTCCAGGGAAGACATGGCTTGGCAGTTCGTGCTGGACTGTTCCCATGAGGCACAGGGTCAGACTGATTTGCATATGGCCATGTCTGAACTGGGGTGGTGGAGTGAGCTAAAGAATGATGATGGATTAAACCCAGATCAGTTGACTGGGGGTGAGTGTTTGATTGGCTCAAACGTTCCGTCCATCATCCCCTTTTGTATCGCTTTGTTCGCCCTAAGTTGGCGGGGTATGCCCAGACGTGGGTCCCTTGCTCACTTTGCCACTGGATTCAAGCAAGCCTGGCTGATGACGGCTGGAATGCCAGAAACCGGTCCTAGGATGCTTGTTTCCGGTCCAGGGAAGACATGGCTTGGCAGTTCGTGCTGGACTGTTCCCATGAGGCACAGGGTCAGACTGATTTGCATATGGCCATGTCTGAACTGGGGTGGTGGAGTGAGCTAAAGAATGATGATGGATTAAACCCAGATCAGTTGACTGGGGGTGAGTGTTTGATTGGCTCAAGCGTTCCGTCCATCATCCCCTTTTGTATCGCTTTGTTCGCCCTAAGTTGGCGGGGGTATGCCCAGACGTGGGTCCCTTGCTCACTTTGCCACTGGATTCAAGCAAGCCTGGCTGATGACGGCTGGAATGCCAGAAACCGGTCCTAGGATGCTTGTTTCCGGTCCAGGGAAGACATGGCTTGGCAGTTCGTGCTGGACTGTTCCCATGAGGCACAGGGTCAGACTGATTTGCATATGGCCATGTTTGAACTGGGGTGGTGGAGTGAGCTAAAGAATGATGATGGATTAAACCCAGATCAGTTGACTGGGGGTGAGTGTTTGATTGGCTCAAACGTTCCGTCCATCATCCCCTTTTGTATCGCTTTGTTCGCCTTAAGTTGGCGGGGGTATGCCCAGACGTGGGTCCCTTGCTCACTTTGCCACTGGATTCAAGCAAGCCTGGCTGATGACGGCTGGAATGCCAGAAACCGGTCCTAGGATGCTTGTTTCCGGTCCAGGGAAGACATGGCTTGGCAGTTCGTGCTGGACTGTTCCCATGAGGCACAGGGTCAGACTGATTTGCATATGGCCATGTCTGAACTGGGGTGGTGGAGTGAGCTAAAGAATGATGATGGATTAAACCCAGATCAGTTGACTGGGGGTGAGTGTTTGATTGGCTCAAACGTTCCGTCCATCATCCCCTTTTGTATCGCTTTGTTCGCCCTAAGTTGGCGGGGGTATGCCCAGACGTGGGTCCCTTGCTCACTTTGCCACTGGATTCAAGCAAGCCTGGCTGATGACGGCTGGAATGCCAGAAACCGGTCCTAGGATGCTTGTTTCCGGTCCAGGGAAGACATGGCTTGGCAGTTCGTGCTGGACTGTTCCCATGAGGCACAGGGTCAGACTGATTTGCAGATGGCCATGTCTGAACTGGGGTGGTGGAGTGAGCTAAAGAATGATGATGGATTAAACCCAGATCAGTTGACTGGGGGTGAGTGTTTGATTGGCTCAAACGTTCCGTCCATCATCCCCCTTTTGTATCGCTTTGTTCGCCCTAAGTTGGCGGGGGTATGCCCAGACGTGGGTCCCTTGCTCACTTTGCCACTGGATTCAAGCAAGCCTGGCTGATGACGGCTGGAATGCCAGAAACCGGTCCTAGGATGCTTGTTTCCGGTCCAGGGAAGACATGGCTTGGCAGTTCGTGCTAGACTGTTCCCATGAGGCACAGGGTCAGACTGATTTGCATATGGCCATGTCTGAACTGGGGTGGTGGAGTGAGCTAAAGAATAATGATGGATTAAACCCAGATCAGTTGACTGGGGGTGAATGTTTGATTGGCTCAAACGTTCCGTCCATCATCCCCTTTTGTATCGCTTTGTTCGCCCTAAGTTGGCGGGAGTATGCCCAGACGTGGGTCCCTTGCTCACTTTGCCACTGGATTCAAGCAAGCCTGGCTGATGACGGCTGGAATGCCAGAAACCGGTCCTAGGATGCTTGTTTCCGGTCCAGGGAAGACATGGCTTGGCAGTTCGTGCTGGACTGTTCCCATGAGGCACAGGGTCAGACTGATTTGCATATGGCCATGTCTGAACTGGGGTGGTGGAGTGAGCTAAAGAATGATGATGGATTAAACCCAGATCAGTTGACTGGGGGTGAGTGTTTGATTGGCTCAAACGTTCCGTCCATCATCCCCTTTTGTATCGCTTTGTTCGCCCTAAGTTGGCGGGGGTATGCCCAGACGTGGGTCCCTTGCTCACTTTGCCACTGGATTCAAGCAAGCCTGGCTGATGACGGCTGGAATGCCAGAAACCGGTCCTAGGTTGCTTGTTTCCGGTCCAGGGAAGACATGGCTTGGCAGTTCGTGCTGGACTGTTCCCATGAGGCACAGGGTCAGACTGATTTGCATATGGCCATGTCTGAACTGGGGTGGTGGAGTGAGCTAAAGAATGATGATGGATTAAACCCAGATCAGTTGACTGGGGGTGAGTGTTTGATTGGCTCAAGCGTTCCGTCCATCATCCCCTTTTGTATCGCTTTGTTCGCCCTAAGTTGGCGGGGGTATGCCCAGACGTGGGTCCCTTGCTCACTTTGCCACTGGATTCAAGCAAGCCTGGCTGATGACGGCTGGAATGCCAGAAACCGGTCCTAGGATGCTTGTTTCCGGTCCAGGGAAGACATGGCTTGGCAGTTCGTGCTGTACTGTTCCCATGAGGCACAGGGTCAGACTGATTTGCATATGGCCATGTCTGAACTGGGGTGGTGGAGTGAGCTAAAGAATGATGATGGATTAAACCCAGATCAGTTGACTGGGGGTGAGTGTTTGATTGGCTCAAGCGTTCCGTCCATCATCCCCTTTTGTATCGCTTTGTTCGCCCTAAGTTGGCGGGGGTATACCCAGACGTGGGTCCCTTGCTCACTTTGCCACTGGATTCAAGCAAGCCTGGCTGATGACGGCTGGAATGCCAGAAACCGGTCCTAGGATTCTTGTTTCCGGTCCAGGGAAGACATGGCTTGGCAGTTCGTGCTGGACTGTTCCCATGAGGCACAGGGTCAGACTGATTTGCATATGGCCATGTCTGAACTGGGGTGGTGGAGTGAGCTAAAGAATGATGATGGATTAAACCCAGATCAGTTGACTGGGGGTGAGTGTTTGATTGGCTCAAACGTTCCGTCCATCATCCCCTTTTGTATCGCTTTGTTCGCCATAAGTTGGCGGGGGTATGCTCAGACGTGGGTCCCTTGCTCACTTTGCCACTGGATTCAAGCAAGCCTGGCTGATGACGGCTGGAATGCCAGAAACTGGTCCTAGGATGCTTGTTTCCGGTCCAGGGAAGACATGGCTTGGCAGTTCGTGCTGGACTGTTCCCATGAGGCACAGGGTCAGACTGATTTGCATATGGCCATGTCTGAACTGGGGTGGTGGAGTGAGCTAAAGAATGATGATGGATTAAACCCAGATCAGTTGACTGGGGGTGAGTGTTTGATTGGCTCAAGCGTTCCGTCCATCATCCCCTTTTGTATCGCTTTGTTCGCCCTAAGTTGGCGGGGGTATGCCCAGACGTGGGTCCCTTGCTCACTTTGCCACTGGATTCAAGCAAGCCTGGCTGATGACGGCTGGAATGCCAGAAACCGGTCCTAGGATGTTTGTTTCCGGTCCAGGGAAGACATGGCTTGGCAGTTCGTGCTGGACTGTTCCCATGAGGCACAGGGTCAGACTGATTTGCATATGGCCATGTCTGAACTGGGGTGGTGGAGTGAGCTAAAGAATGATGATGGATTAAACCCAGATCAGTTGACTGGGGGTGAGTGTTTGATTGGCTCAAGCGTTCCGTCCATCATCCCCCTTTTGTATCGCTTTGTTCGCCCTAAGTTGGCGGGGGTATGCCCAGACGTGGGTTCCTTGCTCACTTTGCCACTGGATTCAAGCAAGCCTGGCTGATGACGGCTGGAATGCCAGAAACGGGTCCTAGGATGCTTGTTTCTGGTCCAGGGAAGACATGGCATGGCAGTTCGTGCTGGACTGTTCCCATGAGGCACAGGGTCAGACTGATTTGCATATGGCCATGTCTGAACTGGGGTGGTGGAGTGAGCTAAAGAATGATGATGGATTAAACCCAGATCAGTTGACTGGGGGTGAGTGTTTGATTGGCTCAAACGTTCCGTCCATCATCCCCTTTTGTATCGCTTTGTTCGCCCTAAGTTGGCGGGGGTATGCCCAGACGTGGGTCCCTTGCTCACTTTGCCACTGGATTCAAGCAAGCCTGGCTGATGACGGCTGGAATGCCAGAAACCGGTCCTAGGATGTTTGTTTCCGGTCCAGGGAAGACATGGCTTGGCAGTTCGTGCTGGACTGTTCCCATGAGGCACAGGGTCAGACTGATTTGCATATGGCCATGTCTGAACTGGGGTGGTGGAGTGAGCTAAAGAATGATGATGGATTAAACCCAGATCAGTTGACTGGGGGTGAGTGTTTGATTGGCTCAAGCGTTCCGTCCATCATCCCCTTTTGTATCGCTTTGTTCGCCCTAAGTTGGCGGGGGTATGCCCAGACGTGGGTTCCTTGCTCACTTTGCCACTGGATTCAAGCAAGCCTGGCTGATGACGGCTGGAATGCCAGAAACGGGTCCTAGGATGCTTGTTTCTGGTCCAGGGAAGACATGGCATGGCAGTTCATGCTGGACTGTTCCCATGAGGCACAGGGTCAGACTGATTTGCATATGGCCATGTCTGAACTGGGGTGGTGGAGTGAGCTAAAGAATGATGATGGATTAAACCCAGATCAGTTGACTGGGGGTGAGTGTTTGATTGGCTCAAACGTTCCGTCCATCATCCCCTTTTGTATCGCTTTGTTCGCCCTAAGTTGGCGGGGGTATGCCCAGACGTGGGTCCCTTGCTCACTTTGCCACTGGATTCAAGCAAGCCTGGCTGATGACGGCTGGAATGCCAGAAACCGGTCCTAGGATGCTTGGTTCTGGTCCAGGGAAGACATGGCTTGGCAGTTCGTGCTGGACTGTTCCCATGAGGCACAGGGTCAGACTGATTTGCATATGGCCATGTCTGAACTGGGGTGGTGGAGTGAGCTAAAGAATGATGATGGATTAAACCCAGATCAGTTGACTGGGGGTGAGTGTTTGATTGGCTCAAACGTTCCGTCCATCATCCCCTTTTGTAGGGCGTTTTCAATAAGTATTTATTGAACAGTTGTTATTCTGGTGTAAAATAGATGAGCTGCGACAACCATTAGACAGTAGCAGATATATAGGATCAGAAGCACTATGAAAGTAAATGGATGGTAAAGCTCTACCATCTTGCAGTAATCATGAATACATACAAGTATATAAAATACATGATAATAAAAGGATGCGTACTCCTACGATGCTTCCCTAACTAGATGTACCTAAGTGTACCTAGCATGTGTGTAGGTGTTAAGCCAAGAATCCCTCTAGGGTAAAGTCAACCCCATTACCTGAATTGAGAGACTGTGGGACCCTGTCTTGGTCTCGGGTTGGACACCCAGCGAGGGATATTAGACCACTGCGAGCGTCTGCATGCAGGAAACTCAGCGTCTCGCGTCAGTGTGTCGGCCGGGAAGTCCTGGTCTCCTCTAGCTATCTTAGCAAGATGTGATGTATATATACCCATAGCTCTCCCCGGGGGTTCTATCTCACTGTATTACCTTGTCGGACTTAGGATGACATCAAGAATGAACTTTGTACATAGATATTATTCAGGAGATATTAGTACTGCTGTGCTTCCAAGAATCCTCATGCATAATGTATGAGGGTTTTACCAGGGAAAATCCCGCGTTCTGAATGCAGTGTCGTATCTAGGTAAAAGGTCAGTCCCTAAGAACCGTTATGTATGTAATGTAGGGAAGAATATAGGTTAGAGGTTACGATGTTACCTGAGCCTATATTAGGGTACCTATATGGAATATAACAGTTCCTGTTCCGCACTCGAGCTCTCGGTTGACAGTAGAGCAATTTGACCTATGACCACCAAAACCCATCCTTCTCAATATTTCCCACAGGAACTCCCACCGTAGCGTATCAAAGGCCTTTTCAATATCTAAGGCAACCACCACAACGCGGTGTTCGCTAACAGCCACCGAGTGGAGGACAAGAGACAACCTTCTTTGGTTCATATGCGTTCCCCTCCAAGGTATAAACCAGCACTGATCTTCATGCATTAATGAGGTTACTACTATTCTCAATCTATTGGCCATGACCTTGGCTAGCAATTTAGCATCCACACCCAGCATAGACAAAGGCCTGTACGCCGCAGGATCCTCCGTGTTCCTAGTTTCTGGACTTTTTCACCTCCTGCAAAGTTTCCAGCAGATGTGGGAGCAGAATATCTGCGTATGTGTGAGAAAATTCCACCGGGAGCCAATCCGGGCCTGGCGATCTGTAGCGAGCCATGCCCCGTAGTGCTTTCTGCAGTTCCCCTAGCTGAAGTGCTGCCTCTAATTCCTCTCTTTGGTCGTCTGTGAGTCGTGGGAGGGGAACATCCGAAAGTTACCCCCCTTCTACTGGGACCCCAATTCCCGGGTCCTCACGGTAGGTTTAAGATAGGTGTTTAAACAGCACGGTGTTGACCCCAGTCTGTGTGATGGCCTTGGCTCCATCAGAGCACTGCAACATTAATTTCAACGGGGAGGGGCGCTCGCGTTTTAATAGCCATGCCAATAACCATCCGGATCAGTCACCCTCTCTATGTAGTAATTGTCTACATTCCCTCCGAACTAAGCAGTCCAATCTGTCCCAGATCTCCCCCACCCTACGTTGTGCCTGCAGAAGTGAGTCATTGGGGGGTACCACATCATGCTCTTCACGCTGCACCCTGGCTAACTGATCCTCTGCCTCTGACAATTCCACCTCTAATCGCCTTCTGGTGCATCCCACTCTGGACAAGCAGTCCCCACTAGTAACCACTTTGAAAGCGTCCCACTCTGTACTCCTGGTCTCAGTGGTTGACCAGTTCATGGCGAAGTACCCTGCCACAACATCCCTGAGTTCTTCCCTGAATACTGGATCACGCAACGAAGCTGGTTGTAATCGCCATAGTGGAACCGGTGGTTTAACCCTCTCAGGTCCCCACACCAGCAACACCGGGGCATGTACGACAAAAATCCCTATCACCTCACCACACGCCTCCCGTGAGAGCAGGAAGTGATCAAGTCTACTCTGTACCTCGCGGGCAGGAGTATAACAAGTGTAGCTTCGCTCCCCTACGTGCGTGTCACACCAAATGTCAAAGCAGTGGAGTCTGCTCATCACATCGCCCAAGGCTATTGTTATGTGCGGTTTAGTGTGTAGTTTCGGTGGGTACCTGCCCTAATATGCCATTGAGCACACAATTGAAGTCGCCCGCCCATATCAAGGGTGTCTCAATGTACGGGAGGAGCAGGGTTTCTATATTTTTAAAGAATTCCCCATCATCTATATTAGCGAATATATATTGACCAGGCACACCTCAAGAGAAACATAGGGGCATATTAGCAAGACCCACGTTAAAATTATCGCCGTTTTAGCGGCAGGAAACTGCCGCTAAAACGGCGATAATGGGCTTGATAATATGCGTTATGGAATTCCAATAGAAGCCCAGGTTAGATGTCCTGCACATCTAACCTGGGCTTCTATTGGAATTCTATAGCGCATATTAACAAGCCCATTATCGCCGTTTTAGCGGCAGTTTCCTGCCGCTAAAACGGCGATAATTTGACGTGGGTCTTGCTAATATGCCCCATAATTTTAAGAAATTAGGGAGGGAATATAAAACTCTAATAAAAAGAAGAAATGCTCAGGACAAGCAGCCATTTGGAAGGAAGTCAGATCTGTGGCTATTGAGAACTACTCAAAGATTTGGCTCTTTGTCTCTAAAGTACGCTGTGATGAAGCAAACAAGCAAGAGCATTATGAATTCTGACGTGGATAGTGCATTTCAGATAATTGTGGTTAAAGCAACACTGTAGTAAGGTCCACTAGCGACACTTCAACATGTCAGGATAAAATCAGTGTTGAAAACTGAAAAGCCAAGTTCTGCTCTAATAATCCTCTGCCCTGAGACAGAGCAAGCCATATTATGCCAGAAAGCCAATAAAGCCAAGAGACTAGGGGGCATATTAGCAAGACCCACGTTAAAATTATCGCCGTTTTAGCGGCAGGAAACTGCCGCTAAAACGGCGATAATGGGCTTGCTAATATGCGTTATAAAATTCAATAGAAGCCCAGGTTAGATGTGCAGGACATCTAACCTGGGCTTCTATTGAATTCCATAACGCATATTAGCAAGCCCATTATCACCGTTTTAGCGGCAGTTTCCTGCCGCTAAAACGGCGATAATTTTAACGTGGGTCTTGCTAATATGCCCCTAGATTTTGTATCTGTTAATGTGTTTCGTGCCAATACTAAGCTGTGGGCTGAAGTTTTAACAAAAACATTTGCGTCCCTTTTGTCGACTAATTCCATCCCAGCATCGTGGCACAAGAAGGGCAGCAGAGTGGGTGCAATTAAATGTAGGCCAATATCACTTTTATATGTTGTGGGCAAAGTTTTTGGCCGTGTGCTGCTCAATAGGTTGCAGAACTAGTTTGACAAAGGTACTATTCCTAAAGAGGCACAAGCTGGCTTCCGCAAAGGAATTGGAACTATTGATCAGACAATGTGACTATACATTATCCGTGTTAAATACACTGAAATAAAATATTTGTTTTCATTGATCTGAATTTGACATTTGATCTAGTGAATAGATTTAAACTATGGCACGGTTAAGACAAGCTGGGAATCGACAGGGCACTGTTGCAGATGGTCGAAGCACTACAAATGGGAACTAAAGTTTATATCCGATATGGTGCATTTGGGGGAATGTAGTAACAATTCCCTATTTCCTCGAGTGTATATCAAGTATGTGTTTTAGCATCACTTTAATCTTCTTTTTAATGGTGTTGGAAAACATCTTGATAAGAACAATTTTGATATACCGCTGTAAAGTGAAAGACCTGATCATTAGCTCTGCTAAACCTGAGGTAATGGTACTGAATGAAGCCAGCTCCTTCTGTGAGAAAGCTCACTGAAGGAAACAGCCAAGAACTCGAGTGTGTATCAAGCTTGGATTATTTTGGCATCCATTTTAACCATAAATTAGATCGTCATGCCCAAAACAAACAACTAATGCTGTACTGCGTCTTAAACGTAAAATTGGGACTCAGCCACTCAGGGGCAGATTTACAAGCCCCTTGCGCCACTTTTGCGTCACTTTTATCATGGGAAAAGTGACGCAAAAGTGGCGTAAGGGGCTTGTAAATCTGCCCCTCAGTGTGTAGGCAGAGAGCAGTGTGTGCAGCAGTCTACAGCGCTGAAACTTGGGGCTCTATGAAGACTAGGGATTTGCAAAGAATGGAAAATGGCTTTCTAAGACCATTACTAATGTTGGGGCCTGGTACTCCGTCAGTTTCCTTGTATATGGAGGCAGGCCTTAAACCCATTTTGGACACTATTGCAGTAAGCCCTGTACTGCATTGGCTAGGACTGAACAGGAACCGCTATCGGGAAATACATTTAACAAGCATTGGCATAGCCAATAGGTCTCGCTTTTGGGACCTTACAAGTGTTTAGCCATGCAACAGTTGATGTTGTTGCACAAAGGATATTGTGCTGCATAACTATACTTATAAGGTCCCAAAAGCGAGACCTATTGGCTATGCCAATGCTTGTTAATAAGTGCAAACTGTTAGAGTCCTGTAGTGCTATGAAAAGAACTCCTGGAAAGGGAGGTTCACACTCCTCGTGGACTCTAGCACTTAAAAAAACTAAAGGATGACACTCTCGCTGCTGAACGAGCACAGTATGTGGCTATCGAGAGGAATCGCTTGATGCGCATTGTTGCACCATCTTTGCCATGGACCACCAGCAGCTCTTCCTAGGTGAGGGTCAGTATAGTGTCTGTGCCACTGGAAGTGCAGGCACTTAACTGACTCCAATGAGGAAAACGAGGAAATTCTTCGCTTTGACAGAGTAAAACTGCAGCTCATCTATTGATCATCTTGGAGACAAGATAGGATGAGTGAGGGTCTTTGGTGCTCGGGTCCAAGTATTGTGTGGCTGGATTCTTTATGAATGGACTGGTGTGGTGCAGTGGGTTATTTATGAATGGACTGATGTTGCATGGCTGGATTGTTTATGAATTGACTGGTGTTGCTTGGCTGGATTGTTTATGAATTGACTGGTGTTGCAGGGCTGAATTCCTTATGAATGGACTGGTGTTGTGTGGCTGGATTCTTTTGAATGGACTGCTGTTGCGTGGCTGGATTTTTTGAATGGACTGCTGTTGCATGGCTGGATTGTTTATGAATGGACTGGTGTTGTGTGACTGTATTCTTTATGAATGGACTGGTGTTGCGTGGCTGGATTCTTTTGAATGGACTGCTGTTGCGTGGCTGGATTCTTTATGAATGGACTGGTGTTGTGTGGCTGGATTCTTTATGAATGGACTGGTGTGTGGCTGGATTCTTTATGAATGGACTGGTGCTGCGTGGCTGGATTCTTTTGAATGGACTGCTGTTGCGTGGCTGGATTCTTTATGAATTGACTGGTGTTGCGTGGCTGGATTCTTTATGAATGGACTGATGTTGCATGGCTGGATTCTTTATGAATGGACTGCTGTTGTGTGGCTGGATTCTTTATGAAAGGACTGGTGTGTGGCTGGATTCTTTATGGATGGACTGGTGTTGCGTGGCTGGATTCTTTTGAATGGACTGCTGTTGCGTGGCTGGATTCTTTATGAATTGACTGGTGTTGCGTGGCTGGATTCTTTATGAATGAACTGATGTTGCATGGCTGGATTCTTTATGAATGGACTGGTGTTGTGTGGCTGGATTCTTTATGAATGGACTGGTGTTGCATGGCTGGATTCTTTTGAATGGACTGCTGTTGCGTGGCTGGATTCTTTATGATTTGACTGGTGTTGCGTGGCTAGATTCTTTATGAATGGACTGGTGTTGCGTGGCTGGATTCTTTATGAATGGACTGATGTTGCGTGGCTGGATTCTTTATGAATGGACTGGTGTTGCGTGGCTGGATTCTTTATGAATGGACTGGTGTTGCATGGCTGGATTCTTTTGAATGGACTGCTGTTGCGTGGCTGGATTCTTTTTTAATGGACTGGTGTTGTGTGGCTGGATTCTTTATGAATGGACTGGTATGTGGTGTGCATGGATTCTTTTGAATGGACTGGTGTTGCATGGCTGGATTCTTTTTGAATGGACTGGTGTTGCATGGCTGGATTCTTTTTTGAATGGACTGGTGTTGCATGGCTGGTTTTTTTTTTAATGGATTGGTGTTGCATGGCTGGATTCTTTATGAATGGACTCGTGTTGTGTGGCTGAATTCTTTATGAATGGACTCGTGTTGTATGGCTGGATTCTATATGAATAGACTGGTGTGTGGTGTGACTGGATTATTTTGAATGGACCGCTGTTGCATAGCTGGATTATTTTGAATGGACTGGTATGTGGTGTGCCTGGATTCTTTTGAATGGACTGGTGTGTGGCTTGATTTTTTTTTTTTTAATGGACCGGTATTGCATGGTTGGATTTTTTATAAATTGACTCGTGTTGCATGGCTGGATTCCTTATGAATAGACTTGTGTTGCGAGGCTGGATTCTTTTGAATGGACTCCTGTTAGATGGCTGGATTCTTTTTGAATGGACTGGTGTGACGTGGCTGGATTCTTTGTGAGAGGACTGGTGTTGTGTGGCTGGATTCATTTTGAATGGTCCGGTGTTGCATGGCTGGGTTCCTAAAGAATGGGCTGGTGTTGCATGGCTGGGTTCATTTTGAATCGATTGGTGCTGTGTGGCTGGATTCCTTATGAATGGACTGGTGTTGCATGGCTGGATTCCTTTTGAATGGACTGGTGTTGCATGGCTGGATGCGTTTCGAATGTGTTGGTGTTGCATGGCTAGATTCCTTTTGAATGGACTGGTCTTGCATGGCTGGATGCGTTTCGAATGTACAGGTGTTGCATGGCCGGGTTCCCTATGGATGGACTGGTGTTGCGTGGTAGGATACTTTGTGAATGAACTCGTTTCTGCTTCAGTGCAGCGACCAGCAAGAAGGCATTATCCAAGGTTGGGGTACTGTAATGTTCTAGACAAGGATACCTCTGTGCAGTTCCCAGAAGGCATATTCAAGATGGCCCCTCACCGGGCCCTCCTTGCGAGTTGTGCAGAATCTGGTCTCCTAGTCTGACCTGGAGGTGAGAGGGTGCCTTGTGCTGATAACCCCTGGGTTATCTGTGACTGCTCTTCTCAATCCATGCTGGAGTCTGCAAGTTTATTGGTGGTGTTAATCAGTGAAGCATAATCTGCGTATTTCAAACAGATGTGACCTTCTCCTGCTTTTTGACTACATACTATATGACCTGATTTCCACCTAAGCTCCCAAGTTCAGACCGTGCACTTGCCGCAACAATTCTGAAAAGTGGCTGTTTCCAGGAGTCTGCTGTTCGTTGTACAGTAGCATTGGGTGTTGGGGGAGGGGGAGAGCTAGGGAGGAGAAAGAGAAGTCCTTGAATGTGAACATTTAAAATGAAGTACTATGACGTAAAATTGATCTCTTTCCAGGTGCCCCTGATACAAACGATTTTGATACCTATTATTTTTTATTTGAATTTGAGGCGCATCGTCACGTTTGTATTTACTGCAGAGAGGTTTGTCCTTTTTAATCCCGTGTTTGGTGTTGGGTGTTTGTAAACTGAAAACCTCACAAACACAAGTGTGGATTGGAAGTGCTAAGAAGACAAACGTCTTCAGGCTAGTAGCTGTCATATGAATGTGTATTATTGTACTCTGCTCGAGGCGTTAACAGAAACACAGCAACTGATGACGCTAACCACTCTTCATTTCCTATCCTGCAATTCTGGCCTGAGATGAAAGCGACCTTATATAAAGTAGTTCTGGGCCAATCAACTCCTATTTATGCCTGACAGCGTGTATTCCATAAGGCTACTAACATAACTCTCACCTCGTCCCATGCCTAATAAATATCCCTGCTTCACAATCTCACTGAATTTAAAGAGGCCGTAAAGAGTAGTTCGCAGAAGCATTCTGATTGGCTGCACCAGGTATCCCTCCCTCTCCATGCAGAGTTCTGATATGGAAACCTATTCCGTCACTGGCCCTGATCTTCTGTCTACCTTTACCTGAATGAATCCATACATGTTCGAGCACAGCAGGCCAGAGGTCTCTTTCACTGTTTGTTGGGGGTGGGAGGAGGGTAGAAACCTCCCCCACACGGGCTTCTGTTTGTTTGTATGTGAATATATGACGCTGTGCACGAGCACCGTTTGAAGGAACATCAGCCTTCAGTGCAGCCATATGTTTTCTGTATGGAAGGGGTGATGGGAGACTGTGGGGGGAGGCGCGGGAGTTATGATGGGAGACTGCAGCAGTGTGCGTAACTGTCACTACTGTTCGTGCGCTATAGAAACCGGGTGAAAACAGCAGTAAATATTGTGCTATGCGGACGAAAAGACAATCTTTAAACAAGCACGGAAACACAAGTGCGGCCCGCGCCGTGAAAGTGAAACAGTACTCAGGGTGGAGGGGTGGGGGGGAGTGCGATTCACTTGTGGGAGCGAGCAGCGCCAGGAGCGATAATTGCTACCATATGGCGCCAGCTGCTCGCTCCCGCAAGTGAATCGCCAAACGTGCACGCGTTGCCATTGAAGGCAATGGAACGCGTGCACGTTTTTGGCTGAAAAGCCGAATCGATTGTAAAAGGTCTTTTTACCTATGCAGCGCATGCGCGCTGCGTAGGCGAGACCTAAAAACGATAACTGGAGATTCCCCAAGGGAAGGGCTGACAGTAACGCTTGTTGGGCGGCACATGATAAAACTAATCTTACTAACTTAAAATTTGGTCTCTCTTGGAATAACCCTGCAACGCTCTGCTCGGATGCGATCAAAGTAGTAGGAGGAATATTGGTCACCTAAGCAAGAAAGAATAGAGACTTCAAAGTCAGCATTAATAGCTTCTAATTATCTTTTAATAAAGCAAGTACCTGGGCTCGAGCCTTTTCTTGACTGCATTCAGCATGAGGCACGTCACACTTCATATGTTAAATTTACATTAGGCGCCGTTCCGATTGCAGTTTATATTTCAAAGTACAACAGAGACCCTGTGAGTAATAGGCTTCATAACCTGTGAACACAGGCGAGACATAATAATGCACATTATGCTTCTTTGCACAAAGACAAGTGCTAGTTGTGATGATCGGGGGGGGCCTCCCTCCCGACACTGTGGCTCGTGCTAGGCCTAATTAGCGCGCTGTGCAAATAAGACACACACACTCGGTATGCTCGTGTGGCGCGGACTGCCTCGCGGCTCCGCCCATATTTATTTTATACACGTGCTCACGCCGTCCGGCATGAGCGCAGGGGCGGTGATTACTTAGCGCGCGCCAGCGATAAACGCTGGTGCGCTAACCGTCACATCCCATCTCAACTCAGTCCTTGACTGGATCTCAAGAGTCTCACTTACTTGGCAGGCAAAGTCTCTCAGGCGAGTGCTCGGCGGAGGATTTCCCCTTAGGGCGTACCTGGCAGGGCCCCGGCCGATGGTGGGGGCAGGGACCAGTGTGCTGGGTCCTGGAGGCAGGCTGGGGGTTTCAACGGGGGCTTCCGGACTTGCCGGTATCGGGATCACCTCAGGATGGTGGTCGTCAGCTGCTTGGGGTTCACCTGGCCTGGCCTCAGGCTCCTCTGCGTGGTCTGCGACAGCAGGGGTGGGGTGGGGTCTGTCCACCCGTTTGAACCATGAGATGTTGCGGGTTACTGTTTCTCCTGCTTTCTCGACCGTCACCATGGTCCCTTGTGTGTTGGTCACTGTCCAGTACCCTTGTTCATACCTGGTCCGGAATTTCCCTCCGGGTTTCCTGTCCTTCATGATGACAGTGTCTCCTTGCTGTAATTGGCGAAATGCAGCTCTTCGAGCTTGGCTGGCAGTGTTGTTGCGCTGTTCCCTTCTCCGGAAGGTGCCTCTCTCGTCAAATGGGGGGGAGACCACCCGGGCGCGGTGGGGAGGCCGTCTCGGCGGGTGCCGTGAAATATTAGCGCCCAGGGCGCTTGGCGTGTTGAGCAGTGCGGCGTGCTTCGGTACTCCCGCAGGAACCTTTGCAGCTCATGTTCTGGGTTACTTTGCTCTGCCAAGGCGATGCAGAGGGTTTTGTTTATTGTCCTCATGAGGCGTTCAATCTCCCCATTGGCTTGTGGCCATTGGGTGCCGGATGCCGTGGTGGTGCATGAACTCACGGAACTCGTGTCCTTGAAATGGGGGCCCATTGTCACTGCGGAGTTCATCTGGACATCCGAACAGGCCGAATATTTTCTCTAGAGCTGGGCTGACATGCAGGAAGGCAGTTGACTGTACAACTTCAACTACTGGGTACTTTGAGTAGCTGTCAATGAGAGCTAACGTGACACGTCCGTCAGGGAAGCTCCCAAAATCCACGCTTACTTTCTCCCATGGTTGTTGGCCGTGCTCCTTGGTGAGTATGGGTGCTGGTCATTCTGGACCACTCGTTAGTTGGCAGGATGGGCACCTCCGGACTGTCTCTTCTACTTGAGTGTCCATCCCTGGGAACCAGACCTTCTCTCTCATGCGAGCTTTCATTTTCTCGACTCCTTCATGTCCCCCGTGGGCGAGTTGCGTTGCCCGCACCTGTAGGGATGCCGGGATGACGATACGAGGTCCTCTGAAGAGAATACCCCCCTGGGTGAGGCTTAGTTCGTTTCGGACTCTCCACATGTTCATCAATCTCTCTTTCTCGGGGCTTGATCACGTGTTTGCAGCTTGTAGAAATTGGCGCCACAGCCCACCTTGGATGGTTTCCCGGACTTTGATTATAACTGTGTCTTGCTCCGCGGCGGTAACCACTTCTTCGAGCATCAGTGCCCGGGGACACGTCAGTGTCGCGATCCTGTCTAGGTGTGCCTCCGCGTCATTGTTGCTGGGTTCTTCGTTGTTTTCTCCTGTTGTGTCTGGGTGTCGGGACAGGAAATCGGCTGGGTTCTTGGCGCCGGGCCGGTATACGACGTCTATGTCGTAGTGCTGGAGCCGATGGCCCACCTTTCAATGCGTGGTGGCGGGTGGGGCGCTGAGCCTTTGAAAAGCGGCACTAGTGGTTGGTGATCCGTGACCACAGTGAAAGGGTGTCCGCATATGTATAGGTGGAAATGCATGCACCCCCATCGGATGGCCAGGGCCTCTCTCTCGATTTGAGAGTATCGCTTTTCAGTCAGGGATAGCGCTTTGCTGGCATACGCTAAGGCAGCCCATCGTCCTGGCTCTTGTTCCTGGGTGAGGACGGCCCCTAAGCCTACGGGGCTGGCGTCTACTAATATTTCCGTCTTCTTTGCCGGATCGAAATATACCAGCGTGGTATGGTCAAGGAGGGCTTTCTTGACAGCTTGGAACGCTGTCTCTTCAGCCGGACCCCACTGCCACATAGTGTCTGCCCTGGTGAGATTTCGGAGAGGCTCTGCAAGAGTTGCTAGGTCTGGAATGAAACGTCCACAGTACGTGGCCATTCCCAGGAAGCTGCGTACTTCCGCCACAGATAGTGGGGCAGCTGCAGTCTTGATCGCTTGGGATTTCCGTGGGTCGACCTGTATGCCTTCTTGGGTGAAAGTGTATCCGGAGAATTCGATCTTTTGTTGGAACAGCAGACACTTCTCTCTGTGGAGGGTGACGCCGTGTTCTAGGAGTCTCTTTAGCGTGGCTCTCACGTGCCGGCAGTGTTCTTCCGCTGTCTTGGAGTGGATGAGTATGTCGTCACTTACGTTGAGGACGCCAGGTAGTCCTACCAGGATTTCTTTGACAGCGTTCTGGAATATTTCCGCGGCCGAGGATATTCCGAAATTCAGCCGTTTGTACCTCCAGAGACCTAGGTGTGTGCTGAACGTTGTGATGTATCGGCTGTCTTTGGCAAGGGCTAGTTGGTGATAGCCCGCGTTCAGGTCCAGCTTCGAAAACCATCTGGATCCATTCAGGTCAGCCATGATGTCATCCATGGTCGGCGTTATGTGGCGCTCACGCCGAATGGCCTTGTTGGGAAGGTGCATGTCAATGCAGAGTCTGATCTTCCCTGGCTGGCGAGGTTTTTCTGCGATTACCATGGGTGATACCCACGGCGTGGGCCCGGACACTTTCTCTATGACTCTTTGGTCTTCGAGTTTCTGCAATTCTTCCTCTACCAGAGGCCGTAGGTGGAACGGGATTCTTCGGTGTCGTAGGGCTGTTGGCGGGACGGTAGGGTCTATGTGCAGACGGTTGGGGGCTCTCTTTATCTTCCCTAGTCCTTTGAATAGGTCTTCGAACTGGCTCAGTAGTTCTTCCGTCTGGTCTGCTTGTATCCTTTTAGCAAACATCACCAGACCCAGGTCTTCAGCGGCATGGCTGCTGAGCAGTGTGTCCACTTCCTGGTTGATGACATGAATGTCAATGGTGATCTCGACATCTTCTGATCGTACTGGCACGGTCATTTTACCTCAGAGGGGTAGTGGCAAGTTGCTTCCATACGCAAAGATCTGTGCCTTCGACGGTCTCAGCTCTGGCCTGGGTCTTAACTTGTTGTACTGCTGGATTCCCATTACCGTTACTGAGGCACCGGTGTCGATTACCGCGTTGATGTCTGTCCCTGCAACCTGTACTGTGCAGCGAGGTTGGGGTCGCCTCCTGCTCTTCAGGGCCCGGGTAAACGAGATCAGGTATGTCTCTCCTTCATCCTCTGACATGGACTCGTCTTCTTGGTAGGTTGTCGGTTCCTTCTTCTTCCCTCCGGGGTGTGATGCAAGCAAGACTTGTGATAGGTGCCTGACCATCTTCCTCATGTGTTTCGGTTTGTGCCCTTCTCTGCGCTGCGTTTTCTTTCTGCATACTGACGCGAAGTGGTTCGCGATCCCGCAGTTGGTGCAGGTTTTTCCTTGTGCCGGGCATGCCTGTGCGGGATGGTCTTCATACCCACAGTACCCACATTGGTTCTTTGGGGGTTGCGGTTGGCGATCACGAGGTCTGTAGGTCCTGTCTCGTGTCCTGACTGCGTCGGCCTTCTCCGTTTTGACCGCGAAGCCTTTTTCCGCCCCTCGCGCTAGTGCCATGTCCATTTCCTCTGCTTGCGCCGCCGACAGATCATGGGATCGCGCCAGTACAAGGATGTCATTCATCAGGATGTTCGGTTGCCTGAGTATGAGGCCACGTAGAACTTTGCTGCGAATTCCAAGGATCAACTGGGCTCTGATTTCCTCTGCGGCCCTGTCTCCCACGAGGTGGGTGGCAGCTAGTTCCCTGAGTCGTGCGTGAAAAGCGTCTTCTGACTCGCCCTCTCTCTGCTTGGCCTGCCTGAGCTTAAAGTGTTCGAAGTCCGGGTTCATTTGCGGGTCGAAGTGGGCATTCAGGGCTGTGACGGCTGCCGCGTAGTCGTCAGGGAGTCCTGTGTTCGGTAGATGCTTGAACAGAAGGTAGATTTCCTCTCCCGCATAGTGGAGTAGTAACGAGCGTTTCACTGCGCCATCCTTCTCCCTCGTGGCGATGAAGTAATTCTCCAGGCGACCTAGCCAGGTCTGCCATCGCGGCGCAGCTGTGTAGGGGCCTGCCGACTCACTGAATGGAGGCAGGACTCCTGAGGGCGGGTGGTGGGGAGCTGCTGGCGCAGGGGCCTGGGCGGCGTTGTCCTGATCCCCCATTGCGCCTAATGTAGGTGCAGAGAAGTAGCTTGGCAAGGATGCTGGTGTCTTGTGGTGGGCCTAGGCACTCACCGGGCTGGCATGGGCCAGTGTTGGGTCCTTTGGCTCTTCCTGGGTGTCCACGATTCACCCCCTCGTAGTGTGGGGCCGGAGACCTCTTTGGCAGGTGTGCCTGGCAGGGAGCAGCTGTGCCTGAAGCTGTGGCCAGGGGGGGGCTGCTCGAGAAAGGCTGAGGCAGAGCAGGGTGTATGCTTGTTACCCTCCGTAGCAGGGCAGAAACAGCGTGTGCTGCCCTCTGGAGCAGGGCAGGAGCAGCGTGTGTTGCTCCCCGCCCTCGTCGCCAATGTGATGATCGGGGGGGCCCTCCCTCCCGACACTGAGGCTCGCGCTAGGCCTAATTAGCGCGCCATGCAAATAAGACACACACACTCGGTATGCTCGTTTGGCTGCCTCGCGGCTCCGCCCATATTTATTTTATACACGCGCTCACGCCGTCCGTCGTGAGCGCAGGGGCGGTGATTACTTAGCACGCGCCAGCGATAAACGCTGGTGCGCTAACCGTCACACCAGTCACTGTAAATGTTGAGTTCCTTTATTCAAATCCTTTTGTGTAACATCGTGAACTGATGCTTTAGCCTTTTTGCTACAGAACAGATAAGGTTGCAATATGTCTGTAGCAAATTATATCTGGCTCGAAGGCAGTAATCAGCGGCAGCCGCTCTATTGGAGCGGAGGAGCGCCACCCCCCACACCCCCCAAGCAAATAAAATGATAATAAACGGTTTTTAAATCCGTTTTATTGTCGTTTTATTTTAATCCCCTGGACCCGCCCCCAGGACTCTGACGAGTCTTGGGGGCGGGTCAATGGGATGACTGCTGGTGGGGGAGTGAGGCACTCCCTTCACTGTGCATGAGGTGTTTAGCCGGCCGTCTCAGGGAGTGAAGCTCTCTCCAGCCCCAGCTGCGTTGCTGGGGCTGGAGAGAGCAAGTACAGGCTCCCAGTCTGCCTGGGAGCGCAAGTTGCAGGCGCTCAGGCCAATTCTGAAGCTGCTTTCCTGCAGCAGCAGGATTGGCCCTAGTGCATTCTGGGATCCTGTGCCCAGAACCAGAAAGAGCGCGATGCGGCGGGAGATGGCGGCGGCTAAGTAAGTTTTATTCTTTTTCTTTTCTTTTTAAATTTTATCCCCCGATCCCACCACCCCACTCACCCCTCCTCTGGCCCGGCCTGCCCCGCCTCTTTGGTAGGGGATGGGCCGCTACTGGCAGTAATACGACTGAAGTTGAGGCAACTGCCATGTTTGCTATGATCATTGAATTTGATTTATTTGCAAGTATCTCACAGTAATACTCAAGGCATTTCATTTAAAAAAAAATCTTTATGTATGTATTGTAGGAATGGCTTGTGTTTTTATTATTATCTACTTGCTATTTTAAATTTGTCTTTGCTATTATATTGTCAGTGCTACTGCTGAAAACATTAAAGTTATTCATTCATTGATTTGTTCATTCGACATTATTAAAGGAGAATTAGGATCATACCTTACATAGGGCACTTCTTTTTAAACCGCTTTGATGAATGTGAGCAGAGTCCTGACTAACTTGTAATTGGTAATCCCGCATATATGTGGAGCTAAGTATAGTAAATATATACTTCCCTATGTATACTTGTCGATATTTTGGTTTTCAATATTTTTGTTGCAATAGTCTTGCAGCATGATAGTTAGTGCACGTTGTTGCAGTATCATGTAAGTCAAACAAATGTCTGTGTTAACAATTGTACTCACACGTTTTTGTATGAACTCTGATGTTAAAATATGATACATGGAACCAAACAACTAATATATAAAACATAAACAGAAGGTTGGTAGGCCTGTAGTTCAGTGTTTGATTGTTATTGAGTATGCTATTGTATACAGGCAAGCCTCATGGGATCCCTTGGTATGACACATATGGGCAGTGGCCAAGAAGACACAATAATTCAAATTTGAAGTTGATCAAGTTCCAATTGGGAGGATAATGTAATGGAGTCCACTCTATGATAGTTAACTAGCTCATTCATCGCTCTCCCCATTCATCTCCTAGGCAGGCCATGATAAACAAGGACAAGGATGGCCCATGAAAGGCTCTTTCAGGGCACTTGAAACATTGAAAAATGAAATGAATGCCTTGCTTAATAGGATTAGAAAACTAAATTGAATACAAAGTTCGAACCTGACAAGCTTGAATGAGGCACTACACAAATTCAATGCTACGGGCAAACAGGTTTAATGGGAGATCTCAAAACTTCAGATTCACTCTGTGGTGAATTCTGAAATGTTTAAAACCCAGAAATGACACTGTCAAATGTTGGTAGAATGAAACTATCTTTTGGAGAACAAAGTAGAGATCATACAGACAGTTGGTTTCCTACTAGAAATGGATGGTAATAGCTTGATGAACATTTATTAGAGAATGCCTTTCGGAGCCTTTGGCACCTGACTAGTTTTCACTGTATTCAGAATCTCCAGATGCTTCTGGATAAAGGCAAAAAATATAGCTCCAAGAAAAGGTCAGGCTGAAGCTGGTTTACTGTTATGATGCACATGCAGGGCACTGTAGAAAGGAAGTTGATCATCGAGATGGCTAGAGTGAGGTGTCTGCTGTTTTTCAAACAATATCAGATTCTCCTAATCACAGATATTAGTCGGGAAATGGAACAGAAATGCAAGAAGATAGAACACAGTGGTTTGAAGTCCACCAGTCATGTCAATACTGAAAAGCAGTTGAGGGTTGTGAGAAAAACAAGGCCCCCTTTGCATGGTCACCCCCATTGTTTGCTTATCTTTATTGCTATTTTTTACTCTGTGCACTTGTACACTGCTAGTTCATGTGCTCTGACCCCTAAAACATGGTTAATTTGGTTTATCCTAAACGGGAGGACCCCATCAGATAAAGATGGGAAGGTCACCTTCAATCAGCAGGGTGGGGCTAGTTGCATAGATTATATATTGATGGATGTTAGGTCGTGGCCACAAGTAATTGACATGGAGGTGTTTTTTGGGCTGGACAGTGACCGCAATGACTTGAACCTCTCCTTGAGCTCGCTGGGCTCTAGTATTCCACCACATGACCTAGAACCCATTGATAGGAGGCTTTTGCCAACCAGCAATCAGTGCAGGCTGAGATGGAGTGTTATTGCTGCCACTCCAAGTATGCAGGCCCAGCTGTATTAGGTCACTGTGATAGCTTTATAACCCGCAGTCCTTGCCCTGGGAGGGAGTTCACTTGCAGTGTCCTCATGGGAGGACCTTACTGACATCCATAATTCCTTGTTCTGCTGTCACAAGGCCCATGGGGACATTGCCGTCTTCTCTAAGTTAGCATAAGCACGCTGCAGCTTGCCCGCTGCTTTGTGCATGTTACTATGAAATGAAATTTGTACTTGTAAAGCGCACTGTTACCCTAGGGTGTCCTGGCGCTGTACGCATACCGCTGTGGAACCCTTCCTGTCTTTTCCCTGTGAAATGTCCACTCCTGGGCACCCCCAAGGTGAAGCCAGGCATCCCAGCGCTGGTGGGGCCATTGTGGAGATTAAGCAAGCTATTGCCCAGAGTTGCAGAGTGGGACCCATGATTAGAATAGGCACCGAGGCAAGAATTATCAGGTCCGAGGAAATTGAGCCCAGGACCCGCCGAGGCGGGAATTGAACCCTGGTCCCAGGCCAGATCTCTGCATCAGGGTCTGCCGCTCTAACCATTGAGCCACACTTCTACACAACTTTATTTTTGCAATAATTTCTATGGCTGTTTTCACATGAGAACTCTTTGCTGTGTTCACACTCTGCAGGTTCCTGGGATTTAGACTGAACATTGTGAGCAAGGTCGAACAACAATGCCCCTTGTTATTTTGTTCTGGCCAGGCCTTAGCCCTTAGACAAAACATACTGATGCAGCTGTTGTTTGGACAACGTACTTTGGTTTCATTGGAATACACGAATAGGTGGCGCACACTTGGAGAGGGACCTTTCCAGGGAGAAGAGGCAGACACCACTTATGATGTAGATCTGCCATCTACAGGCTAAGATATGGGGTCTGCTGACAAAGCCCAGAGATCTTCTAATATATAATAATACTGCTTCTTAGCAAGGGGAGGGGGATTAGGCTCTATTGTCTTTTCATGATGACATCTCTCGTCATGATTTATGGACTAGCTGCTATGCTGACTGTATTTGTATTATGCATTTTCCTGCTTGTTGTGGCACGTATACAGCATGTTAGGGCATGTTAGTTGAAATAAATATTTTAAACTGTTTTGTGTCTCTGTCAGATCTTATTGTAGACAAGTACAAGAGTGCGAGCGAAAGGGTGTGTCCTGTTACCGTGATTCCTGAGAGATCTGGGAGTGTTGTGTTCTGGGGTGTCTAATCACTTGTTTCTCTGTGAGTGAGTAGGAGAGCAAGTGAGACACTATAGCTAGTCGGTCCTGGGCTCATGGGTACTAAGGTGGTAGGATGACTCAGTCCCTATACACCAAGGTCCCATAATCCTGCGCATAGTTCTGTTTTTGGGCAGAATCCCTGCAACACTCCATAAAGGAGCTTTTTTTGGTAGAATCAAGGACTCTCCAAAAATGGGCTCATGCAGCCAAATGGTTTACCAAGGCATCTTGGTTAGCCAGGCGGACCCTGATGGCTCCTATCAAGTGGGGGGGGGGGCAGAGCTACAACCCAGGAAGCACGAGCTTCCTCTAAAGCTGTACTGGGTAGAACCAAACAAGATCATGAGATGGCTAGATGAGAGACATTACTGGCTGTAACTAAGGGGAAAGACCATTGCTCCTGGCAAATAGAGGCTAATAAGGGTCTAGACTCCATAGCCCCACTGTGTAGTAATATAACATATGCCGCTTGGGTTGAAATTTTTTTCTGGCCTGTACATGCAAGATGTGGGAATGAATGAGCCAGACTTGTCACCAACCGTTGGCCCTATACTGAGACCGGTTAGCACGGCACATGAGGTTGGGACCTTGGCCCAACATGCAGCAGCCCGGGCTATGCAAGGGGAATGGAAAAAGGAGTACCAATAATCTAGAGCTTCGCCTGCATTTGCCCCATCCCATTAGATTGATTGTGTTCCCAGTCCTAACACCGAGAGTGAAGTTGCTGCGCCAATTGATTGGATTTCACCAGTGAAAGAACCAGGGCTCAATAGGGTACCTGGGGACATGTTTAAAGCCGAGAAGGAGATTTGTTGCCCTTATTTTGCCCTTTTGTTCAATCGTATCATGAATGGGCTTACCATGCCGCGGACTTGGACAGGGGCTGAAATCGTCCCAATCTATAAGAAGGGCTTTAGGTCTGTCCCGTCGAATTACCGCCCTATCAGTCTTATTGACAGCTCATAGAAGCTCTTTAGTCGAATTCTGTTGAGCAGACTACAAGCTTGGATTGAGGATGTAGGAGTGTTGACTCCTCTCCAGGCTGGAGGTCAACCTTAAGAAACAAAATATATGATATTGAATCCCTGCCAGACGGCTAGGTCGCACCCAGTCCATAATAGCTCTCCACTGGAGAGGGCTCGTACCTTTGAATACCTAAGGTTCACCCTCAATGAGCATTTTTGTTGGTCACCCCAGATCCAAAAGTGTAAACTTAGATTAAAACATTATACTGGTGGTATCCTGAGAACCTTGAAGGGGTCTGGATTTCGTCTGCATTGCAAATTTATAACTTGCAAGCTCTTCGGTGGTCTCTATATGGTGGGGAACTTTGGGGGCACAACAATGTCAATGATATGGATTGACGTAAAATTGTTGTCTCAGACGCCTCACCAATCTTACTGCCAGCACTCCACCAGTGCCACTCCAATTACATCTTGGTATTCAACCTCTTGCCCTCAGAGTACAACTTAGACCTCTGCTATATTGGAGGAGGCTTTGGTCCTCAGAGGACTTATTGCCCTTTCGGCTCGGGCTGGAAGAAATCTTAAAACTCCTGAGGGCAATTAGGATCCCATGGTTGGGGTACATTAGGCACTGTCTTGAAGAAATTGGGAGTGGAAATATGTGGGCCCCATCCGGAAACATTTTGTGACATTTCCAAGTTCATGCGTATGGTGTTGTATTGGAGACATGCAGATGCTAGACCACACAGGGTTGGGGGTAGGTACCCTGATCTCGTCTTTTCTGGAATTTAAAGACACCTATTGTCTGGAAGAGTGTATGGATACAATTGAGCCCCCAGCTGCCAGATCTCTGACTATTAAGGTCCACATCGGGACCTTGCATGTTCAATCATTTATTGCAGGAGCGGCCCATACAGATAAGAGTGGTGGGGTGGGGTGGGGGAGGACTCGACAGAGACAAGGGAAAATTAAATAAATAATTAATTTTCCCCGCCCCACTGCTCTTACCTGCATGGACCGCTCCTGATTTACTGTGAAGTAGCAGTGCTCCCATACTGAACCTGACCTGAGCTGTCCTTTCTGTCCTGAGGTTAAGGAAGCTGTAGACCATGTCTTGCATGTCCTGTATTTCTGCCTGTAATATTATGCACATAGGAGGAAATTGATTTTGCCACTGTGCCGCAATCTGAGCATCAGGGACTATAAAATTGCAACTAGGATACTTAAGGCAGACACCGCTTAACCAAGTTTATTTGCTGTTTCTCCATTTCTCACATATATGTGGAAAAAAAGACAGAAAAGGGTCACCCTGTTGCTGCTTAGTGCCTAGTGCCCAGAACCTGTGTGTCTTTATGCTGCATGCTGCAGTTTCCCGGGTTTTTATAAATTGCATGCTTCTTTTGGATATGGACTTCCAGCGCATGTTACGGTACAAAATTATGTCTAGGACCTCTGAAATGAACTTTGATTTAATACTTTAGATTGTTGGGATGTCTCCCTCATATGCTGCTAGTTCTTATTCTTATGCCCCTTTCTAGCAATTTTTATATGTCATGATTTTAAGGCTTTTAATGACTTAATGATTTATTTTTGTATTCTATTGTTATATCTGCTTTTATGGCAAAGCCAAAATAAAGTCTAATAAAATAAGGTTTATCCTAAATTGACTTATTAAGCTTGCCTATAAGGTTCTAGTACATTGAATAGAGGATGTACCCAGGGCCTGAAAGTTAAATGCTATCTGTGAACTACTGTGCCTAGTGTGCCATCCACTGTGCGGGGCTGAAAACATGGCTCAGACCTATTAATGGTATTCTGAAAGCAGCAGCATTAACCCTGCCGAACAGACCTACCAAAATCAGGTAGAAAAAATTAAATAAGTCACCCCTAAATACACCTTGCTGCCCCCAAGGTAGAGTGCATAATATTTAAGAGTGGAACATATGTGACATTAGAAATGGCATGTTACCCCAGTGACTAGGCCCAAAACTAAATTGTCACTAAGGGTGTGGAGTAAACTCCACTCCGCCAGCGGAGTTCACAGAGTTGTTGGCACTCCACGCTCCACTTGGAGTGCGTAGTTTGCCAACAAAACTCCACCAACCACAGGTGGAGCGGAGTTTACTGGCGGGCTCACCCAAAAGTAGGTCCCCTTAATTTAAATCCTATGTCTAGTGAAGGTTTCCATGGTTCGGCTTAAAAAAACATTCCGAGCATGTGCAGAGAAGAGACACTTCTCTTTAGAACAAGCTCCAGGGACCAGGTGACACGCACCTCTGCCAAATTCTTCCAGCGAGCGTTCTGATTCCGACTTCCAAGATGGTACAGGCGCATGCTCTCTGGCTCTGTGAGCTCTCCAGCCTGTCCCATCTCACTGCGCATGCCCACTGTGAGAAGTGAAAGCAAATGGTATGGTTACCATGTTACCTTCTGCTCTCCTCATTGGCTGGGTCCCGCTCTGCCCCTCAGACAGGACTCCCTGGCAACAAACTGAACAAAGTCACCCACGGCCCCGTGGATGCTGCTATACACACACACTTTTCCCCAGGAGGAGATCCAGCTGTTCTGAAGGGAGTCCGGTGCAGTCCCTGCCGTGAATCACCGGCCCCGGACTCTGCAAGGAGGCTCTGCATCCCGTGCCATGCTCTCTTTGACCTTCAGCCAACTCAGAAGCAGCAACGGGGCTGGGCTGTGCTCCACTGCAGGTACTGGCAAGTCCCTAGTAAAGTGCACTGAGAGTGCCAGGGCCTGTAAATCAAATGCTGCTAGTGGTCCTGCAGCACTGATTGTGCCACCCACATGAGCAGCCTTTCAAAGGGTTCTCACACCTGCCACTGCAGTGTCTGCTCGCAGTTTTTACTGGCATGTCGACTTGGCAAGTGCATCCACTTGCCGAGCCCTAACCGTCCCTTTCATTACATGCAAGTCACCCCTAAGTTAGGCCCAAGGTACCCCGGTGGGCAGGGGCAGTGTATGTGAAAGGTAGTATGCACTGGTGTGTGACATGTCCTGATAGTGAAATACAGTGTATTTAGTTTTTCACTATTGAGAGGTTATCTGTCCCATAAGATAGAATCAGGAATACTTCGTAAGATCTTATGAGTATATCTTTCCACTGGGACAAGATAGAGAAATGGAGTTTAGTATGCCTGAACTCGGAATGTAGAAATGCATCTTTTAGTAAAGATGATTTTTATGTTCTGTGTTTCAAAATACCACTTTTAGAAACTAGGTATTTTCTTGCTTAGACATCCTGTGTGCCTCTGCTGGGTTGCGGATTGACTGTCTGGCTTTGGAGCAACAGGGGCTGGGGATGTGCATTCTCTTCAGACAGCCACCGGGGGGGTCGAGGTGTGTCCTGCCTTTCCTGGATGAGTCAGGGCTGGGATGAATAGACCTGGGCTGCATTTAGAGTAGTGGGAGAAGATTTCCTTACACCTGAATGGGCCTGGTCTGCCTTGGACAATGCTGTCTCCACCTCCTGCCAGGAAGCTGGGCCAGAGAGAACCAAACTGGTTTGGACTGAGCACAGACACTCTCTGTCTAAAAGAACAAAGAGAAACTGAGTATAAATATTGGGGCCCAGACCCCGGAATTTTAGAACTCACTTGGATCAAGGAACCTGCCAAGAAGAAGAGCTGGAAGAACTGCCAGGAGGAGTACTGCCCCTGTGCCGTGTTGTTGCTTAGCTGGGTTGGCCTGCAGTTGCTGCTTCTGCCTTGGGCAGTGAAAGGGCTGGACTGAACTTTCTTCACTTTTTGCTGAGTATCTCCAAGGGCTTGATATAGAGCTTGCCTCCTGTTCATGAAGTCTCGGGGAAAGCAAAGACTTCCACTTACCTCTGGGTACCGCCTCTGGAACTGTGGGTTTCAGTTGCCACAGAGGGGGAAAAGCAGCCGACACCATCACCGAAACCCCTGCTGGCTCCGTGTCCTGAGGGCACTGCAGAAGGCGCCACCGCACTTCACACCGCAACCCTGGTCTCACTGACGACGACGACCGCTGCCACCACTGAGCCGCTGCTTGCACCATGACCTGTGGGCACTGCACTCTGCACCGCCCCGCTTCACTCTGCCACCCTGGTCTCACCAACAATGTCGCTGCACGCCTACCCCAACACCTGTGACTGCACCGTGGTTTGGGGGCACCGCTCGCAAGTCACACGATGCACTGTCCTGTCTCACACTGCAGCCTGGGCCGACTGACGCCAGCTCCCATCAGCCGACACTGCCGCTTGGACCGTGACCTGTCAGCACCACAACAAGCACTGCCCCTCTCCGCACCGCAGCCCTGGTCTCACTGACACCCCTGGAGGACCGTCACTGAGCCGCTGCCTGCACCGCGACTTGAGCACACCGCACGCTGCACCGCTACACTTCACATTACAACTGCTACGGTTGCCACGACTGGCCCACAATGACTCAGTCGGCCAGAACCAAAGGTACTGTTTGCGGGTCTACTGACACAAACGCCAGTCCGCACCAATGCGGTCGACCAGAACTGTTGGATTTTGTTGTTTTGAGCACCGCTGTAACCCTGGACGGAGCTACCAGCTTTAAGGAACTGCATTTTAAAGTCATTCTTGCAAAGAGCATATTTTTGAGTACTGTATGTTGGTCTTTTATCGATTTGGTCTTGTTTGTACAGATAAATATTGGTTATTTTTCTAAAACTGGTGGGGTGTCCTTTTGTAGTGTTTTCACTGTTTTACTGTTGGTTATGTGCAAATGCTTTACACACTGCCTCTGAGATAAGCCTGACTGCTGGTGCCAGGTTACCAAGGGAGTGAGCAGGGGTAATTTCAGTAGTGTATCCCCCTTATCCTGACTAGGGTCCCTATTTGGACAAAGGTGCAAACCATTGCCAAGAAGAGACCCCCATTTCTAACAGTGTGGGAGTTAGATCTTTAAATATTGAGTACTGAACCTCCCAGTACAAGCACCTGTCTGTGTCATAAAGTTATAATTAGCCAAGGAGCGGCAGGTGAAATTATCCTCCTTACTCCGCCAGCGCACTGAAATCCGCAGAATTTCACAAAGTTTTACAGTAACTCCGCGAAATTCTGTGGATGCAACTCCGTGAGCTCTGCCCAGCCCTAATTGCCACTGGTCAGGCTGTAACAGGCACATAGAAAAAGTCAAAGTATAAAGTATACACTTTAATGTATATCCTTTGACATGTACCAGCTACAGACTCCATTTAAAGACTTATTTTTGTATTTAATACAAATCCAATGAAATGGTTGAGTCAGATTTTTTAAATATATTGGAAATGTGACTTTAAAAAAGATACCTTTATCCATCCTGAAGCTACTGTAGGCTAATTTGATTGAGCTTTCCTGACACTGCTCATATCTATAAGTAGCCTCAATGAGGCATGACAGAGGTGTGAAAACTGATCCCAGAGTAGGGACAAGTGGCCTGGGAATGGGAAGGTATTTTCTTCCCCTTGCAGGAAGACTAGGTTTAGTGGGCCCAGGAACTTAATTCTTAATTTGCTTCAAAGAGGCTGCCATGTTACAAGCGTTAGGTGACATCTGGAAAGGCCAAGCCTTTTTCCCAATAGTCAGGCCACTTCCAAACCCAGTGGGAGGTAAGCTACCCCCAGAAGTGGTTTTTAGGTGACCACAGAGGAAGAGACTGCTCATTACCCTGGCCACACCTATGGATGAGCACATAGGCTCTGCAAAAGGGGAGTAAGGGTTCCCCATCTTGGATTTTGAGAATAAAGTGCATGGAGAGATTGTTGCCATAGGGCAAACAGGAAATGCTGTAAAAGTAGGTAGGGTTGCCCCTTGGAACTGTCACCCCATTGGTTAGGAAAGAGCTAGAATCACACCCACCCACTAGCTTGAGCCAGGTATAAATGTGTCACCCCATCGCATTATCCTCAGCATCCTTTCTGGGCCTGAAGAAGATCAGAGGAGTACTGGACTTGCTGTCTGTGACCTAAGAGGAGCCCAGAAGGACTGGACCTGTGTCCCTATGTACCCAGGACAAAGAAGTGGACTCCATGCATCTGTTGGCTGTCCTCCTGTGTGGCTACAGGGACATAACAAGCTGCAAGGGGTCTTTTTCCTGAAGTGTCCAGATGACCAGTTGCAACTAGGCCTGGAGTAGACGTTGTTATTGCCCTGTGCCTAACACCCTGAAAATCTCTAAGTGTCTTCCCTGAGGTCCTGGGTCGGGGTTGTAGAGGTGTATTCTTGTGGTTGTTTGGGCAACAGAAGAAAGTTTGGAAACTTTAGAAAACTCCCGCTGGAAATAATGTCCGACTGGCAGTTTCACATTGTCAAAGTGGATATGAGCTCTGTCCAGGACAAAGGTCCACACACCTTGGAAAAAAACAACTGTCATTCTGCATTGGGAATTCCAACATTTTCAGCGGGAAATCTCAAAAGCTTCAAAGCTCCAGAGGTCAAGCAGGACCATACTGCTTCAGGTATTCTTCCACCGGTTAGACAGCAGCAACTACAGTTTTAGCTGAGACCCACTTTGGAAGGCTTTTTCCTCACAAGAAGTGACAAAGTCCTTTTCTGCATTGGGACTTAGAAGAAATTGCACTGTTTTCTTCAAAAAAAGTAACAAACATTGTTCTGAAGTGGGATTTAGAATCACTTCCAGACTTCAATGGAGCCAATACACTGGGTACAACTGGCCCAGGCTCCATCGTAGTCGGCCTCAAATTGCAGTTAGGTCCTGTCTACTGCAACCATTGACTACCATTGGTGCTTTGTGCTTTTTGGCTCTTTTTCCACTTAAATATATAAAAATTCATATCTCCGGTTGCCCTTATTGGTAGGGGTGGGTGGCAAACTTGGCTCTGCCGGCGAAGTTTGCCCACTCCGTGCTCCGCTTGGAGCGCAAAGTTTGGCAAAAAACTGGGCCCACCACGCGTGGTTGAGTTTACCGCCCACCTATTGTGATTTGTGAGGCATTCTGCCATAGCAGTAACCTATCCACTGATGTGTTCTGTGATTGCACGGTTTCGCAGGCTATTTCCTCATCCCTGAGGTGATTGGTAGAGAAGTTGCAGATTCACAGCCCTGCCCTTAGGAATCCCCGCCTCTCTTCGATAATGAGTCTCCTGAACTCATGGCTGTGCAGCAATACTGCTACCTGAACCAGTCGCTTAAATTGAGCAACTTCTAGCCCAGTAATAAAGAAGAGCTGGGTGCAGCATCTCATGGTTCAAAGAGAGAGAGCGTGAGCAATGAGCATGGGGAGCGCCAGCCACAGCGACGCACGGGGCTGGATTGGGAAGGAACCCAAAGCAGGCCTGGCAGTTTTGTTGGACCAGCCGGCCCCCGCACGGTGCACAGTTAGTGAGACTAACCACTGCAAAGGGAGTTTGGGGGAGGAGGGTATAAGTGTGAAGCATTGGCTGGCCCCGGAAGTCCCTGCTCATCACGCGGGCACTGGGTACCCCAGCACGTGCTGCCATGGGGCCGAAGATGCCGGCTCCCATGGCCCTCTTCTGGCGACTGCTCCTACTTTCATCTTGTAGTTCAGTGGCACAATTTAAAAAGAATCTGGACATTGTTTGCATGCTTTGTGGGAATTAATCTTTGAATTCATTCTTAGGGTATTTGTAATAAATGCAGGGTTAAGACTGAAGAACACCTATTATTTATAGCTCTATTAAACGAATGAGCAAAGGAGGCAGAAATGAACTGTTGAGAGTGAAACACTTTCTATTCTTAAGTGCTTTGTGTACTAGAAGTACTATATTGTCCGTGCAAAAAAAACACACAACTTTCCCCCAGCTGAAATGTGTGCCCTATGTAGTCTGCTCTGAGTTTTCTGTTTACAAATCAGTGCATTCTAGTTCTTCTAATTTGTTTCGTTTTGACTAACACATACTAGCCTATAACAATGATTTGTCCATCTACTCTGGTGCGATAAGGCTTTCTTGTCTGACAATTGGTGTGATATTAGGCATGTCGCTATCTTCTGCGGCATTAGATGTTTTTTTAGCTGCCAGTGGCTAGCATTTGAAAACTGCTTCTGTCACTTTGAATAAGATGACTGACTGAGTGGCTCCTTCCAGGGCTGAACCCTCTCCTGAAGGCTGCGGGGCTGATGTATCCTCTCCAGACACACAAATAGTCCTGGGTTTGCCACTGCTCTTTTCTCTATCAAGGCTGCCTTGACTACATGCCTTCTCATCATGTCTCCTCAGTTTTGCAAATTGTAACACCCGCTGGACTTCATTACGGAGTTTGAATGCCCAGTCACTGCTTCAATCACTTTTATATTATATCCTTCAGTCAAAGCAACTGACCTGATTAATTTGGAAACTGCCTTTCATGCGCTGTAATGCCTTCTCTTAGGCATGAATGCAAGATGGAGTGCAAGCTGGTCCCTGGACGGCCATGGAGGAGCCAAGAACATTTCCCTCTTTGCATTTTAAATAATTATGATATCCAAGTGACAGGCAGTAAATGTGTGTGGAATGAGGCCCCCTGACAAGGTAGGAATCACATAGTGCCAAAACGCAGGGGTGTCAGAGCACTATGTGTAAAAGAGGGGGAGGGCAGCTGGTGTATTACAAACCGTTAAACACATGCTGCATGTTTCACATGCACGGTGTTCAGTAACAGCATGCACCAGAAAGAATGCGTGCAATTGTGCCGAGCTCCTTTGGGAATCAACTGGCTCGTGAGCGCTAGAGGAAATGGTCTGGAATGTTACATTATTAGTGAGGCATGGTGTGCAGCTCCCAGATAGGAAGATGCTAGCTCGGTATTGAAGGGTCCTGCTGATACCGGGGAGGGGCCTGCCTCATGCACAGCTCTCTGGGAGTGAGCAATATCATGGAGTCGGAGAGCAGGAAGTGAGCAACCTAACGGATATCGAAGGAGCACCTGGAATTCTCTCTGTATACACGAGACGAGGCGCTCGACCCGTTAATCAGAGGCCAGTCAGCAGCTCTGCGGAATCCCCTGCTGCCCGAGCTGTTAGTCGTCATTGTGGCAGCGGGAGTGGACAAACCGGGCGGGAAACGCGGGGGAATCTGATCACTATGGGTTAAGGGGGGGTAGGGCTTGTGTAATACAAACACATGATGCACGCTTCCCATGAACGGTGTTTGGCAACAGCAGTCATCAGAGAAAATGCTCTCTGTATACACAAGGCCCATTAATCAGAGGCCAGTCAGCAGCTCTGATGCATCCCCTGGCATGTCAGTGTGGTACGGGAGTGGATAGACGTTCAGAAGGAATTCTGCCCGCCGTGGAACTCCATGGAATCTCGCAAAGGTTTTAGGTAACTCTGTGGAATTACGCACAGTACAACTCCCCGAGTTCCGCCCACCCCTACTTATTAGATGTTTGTAATTTTGGTGTAATTTTGCTTATTCATTTTTTTCCCATTTTATAGATTGGAGTGACATTTTTATTTTGTTGTGTCTTTGTCTTTTCAACTATTTGGTACTTCTAAATGCGTTAGCCATTTTCTCTAAGTTAAACTTGTCTGCTCTGTGCCATAGCTACCAGAGGTTGAGCTTAGGTTTAAATTGCTGAAACCTTTGATTGGATGTAATATATTAGTGACTTTATTACTTGTGGTGGACAACAATCCGCACCAAATTACAATTCATTGACTCACAAGGGTTGTTAAAGAGAGAGGCTATATTTTTCCCATGATCTGAAGGAAGATAAAGCACTCGTTAAATCTTGGAGGATACCGAAGGTAGAGTCTTCTGGTGGAGGTGATTCTAGAGCCGCATCAGAAGAAATGAGAAGGAAAATGTTTCAATAGAAAAATGCAGAGGAACCATGATGTTTATGTGGTTGAAAACTTTTCACTAGCACAGGTAGTTAAAAGAAGTTAGTGTGGGTGGGTTTTGTTATGTCACTGGCTCTGGAGGAGGTGTACAGAGAGTGAGTATGGGTAGTGCTCTCAATAATTATGGATGCCATTCCATTTCCAAGCTTTATTTCGATCTTTATAGACCATAAAAGCAAAAAATAAAATACATACAACACTAAATTTGGGCAATAAAAACATCAATAAACATTACAGAGTATAGCCATGTGCAGTAAATTGAACAAATTTCATAGCAGTTAAAAAGATATTAAAGTTTAAAAAGCTAATTAAACAAAGATTTCATGTATTAGTAAGATCAAAACGGTAGGAAATGGGAAAGGAACATTTATCATGTGCGGGGGGAGGTTAAAAACTTGCGGCGCCTATGCCACATAGAGTTAAGAAAACGGGACACAGCAAAAACAATCTGGGGATGAGTATCGGTTCTCAAAACTCTCAAGGCCTCCCGTGACTGTCTATACCCCAGGTTCCTGCATATTGGTAAGAGCCAGGGCCGTTTCTACCATTAGGCAGGACTAGGCGGCCGCCTAGGGCGGCAAAAGGGCTAGGGCGGCAAAAGGGGGAAACATTTTGTAGCCCCTTCTACAATTCGACATCACGTTTGGCGCCACGGGCGGGGGCCGTGCGTGCAGCGATCTGTGCAGCGCCAGCATGGATGCACTGCGCGTGCCATCACAGGTCACAGTACAGACAGAACAGACAGAGAGGCAGAGAAACAGTCAGGTACGTAGGTATGCACCAAGGCGGGGGTACGCCAGGGGGTGACAAGTGGGGCGACGCACAGCTGGCAACTAATAGCTCTCCTGTCAGTAAAAAGCGAGTGCGTGATCCGGTGTCTCCGTTTCTGGACAGGCCTCGCTCTGCCCCTCCCCTCCCCCTCTCAGCGGCGGGTGTTCTCAGAACTGTGCCACAAGGACTGCAGGGACCCCCCTCCCCCGATAAATATACACGCAGGGTTACACAATACCTATCTACTCATGACAGCGCTGAGGAGAGTAAAACATTGAGGCACATGGCCTAGTGAAGACAGAACATGAAACGAGGGAAGGCAAAGACCGACAGAGAGATAGAAAAGGTAAGAAAAAAAAGCTGAAACATTCCGTGGAGCGGAGCGGACGGACACGGAGGGCCTGGCAGAGTCACGGAGGTACAGGAGGACACATAGAGATAAGAACGAGAGCAGATGCACATTGAGGTGGGTGGTGGCGGGGGGCGGGGGAGAAGTGGCAAGGTGCAGATGGCAGCTGAGTGAGAGAGGAGGGATGAGCGCAGGGTGGGGGGTGAGGAGAGGAGAGGATGAGAGAGGAGAGATGACATGATAGGCCTGTGTGCTGCAATTACCATCTGAGCTTTAAACACTCACATTCGAAGTGAGGAGACCTGGCAGCCCCAAGGACACCGCAGGAGGGGGGAGCTGCAGAAGGACGAGGGCATTGGGAGGGAGGGGAGAGGGGATAGAGAGACAGGGAAAGATACAGGGGGCTGTGTGAGGAGGGACGAGGGGAGGGGTGAGGAGAGAATTGCTTACGTGGATGAGGGAGAAAGAAAAGAGAGGACGGAGGAGAGAACAGACCAAGGAGAGGGGGCAGGCAGTCAAAGGCCGGCACGTGTTTCTCCGTGTCCTTCCAAGCCTTCGTTCATGAGACGGCCCATCTGGAAGTGTGGATGTGAAAGAATTAAGGTTATAGAAGCATAATGGGGAGATTAAGGGTTATCTGTAATTCGAAGAAAAAAACCGGCCCTGCTATTGTTTGAGAGACAATTTCCATTCTAGGATATAAGTAGGCCTGAGTGAAAGTTTCATTACGGCTGCAAAATCGCAAGAAATGAGAATATTGGCATTGCATGAATTTTATAAATTAATTTTTGCCATTTTGCTATTGTGAAATTTTGCTTACTTTTCAACCAGAGGGCACTAGTTCAAGGAGAAAAGTCCTCGCAAGAACGTTATAACTGTGGTTGAGATGCATTTGCTCTCAAACCAGTCTCCTGCTGGTATCTTTTGTGACTTCTTTTATTACCTGGAGTAAGCCCTTGTGTGTAAATTTCGTGCGTCATTTTGTGAAATATTTGTAAAAGTGACGTCTATTTTGAGAACAAAAATCACAGTTTCGTCGACCCCCAGCGTGGAGTGGACCTCCTAATTAGTGGTGAGAAAACTGCATTCTGGTTAAACTCCCTGTTGTTTTTCGTTGTTAATGGTAATGATACGGAGTTGTGAATACTTTCGCTGTCAGTAAGGAGTGTACAACATGCAGCTATCCAGTCTTCATGCTACTAGCTCCTAATACAACTTCTTTTATATCTAATGCTTTTTATATCTAATGCTTTTTATATCTAATGCTTTTTATATCTAATTCTTCTAGCCTGGATGACAGGGGGAGAGAGTGATGGTATAAAAGAGAGGGGGCGGCATTTTTCAATTCTCGCCTAGGGCGGCAAAACACCTAGAAACGGCCCTGGTAAGAGCCAATACCTCCTGGGTACGGTGTATCCTGGACAAAAGAAGAAAACATGAATGGGTGTCTCTTCTTGGCTATTGCAGGCAGGACATCCAATAGGGGAAGTTTTTGACCATTTGTTTATAAATGCATGGACCGGCAAGCAACCCAATCTAAACTGGACATAGAGTTTCCTTGCCATAAACGGATGAACATCATCAAGGAAGACCTCAAATAAATAATGATCTTTAAAATTGAGGAAGTCAGAGGTTAAACGGCCTGGTTTTGTACTCCCTTAAATTTCAGTCAATCTAAACTGTCTGTAAGTTTTGACTAGTTCAAGCCATGATATTGTCGGGGACACTTCCTCAGGGTGGGTCCATAGGTTCGGCCGGCCTAGTCTAAGGCACAGGTCTTTTATGTGTGCGAACCAAGATAGTTTTCCCGCCCCTGGGATCGCCTTGAGTTCCGACTGGTAGGCTATTAGCTCGGGAGTCGACCCATAGTCTATGCCAAAATGTCAAGGGTCGCAGTCCGATCTCCTCATCTATGGGTCTAATCCTGAGGTCCATACGTAGGGGGATAAGAGGGGTGCTTTGCGGTAGGCCCAAGAGCTGTCTCATAAACTTGTTCTCGGTTTTAACCAGTCCACCTACAGGGAGGTGTCCCCAAAGTTCTGCCCCATACATTATAGCACTCCTGATTTGGACTTTATATGTCTCAGTCAACGGACCCGGTTGTCTAGATGTTGAGTTCCTGTATAATTTTGCTATTCCCCCGGCCATCTGTGCTAACCTTAGACCTGCCTTTTCTTGCTGTGGGCCCCACCCAAAGGTTTCCGTCAGTGTAACACCCAGATAGTCAAAGACAGCTACCCTCTCTAGCTGGATACCATTTAGGGTAGGATTAGGGCGAGATGTTTTACTAGGGTTAAATACCATGTACTTGGTTTTTAGTGTGTTAATCTCTAAGCCCCTATTTTTGCAAAATAAAGAGAAGCTGTCAAGGGTCCTTTGGATGCCCATGGGCGATTTAGATAGTAACAAGGTGTCGTCCGCAAACATCATTGCTGGCACCTTGCCACGGGCGAGCTTTGGGGCATCAATGTTGACTACCTCATTTAATTGGTCCACCAGGGCATTAATAAAAAGACAGAACAGTGTGGGGGCCAAAACACACCCCTGCCTTACACCCCTATTCACTGGGAAGCGTGGGGTCAATTCCCCGAATTTCCCATATCTCACCTGGGCAAAATTTCCAGTGTGCAGTCGCTTGATCAAAGAGAGCATGGATGCCACTTAGAGACTAGCCACCACAATTGTTTCTTATACAAGTGAGGAATGATTTTGGGAAGGTAAAATACGTTCAGGCCTAACAGGATGCCACTAAAATTTGTGGTGTGTGACCTTAAAATCATTTCTAAAATATCAATTGACACAAATATTGTCCAAAGTATTGCCATGGCAAAAATATTGTGGGACAATATATTGCAGCTAAGAGTATTGTTTTTGTAAGCATTTCGTATTGTTTAGTTTAATATAGTTGTATATAATACTGTTGTTTTATTATTTTGTTTTGTTTTATTTGTTTATGTGTTATACTTGTGTTTGCTCCCGCATGTCGGGAGCATTTTTAAATCTCCCACCAAACAGGAGCAAACACAAAATCTGCTCCCATCGGGCACCTTAAAAATGCTCCCACCAGCTGGGGGCAGACTTGAAATCTGTATCCCTGCCCACATCAGTGCAACAGATTCAACAGATTGCTCCTGCCCGGATGGAGCAGCATAATTAGCTGCTCTCCGCGAGCGGGATCAATGTCGGCTCCCGCACCATGCAGGGATCCTACTGGGGCTGCAGAGGCTCTGGGGCTCCCCCGCAGTCTCCAATGTGGTGTTTCATGGGTGCCCCGGGTGGGTACATAGGCACCCACCTATTTATAATAGAGGCCCCGGGGGATGAGGTCCTGGGGCCAAAAAATGCTCCTTGAGGGGTGCCATGCGGTCCCCCTCCCCTTTAAAAAACACAGCCCTGGGGGATGGGGTCTACTGAGGCTGTTGAAGGGGGGCCACACGGCCCCTCTCTCCTTTTAAAAAAAAAAGATGGCCATGGGAGATGCAGTCCCCCTGAGAAGGCCTGGGAAGAGGCCCGCAAGGCATTTTGCGAGACATCAGGTATATGTACTAGAATCCTCCCCCGGACCATATCTGCAATCCGGAGTTCTAGGTCCGTTTCCCATTTCACTTTCAATTCAGCGAGTGGAGTGAGGATACCAGAATGTATTGAAAAAATGTAAATACAAATCTGCTTTTACACAGCCCGTCATAGTACAGAGTGGTTGGCATGCTTGGTGCTTTATAGGCTCATTTCTTCCATTCCCTCAATGACTCTTAATCGTGGTGACCACAGCCCTATGTAACAAAAATTGGCCACCAAGAACTTCAAACTCTTCTGCTAAGTCTTCATATAAAAGTAATACTCCATCCTGGTATAAATCACCTACACAATTAACCCCATAATCAGTCCACCTCTCAAATCCTCCCAACGCACCTACATGAGACACCGACTTCATCCATCTAAGTGGTAAATCAGGTGAATAGAGCACAAGGACACAGGCCCCTTGTAAACAGTGATGCCAACATTGTTGTATTACCAAGAGCTCTTGAGAAGCCACAGGCAGCCGTCTCTAAGGAACCAAGAGGACTTGCAATAAGTCCCGCAGAAAAGGAGGCGAACCAACTAAATACCCTCACCAGGGTTCATTCTATTATAAACCCACCGATTTAACCACTGCGGTTGGGCCTCTATATAATAAGACTCAAGATCAGGTACAGCTAGACCACCCTCCACTGTAGGGTGTTGAAATTTAGCCAGGGCTACTCTACGCATACCCATGCCCAGATTAGGCCCAAGAATAGAGTTTCCATATCTTTGAGCAGTCTGCGAGGCACTAGCAGCGGTAGCGTAGAAAATAAATAGAGTAATCTCCGAAACATCACCATTTTAGCACCGCTATTGTACCAGCCACAGATCAAGGCAATGTAGTCCAAAACTTTGTCTTGTTGATTATGGTATATTTTACCTCCTAAGTATTTAAGATAAGTGGAGCTCCATGCAAGCCCATGCATATTCTGAGGAGGGGTAGCATCTGCACTGAAGGGTAACAAATGGGATTTCTGCAAATTAATGTCCAGGCCAAAACTGTAACACCATTATCCTCTTGTGACCTATTACCCCTCACTCATGTATGGAGTATTCTCTAAACAAACTAAAATAAGAGTCCTGTGTGGGAGCCTACCATGCCCTGCACAACTTGTAAAAATAAATTCAACTTTGCAGCCAAACAAAGAATCAACAAATGGGGCGGTCTAGAACAAAGAAATTGTCTGGGTCTGGTCATGGTTAAGACTCTATGGGGCCCATTACGATGGCGGGCGGAAGCACAACCGCCGTGCTGGCGGATGCAAAAAGCAGCAGTTACCGCCGGCACGCAGCAGTCCACACGCCCGCCCAATTACGATGCGAAAAGCAGGCCAAACACCGCCGGCAAGCCAGCAACACCGTCCGCCATCAAAGTGCGCCCGTACACGTAGCGGCGCAGCTAACTGACACACACCGTCCGGCGAAACACGTCCCGCCCGGCGCATAAATTACGATGCCGCAAACAAACGGCTCCCACGGCCAAGAGATACCGTACGACAAACCGAAGCGGTAACACGGACGCCGAGCACGGACAACGAAAAGCGGCTCCCCGAGCATGAATCCAGCACTGCAGGCCGTCCCCATGCTCCTGCTGATGCACCACCAAGGACGCAACGTACCGCGGAGACGCAGGTAGGCACACACACAACAAGTGCACGCAAACAGCGCACACAGTGCAAGGGCGGAAAAGCGGACAACCCCCCACCAGCGCGTGTAAACAACACATCCACCATCGCATCCACATATGACACACAGGCCAAATCGTAACATCGCAGAACACATGTGTACACACCACCTGGGACTAGGAACCAACCACCCCGTCACGGCCCCAAAGCGCCGATGACGCCGCCACACATGCGCACAACGCAGAGGCCAACCGCAGCGCCATGCATGCGTCGCACACAGACACAGGGACACAACCAAGCAGCACACACATCAGCCCCACCCCGAACGCACATGACACGTGACAGGCCGGCCACAGACATGTCCCCAACGCCCAATTCACGGACAACACCCAACGCCACACAACCGACGCACACATGTCAGTGAAGACACGCAACAGCAGGACACACCCCAGTGTAACAAACATGGCGTAGCACACAGCGGCGGCAACACCAACTAGGAGAAGCAGGGCCCCTTCGGGAAGAGGAACGCCAGTACCACACAGAAACACCCATACCACCCTGCACATATGAACAAGACATATAAAACGGAACACCAAAGAGCCCGGGGACCGACAACAGGTGGCCCAAGAATAACATCCACACACAAGGCCCAACGCAGAGCGGAAAGGCAGCCTGCCGCCCACACAAGGGAGAGCAGACAGCACTGAATGACCTTCCATTCCAACTCCGAAACCACAGCCCTACGACAGAAGCCGGTGAATTCAGCCATTGTCCAAGAATAGACCAACACAGGCATGCCGAGGAGACCGACCACACGGCAGATAGCGCATATCACAGAAGCACACAACAGACGGGGAAGAAAGAAGAAAACACTCCCCCATGTCGGCCACATGCAAGTTAATTGGAAGGAGTCACACAGCACTGACCTTGAACTGTCTGAGAAGCATGTGGGAAGAGGGCCCGTGTCCTCCAAACAAGCCAACAGAACACAAGTCCTGTCTCCCTACGACTACACAGAGCTCACAGCAACCCCGGAGCGTGCACATTGCAGACTGCACACACAGCCGGAGCACGCCACCTCAACGAACCGCTGCGAAATGGCAACCGCAACACACCTACCCAACTACGCCGAACAGCTCAAGCTGTACAAAACCAACCTGTGCCATACATTGGGATGCGATCTCCTGTCCCTGCTGAACGTAAGTTACCGACTGACTTACCGCATCACATTGTTCAGCTGCGTCATGCCCGTCTTCTACTGTCGGAGGTGTCCCTACCAGCATCCCGTCGAGATATGCCTCTCCAACCCGGCATGTCTGAAGGCGGACCTGCTACCACTACTCCTCCCTCTGGACGCACACGACAGGGCCTGCTCTGCCTATGGGGGCATGGCGTATGTGGCCAACATCGCACCCGCACTGAAATGGGACCACTGTGCCTCCACACGACGGATCATCGAGAACAGCTACATCGAATGTCACCCAGCATGCCCCATCATGGTCCTCCAAGGGACAACCTACGAACAACACCTTGACAGCCACCATCCGCTTCATTGGCTGGCAAACATGTACACCACCAATGACATGGAAGCCCTGCTGGGCGGCATCGCATACCTGACAACCTGTAAATACGTCGGACCACAACGCAGGTTCCCCGAGTGACCTATGATGTCCAACCCCGCACCCATGCTTAGCTTCCGCACGGACTGGCCAGTCACCACCACAACAGCCATACCAAACGACCGGCAACTGTAACCACACCATCAACGACATCGCCATGACATCGGATATGACCGGGACATGCACACTGTTCCCCATCACATCCAGGAACACCGCATGCATCGTGGGAGGCAGTGGCATGGGCTCTGTGTATCGCACCCACATGGACGGAACTGCACGAACAACCAGGACACGACATGGATCCAGCGCCCATGGACACACACACCGCTCAGTGGACATGAATAGGTCGCCTGGAGTCTGTGGGTGCTGCACCCCTCCCACCCCCGCCCCGGGAATCCCATACCAGGACCTTTGCATGGACGACAAGTGCATACAACAACAACACGACCCCAGTGACTGTGACATGTCCAGTAACCACCACAGTGCAACAACAAGTGGCACGCCGCTGCATGCACGCAAGCACATGCCCTGATGTCATCTCACATGCACGCGTGCATGAGGAACAACCGCAGCAAACCTGTCACATGGAACTGAGATGGACTGTGCCCATGATGCCAAGCGGTCTGGTAGGCTACATGTATACCGTCTGTGTCAAAGTCCGCAGCTCCGCAGCTATACGTAAATGTACATTAGCACAGCCTTGGTCAAGCAGATGTCACTCTGAAGCCCACATCCCACATGCAACAGCCAATCACATGTAACCCCACTCCCTATCCCATTTGCAATCATGCTCAGTATATCCTCAACATGTATTCCGCTGCCAGTAGTGTCCACTATACTGCATCACAGAGGACAGAAGACTCAATATAATGTTTGAAACCAAAACTGTCTCCGCTGACTCATTTCACAAGTACGAATGAGAGAGGATGAGAGTATGTGAAGTACACGGCAGTCGTGACATGACCATGTAGTCCACTGGTATTGGATGTCAACGCAAATGAGTAGCACTACTGTGGAAGACACACATGTGTCGTGTGAAGTCGTATGGACGCAGTGCTCAGGTGGGTGGGTGCGACGGGTAGATGCGCACATGCCAAGTTGGAGCACGCCGTGTTGGGAGGGGTCATGAACAGTACACCACCGCTTTCCTGGGCATTGTGAGAGGACACCTGTCGGGGGGAGTGAACACGTGTGTGCATAGCAGCCGGGCACACGTACAAAGCGGTACCAGGCGCACCTCAGCCCACCCTCTGTGGACAAGCTGGATCCTGTTGTGCGCCCGCCATGCCCCTGACAAGGCACACACAGCCCCAGTCGACCAGGTGTAACCCCAACATAGTCAATCCGCACAGGCGATACAGGGCACGGGATGGCAGTGGAGCATGGTGTGTGAGAGGTCTCCTCGCGCTCCTCCTGGTCATATCACGCAGGCAATAGAACCTCAACGTCTAGCATGGCACAAGTCAGATGGAAGTGTAGGGGGACGCACCACAGCACGAGCAGCACTGACGTCACGGGAGGTGGCTCGCACCATCCCATCCATTGCCCATCATACCAACCACGCCACATGCCATTGCGACTAAGTGCAAGCGCGTGCGCCACCACCCCCGAGCCCTCCCCAGAGAGGCCAAAGAGTGAATGTGTGGGCCATCAGCCACAGACGGACGCGGCCTGGCCGCAAGGGCAGCCACAGCCACTGGGTTTCGCAGGTGGCGGATCCGGAAGGCGAAGACTGTGATGCATAGTCCATGCAGGCCGGGTCTCCATTTGGGGCACCACGCAGGTGGACGGCGTCCCGCGACACATCATACCCTGAGACAGCCCACTCGTGCAACTGGACCCACACATACACTCCTTGCCCTCTCTGGTGCGAGCTTGGGGCTGCCTGTGCAAGCGCTAGCCTCGCAGGTGAGCATGCATATTGGGGGAGCGAGGGAGGACATGAGGGCTGGGGCGAAGATGACTGTATCACTGTCAGTAAGTACAAGGGATGACCCAGATGTGGAAAGGAAGAGACGTGTCCCGTGTGTACTGCAACTAGTCGCCAATCCAACTACCCCCATGTCCGGAATGTAAGCCCGCACCTAGGCCCGCCCATCCGCCACATCGAACATACCACCAGCACGACAACCTTCCCATTCGAAACACTGACTGGGGGTGGCGACCAGTGTACAATCATGTGTAGCCTACCCACGCGTACATGTGGGCCCTCCATGATCCATGTCACCTGCGGCAAAGTCATGACATGCGCAATGAGGGAAGTGAGGAGAGCTGTCCGCCCCACGCGCAGAAGGTGCATCAGCTCCACAGACCCAGCAGCGAGTCCAGCAGGGGTCACATGTGCAGGGGCAGCTGTGCCTGGTGTGAAGGCACATGCATATAGACAGCACATCGACCAATGTGTAGTCTGCCCACATCTACAGTCCATCATCATGCGGACATAGGAATTGAACACAGTTCAACACATCTGAGTGGGTGCACCCACCGTGACCAACAATGCACAATCATCGACGTACCCGCCCTGTGCATGGCCCCCCACCCAACGGAGGCACATCCAGTGCCACCATCCCACACACACAAGCCTTCCACGGAACATGCTGTGTCCAATGCTCAGTACAGAGTCAGCGCCCATCTGGTGGATCCTGAACAGGAGACACATGCACACACATGCCAGCTCCCACTGGGTACGTCTGCCACCTGGCACGTGCAATGTAACCTCTCACCTGTGACGTGTGACTGCAAGCACACAGCCGTCTTGGCATGGGGCTGTCAATGTGGACACCTGTCAATGTTTCGGGAGGTGTGATCCGTACAGTGCTGTACATAGGGTGCAGTGCTGACACCTACTACTGTCTCATATCCCCTCGTGCCACAGGTCCCACTTGTTTTGGCCGCTCAGCCTGTGCCCACATCGTCGTCGTCGTGTGCCATACTCATCCAGCCGCGGAAGCAGTTCCATGCTCAGCAGACATTCATGTTGCCGTGGCGTTGCCGCTTGACGGATATGCAGTCAGTCCCCATCAGCACGCCCCGCAAGTCATTGGGGCCTAGATCCCCATGTGCATGCACATGGCAGTGGTTTGTATCACTAGCCATTGCCATTGGTGGGAGACCTGTGTAAGTGTATTGTGGCCGTGCCGTCCCAGCTTGACAGCTGGGCTGTGGCTCATGTGCTTGCTCAGTCATGTCAGTGATGTGTATGCGAAATTGCTATGTGTCGTGTTGCTTTGACATGTGTCCTCTGCCATTGTCCCTAGGCGGAGACCGAACATTGACCGCCCATACCAATTGCTGGCAGACATGGAGGATACGGAGGTCATTAGGAAGTTTCGGCTGGACAGGCCAACCCTGCATCGACTGTGTGCCATGTTAGAACCCCATCTCCGTCCCCGCAGGGTGTATCCGACTGCTGTCACCCCCACGGCTAAGGTGATGGCCGCCATGCATTTCTTCGCCACTGGGTCATTCCAGCACACAGTGGGCAGTGGAGGAGGGATGTCCCAGCCCATGTTCAGCAAGGTGCTGAGGGATGTACTGGCAGCCATGATGCTGTACCGGAACAGGTACATCCGCTTCCCCAGGGCTCGTGAATTGGCGGCAGTGAAGGGTGCATTCTATGCCCTTGGCAGAATCCCACACGTCGTTGGAGCCATTGACTGCACACATGTCGGCCTTGTTCCACCACAGGCCACTGAGCACCTGTACCGCAACAGGAAGCACACGCACTCCCTGAATGTGCAAGTGGTGTGCCTTGCGGACATGGTGATCACCCACGTGTGTGCAAAGTTCCCAGGCACGACCCATGACGCACACATAATGCGCAACAGCATCTTGCCACGACTGATGTCCAATATGCAACAGGATCGTGCCTGTATTATCGGTGAGTATGTGGAGTGGTGTAGCGTGCTGGCTGTGCGATGCTGTCCCCTGTCCAGTTGGATTAGCAACGGTTCTCTGTGTCCCTCATACCCAGGTGACTCTGCGTATCCGAATGGGGCATGGCTGCTCAGTCCATTGAGGAATCCTCGCACCCCAGCAGACGATCGCTACAATGAGGCACATGGGAGGACCAGACGTGTGGTCGAGCGTACCTTTGGCCTCCTCAAGTCCAGGTTCAGGTGCCTGGACCGCACCGAGGGTGCGCTGGCGTACTCCCCACAGAAGGTGTGCCAGATAGTGGTGGCGTGCTGCATGCTGCACAATCTGGCCATTCGGAAGCAGATCCCCCTCATCGTGGATGACGGAGATCAACCAGGGCCCCAGCCCGCAGACCAGGACAGCTCGAGTGAGGAGGACAGCGGAGAGGAGGAAGCTGGTAATGTGCGGCAGCAGCTCATCGCCCGCTACTTCACTTGACGGTGAGTGTCCATGTACGACGGCTGATGTGGCTGTATCTGTGCAGGTGTGTGTGTGCTGTGTCAGGGTGGCCGTTTGTTCACTGCGTGCTGTGTGTCAACGCTCCATGGCCAGGGTAGTATGCCACTGTTGGTGGCTGTGGCATTGTGCCCTATTGCTCTGTGCGATGTGTGTACATTGCTTGTAGTTGTTGACATGTACTGTGTGATGGGTGTGTGACACACTCATTGAATGTGCTCCTGTTCTGTCTCCCACCCCTAGGTCCCTACAGGCCCTCCGGATTCAAATGCCATGCCACGCATCAGGTGCCTTTCCGCCCAAGGTGGCCGTTGTATTCCGTACAAATAAAACACAGGGCACAAACAGCAGTTAGTGAAAAAGGTGCATTTATTACAAACTGTGACATGTGATTGTGTGTAAGATGATGACAAAAGTGGTGCGTGCAGTGACAATGAGCTGTCGGTCATGGCTGCGTGATGATCAGGGTGTACCCACTGGTTCTATGTCCATAGTCCAACACACACATGCCATCCAGATGGCTGTGTGGAGTGGGATCGTAGTCCAAGTCAATGCAGTGGCTGGTCAAGGAAGGCTGGCGGAAGGCTGGCTGGCTGCCTCACTTGCGACTGGAGCGTGCGAAGTCCTCCCGGGAGATCTGTTTCCTCTTCGGACGGCCCCTTCCACGTTTGCGAGGGGGTGCCTGCTTGCGACATGCTGGTGGTTGAGGTGTGATCACTGGCTGTGGACGCAGGGGAACTGGACACTGCTGCTCCACCCTGCGCCCCGGCAGGTGGTGGCGGAGGGGAGCTGCTGTCCCTGGCTGTGACCTCACCGCCACCACCAGCTGTCCCATGAGGTCCACGATTTGGCCCATACGGGCGTCCATGGACCTCAACACCCCCAGCACCTCACGCGTGTCTGAGGCAGACCGGACCCATTGTCCTTGGGCCTCTTCATAGGCCCCAAGGACTCTGGCCATGTGAGGCAGGGCATGGCTCCCAGGGGAGGCTGGCGTTTCCCTGACCCTGCTCCTCCTACCAGTCCTGCTGCCACCGGCCTGCCCACTAGCCACATTGCTCACCACGGTCCTCGCTGTGGCTCCCAGGGTGGATCCAGTCGTCCGGGCCACCACCTGCGCTGGGGCTGGTGCCAGCGGAGACGTGGCGGTGGTGGCGGCGGTGGTGGTCGGTGCGGCGATGGTGGCGGTTGCGGCAGTGGTAGTGGCCACAATGACCGTGGGTGTGGCCGCAACGACAGTGGCAGCAGGGGGCTGTGAATGTTCAGCAGCCCTGGATGATGGGTTGGTGGGTAGGAGGGGTCCTGGGGAGCGGCTGGGCCCTGCCACACCAGATGGGCCTGCTTGGTTGTCCGTGTCCGAAGAGGAGGACAGATCCTCCAGATCCGTGTGTCCTCGTTGGGGGCTTGTAGGCTGGCTGTGCTGGCTGCTGGCTCCATCCCCAGCATCCAGCAGTTCGTCACCTGTGGAGAGAATGAGATTAGTTATTGTGTTGCACCTGGCGAAGTATGTATTTGTCGTCTGACATTGACAGTTCGTGCAATCTCGTACATGGGTTTCCCGGAGGCGTGTGTGTGGCTGTAGCATCTGTAGTTGTGTGTGCTTGGCAATGGGACTGTGTGCTGTGCACATGTGGCATGGGACGGATTGGCCATGCCGATGGGTGTGTTGCTGTGCCCCTACTTATTGTGACTCTGGTGTATGCGGGCTCCTGGCCCATCCTGGGTCTGGTTTGTACTTTGCTTTTGGGGTTCAAATGGAACGCTTAGGAACGCATATGGCAACATGGGGGCCATGCCCCAGATTCGCATTTGGGAGGGAATATGCTTTTGGGGTTCAAATGGAACGCTTAGGAACGCATATGGCAACATGGGGGCCATGCCCCAGATTCGCATTTGGGAGGGAATATGCTTTTGGGGTTCAAATGGAACGCTTAGGAACGCATATGGCAACATGGGGGCCATGCCCCAGATTCGCATTTGGGAGGGAATATGCTTTTGGGGTTCAAATGGAACGCTTAGGAACGCATATGGCAACATGGGGGCCATGCCCCAGATTCGCATTTGGGAGGGAATATGCTTTTGGGGTTCAAATGGAACGCTTAGGAACGCATATGACAACATGGGAGCCATGCCCCGGATTCGCATTTGGGAGGGAATATGCTTTTGGGGTACATGCTGTGAGCCATGGGTGCCGAACGTGACATGTGTTGTGGCAGCATGACAGTGCATGGTTTGAGGTGTGTGCATGCTTGACATGGCCTGCATATTTGCTGTCTGTTGTGATTACTGGACATGGCATTGGACGCATCGTTATGAGTGAGTGATGGTTGTGTGCCAGCCAACGTATTGCAGTTGTCCCATCTCCTTGGTGTGCATGCTGCCCTGTGCCATGTGCATCACTGCAGTGCTCGGGGGGTGTGGCCCATGTTGTGTGTTGTTGCTCACAGTGTGTCGTGCACTTCATTGACTTCTGGCACATGGTTGGTAATGGGCATGTATCTTAGCGTGACTGCTGTATGTGTGGCAGCTGTGCGGATGACATGCCTTTCATGAGACTGGGGCTGACGGATGGGATGGATGGTATGTTGTTTGTGCATGGTGTGTCTGTGTGTTTGATGGGTTCAGTGGTGTTCGTGTGCATTTATGTTGTTCCGCTCTGTTGCGTCTAGTGTTGTTTGTCTTACATAGGCGTAGTTGTGGGGTGTGTGGTTGACAGGCAGTTGGGGCTACATGGACAGGACTTCAATGGTGTTTCGGTTGTGTGTGATGAGTTGCACAGTGGCTGCCGTGTGGTACTATATTCAGTGTGGCTTGTGCATGCAGACGTGGCTCCTTGGGTGTTGCTATGTCTGTGATGGGTCATGTGGGGTGTGAGTCTGTTGTTCATGTCCGTGTGCACATTGTTCACTTGTTCGTGACGGTGGGCGGTGCTGCGTGTTCGTCTGCTACGTGACATGTCCCATGTGTTGGTCGTGTTACGGTCCTCATGCCTCCAGTAATCCGGCCCTGTCCAGTTTCCCACCTGCAAGTTGTTCGTGCGTGCACTGTACTGGATGCCACATGGCTCTAAGCGGGGGTGCTCCATGTTGCAGGTCTGTGGGGGTGGGAGGGTGTTGTGGGTCGTGGGGGTGGCTGGATACCCACTGACACCGATTGCTGTGGACCGTGATGTCTGCCTTTCGGCTGTCGTTGTGCACTGCGGTGGCTGACACGTGGGTGTGGGGTGTGGGGGATGCTCCTCCTTGCTGTGCTGTGGGACTGGGGCCTGGTGTGTGTTGTACTTGGGCTGTCCACCGTCCCACCCACTGCACTTTGTGTTCCTGCCACTTACCTGTTACTTGTCGGTTGGTGCAGCTGTGGCGGACACATGGGTGTGGTGGGTGCTCGTTGTGGCGCTTCTGGCATATTTGGGGACCTGTTGGTGGTTACGTGGCTGGCTTAGTGTACACATGTCCCCACGCATCTTGCAGTTGTTCTGTTTGGGCTGTGTGTGGTGGTGTCTGTTGCATGTGTGTGTGATGTGTTGTGTATTGTGTGCTGGACATGGGGGTGTTTGTCCCTGGGAGCTGTGGCATGATGGTAGTGCATGTGAGTACATAGCGGTGTGCTGGTATACATTAGTTTGTACTTACCAGCCTCCACTCCCCCTGCTAATCCGGCGAGGATCTCCGGATGGATTACGACTCGCACCTTCTCCTCCCACGCTTTGAAGGTCTTAAAGAGCGCGGGATTCCCTCCGCCAGTGACGGCAGCCAGCTCTCTGTTTTTGCCCTCCTTCTTCTTGACCAGGCTCTTGACGTCATTCCAACGTTTGTTAATCTCGACTCTGTTCCTGGGCAGGGTCCCGACTGCATTGACCTGGTCTACGATCCGGTTCCACATTCTGTTTCTGGTGGCTAGTGGTGTGTGCTGGACCATGTTCCCATAGATTTGTGGGTACACCTTGATGATCTCGTCGACCATGACCGTCAGCTCCATGGGCGTGAACTTGGGCATCCTTTGTGGTGCCATGGTGTTTGTGGTGCTGGTGCGGTGTGTGTTGTGTAATGTGCAGGGGGTTTGTGGTGCCGGTGTTTGGTGGTGGTGGTGGTGGTGGTGGTGGTGGTGGTGTTTGGTAGTGGTGGTGGTGGTGGTGGTGGTTGTGATGTGTGCGTTTCTGTGGTGTGCTGCTGTCCTTGCTGTGTCACTGTGTCCTCTCCTCTCCTCTCTGGTTTGCAATGTAGCAAGGGGTTGTGGTCTGTGGGAGTGCTGCTTTTGTACTCACCTATGTGGGTGTGTCCTCATGGTCTGTTGTTTTCAGGTGTGTTGTGTCTGGGGTTCTGGCCTTTGTATTTTTTGTTTGTCCGGGGGGTGTTTTCGGGATATGTACTGTGCTTGTGTATTTGTGCGTGCTTTGCTGTGTGGACTTGTTGGCCATGTTGTGTGCTATTGGTTTTGTGTGCGGATGGTTTCTGTGCAGGTACGTGGGCGCCATGGCTTCTGCCGTGTCGATTCTCATCGGCGTTGTTTGCGCTGGCGGGCGGTATATTTGTGGTTTTTCCGCGCTCATGTCGGTGCGATCGTAATTTCACGTGCGGTGTGTCGGCCGTGAGGGCGGGCGGTTTTGTGTTGTCGTGCGTGTTTCCGTCCGTGGCGGGCGGTTTGTCTCCGACTCGGACGTTGGCGGGCGGTATTTTGTGTGCTTTTTCCGCCGATGGCGGTATTCGGTTTGTGTAATCGTAATGGCGTGGTCGGTGTTCAGGCGGTGTGTGCGGGCGGATTTTTGCCGCTTCCATGCCTGGCGGAATTATTTACGCCGGGTATCGTAATGTGCCCCTAAGTCACTCATAAATTATGCTGGCACACTTGTCCTGAATACCTTTCCTGAAAATTTGAAGGAGCCAGTTTCCCATCACATAAGTTCCCACTCAGGGCTTTAAGTCGGATGAAAAAACTGGGGTGTCTCTCATAGGAGCGTCGTCGATGTAATTAAGGGCGTGGCTTAATGCACTTAAGCTAAAATTCTGTGCTTAGAATAGTGTGCTGCCCCACTGGTATTTTGCTGTATCTGTCCATTCATCCAGATATATAACACAACAAACAACATTATACCTACAACGAGCCAGGACTATTGGCTTTGTCAATGGTTGCTAGTTTCATAAGATAAATAAGCAACTACTATGGCTTCGTTGTATAGAAGATTGAAAATGCTTCTGTTTTAGCAGGTGAGGTTGTGGCGTAAGGCTAGAGTTGCCGATTTTCGAGCTGCAAAAGCAGGTTCGAGCCTCATGTCGGCTCCACAGCCTCTGATTCAAAAAAGGAATATGTCCTTGGTAATGTAACTTGTTTGCTCCAAGTTTGCGAAATATAAAACTGAAAAATGAGTCTCTTTGAAGTTGCATCAAAAGCAGTGACAGATGGTACTATTGCAGAGTTAAGATTTTTTTCCCCCCATCCTGAAGGTAAAAATGAAGAGCTCGATAGGGACCCATTTCGGCATCTGCTTTTAAGAACTACCAGTGCTGAGCACCGTCCGTCGGGACCCATCCCACTTAAAGCCCTTATCCCACTTAACAATGTTCTGTAGTACTGTACTACCGCTAATTCAAGAGAAAGAAATTAGGATAGTGCAAGTTACTATGATGATGGGAATCTACCTTGATATTTATTTCCATTAATAGTAGTATTTGTTTGAAGCAGTGGGGAACTGCCTCATTGTGCTCAAAGATGACGCAGAGCAGCAGTATAAAAGGAGGGGAGATATAGCAGCATGTATGTCACATTAATGCTGTTACTCTGACAACTACCATAGATTGAATGAAACGCCTTACTTGGTTCAGAGATGCTCAAGCACACATTAGGGTGTGAATAGAGAGACCAGTTTTAGGTATCTGGTTGGACAGAGGTCCATGAAAGAACAAAGGAATCATGAGCTGAAGGATGTTGGTTAGTCATATGTTGTTCGATTGAAATGAATTTTCAGGCCAGAAGTTCAAAAGTCATTCACCAGCCTTACAGGTACAATTACGTATTTCCATAGAGTTGTCTTCCCCGTATCGTTTATATCTGTCTGGTTGGATGACAAGAACACTTCCGGGGACTGATCTTTCTTGCAGGATGGTGTATCTGGACGTTCTTGGAGACACACATAGGGGTGCAGACTTGCAGCGTTTTCGAACAAGCCACAGAGTTCAGTATTGTGATCTTTATTTGACAAGGAGCCAATGTAGTTATTTGAGGACAGATATCTTAACTACATTCCCCTCTCATCTTTGGAGTTTTCATAACATCCTTTTAGTGTGACCCCAAGATAGAAGGAATTACAATTATTCGGTTTAAGGAAGAGCACTGTGAGGACTAGAGATATTTTGTGAGAAGGATGCATTAGAGGAAGAATTCCATAAAGCTGACAAAAGTGAATTAATGAATTCTTGGTGACTGCATTCACTCTGGGTGCAGAAGCAAGGTCAAACAGTTTTTCTGTCTAATGTATCTTCTGAACAGGCATGAGGTGGACCAATGAATCCAGGAATTTATGTACTTCTAAGAAGGATGGGAAGGCAACCCTTTTCTCACAGGAAGTAAAATACCCCTCTTTCTATTCAATCAATCAATCAATCAATCAATCAAGGATTTGTGAAGCGTGCTACTCACCCGTGAGGGTCTCAAGGTGCTGGGGGGTGGGGAGGGGTGCAGCTCTGATTCAGCCAAAGAGCCAGGTCTTGAGGCTCTTCCTGAAGGTTTGCAGAGTTGGGGAACGCTGATGTTGAGTGGGAGTTCGTTCCAGGTCTTTGCCGTGATGTAGTAGTAGGCTCTTTCACCTGCTCTGGTTCTGCATATGCGCGGGGTTTCGGCGAGGGCAAGGTCTGCGGAGCGGAGGTTTCTCTTGGGTGCGTGGAAGGAGAATCTTTCGTTGAGGTATTGGGGTCCGGTGTTGTGGAGGGATTTGTAGGCATGGGTGAGTAGCTTGAAGGTCACTCTCTTCTCGACGGGGAGCCAGTGGAGGTCTCGTAGGTGTTGGGTGATGTGTTCATGTCGTGGGATGCTGAGGACGAGTCTGGTGGTGGTATTTTGGATGGTCTGCAGTTTTCAGAGCAGGGATTTGTTGATTCCGGTGTAGAGGGCGTTTCCGTAGTCCAGTCTGCTAGTTGTGAGTGCGTGGGTGATGGTCTTTCTGGATTCGAGGGGATCCACTTGAAGGTCTAGCAAAGGATGCGGAGGGTGTTGAAGCATGTGGAAGAGATGGCATTGATCTGTCGGGTCATGGTGAGGGAGGAGTCGAGTATGATGCCAAGGTTCTGAGCATGCTCCATGGCAGTGAGGGGTTGCCGAGGGCGGTGAGCCACCACGTATTGTCCCATGCTGAGGGGGTGGGTCCGAGAATGAGGACTTCCGTCTTCTCTGAGTTGAGCTTCAGACAGCTGCGGCTCATCCAGGATGTGGCGTCTTTCATTCCTTCCTGGAAGCTGAGTCTGGTGGTTTCGGGTTGCTTTGTGAGGGAGAGGATGAGCTGGGTGTCATCGGCATAGGATACTATGCTGAGTCCATGCTGTCTGACGATGGCGGCGAGGGGGGCCATGTAGATGTTGAAAAGCATGGGGCTGAGTGATGATCCTTGGGGTACTCTGCAGTTGATTTCTGTGGCTTCGGAGAGGAAAGGCGGGTGTCTGGTTCTTTGGGCTTAGCCGGTGAGGAAAGAATGGATCCAGTCGAGGGCAGTTCCCTGTATGCCGGCGTCATGGAGTCTGGTGGTGAGAGTGCGGTGGTAGACGGTGTCGAAGGCCACAGAGAGGTCTAGTAAGATGAGGGCCGCCGTGTCGCCTTGGTCGAGGAGGGTGCGGATGTCGTCTGTGGCAGCGAGTAGGGCGGTCTCGGTGCTGTGGTTGCTGTGGAATCCGGATTGGGAAGAGTCGAGGAAGGAGTTGGCTTCGATGAAGTTCTTGAGCTGGATGTTGACGATCTTCTGGGTGACTTTCGCCGCAAAGGGGAGGAGAGAGATGGGTTTGTAGTTTTTGAGGTCCGTCGGGTCAGCGGAGGGCTTCTTGAGGAGGGGCTTGACTTCTGCACGTTTCCAGTCGTCGGGAATGACCCGGATTCGAAGGTGGCGTTGATGGTGCGTCGTAGCTCGGGTGCTATGGCGGCAGCCGCTCTGTGGAAGTCGTGCGGTGGGCAGGGATCCAATAGGGCTCCTGACTGGATGCTCTTCATGGTCGTGGCGGTGTCTTCGGTGGTGACCGGGGTCCAGGTGGAGATGGTAGGCTGGCTGGCGTTGCTGAAGGTAGGTGTGGTTTCAGTGTCCGGTGTCAATTCGTTGAAGTTGTCATAGAGGGACTTGATCTTGAGATGGAAGTAGGAGCCGAGTTTATTGCAGAGGTCCTGGGAGGGTGTGACGTCTGAGGCTTCGCGGGGGGGTTTGGTGAATTTCTGTATGATTCAGAGAGAATGGGCCATGTTTTTCTAACACGTGTATCTCCCTTGTACATGAATGTAACTATATGGTATTTCTATAGCGCACACTCAGCTAAAACGCAGCAGAGTGCACTACAAGGTCAAAGACATGCATAACATTGAGTAAGAGGAGAGAAAGTAATGCA